>SJYX01009738.1:0-72377 GCA_006410675.1 Oreotragus oreotragus | reverse complement strand
CAAAGAGTTAGACACGACTGAGCGACTGAACTGAAATGAACTGAAGACATGATTCCTAATCAGAAGTATGCATCAGAATCTCCTGGGTCACATTTCTCTGGATACATGTATAGAATTAAATACCTATGGGGTGAGGTAGGGGTTAGGGATGAACTATTGTACTAATTGGGTTTACTAGGAATAGATAGAAGACTCTTTGACCAATTGTGTTTACTTCCTCAGTGGCTTTCAACTGCCTGGGACCGAAGATATGCAGTGGTCATGTTCCCTAAGTGTTGAGGAGTGTCAAAGCCACTACGGCAAAAAGTCAAAGGGGAGAAGAAATTCAGAACGCTCAACCCTGGGGACACGTCCAGGTGGAAATCTAGCAGACTCTTCCATATTTTTTGGCTGCCCAATTTGTGAAGCCCTTTCCATCTTTAGGGGAGTTCCCATATCACAAGCCATAGAGAGAGTCAGTGCCAATTCCCAGGGTAGAAGCTGGGAAATGCCAGGCTCTTGCTTCCCAGGTCCCTGGAAGTTATGACACGGCATGCAGTCCAGGTTGTGAGGTACATGCACTGGCCAAGGGCCTTGAAGACGCAGCATTAGAGAATTCTCTCAGGCTTCTGCTCATCTTTGGTACTGCCCATGGCTCAAGCCTCTTCTCACCTTCCCAGCTATTCTTCGAACAACGTGATAAATACACCTTCAATTCATGCCTTCTCTGCTCCTAGCAACTCAAAAATCAGTTGCTTGTGACTAAGACCCCTAAGTGAAACAGGAAGACATGTGGAGTAGAGGGAAAACATTTTCTCCTCTTCTAGCACTTCTCCTCTCAAATCTCTAAATGTTAGCATTTTAAAATCATCAGAACCATTACAAACACAGACATTTATAACCCAAGTTGTACCACTTCTTTCATAAACTTTTATTGTGTAGTCATTCTATACTAGACATGAGGCAATGGCTTGGTATTACAAAGAATTCCTAGTCTAGTGCTAGTATGGGTGACTTTTTGCCCTCCACACATTTGAAATCTCAAAAGATCTATTACAATGGGTGCATAATGTGTGTAACAAATCACTAGTTCTTGCTGGGACATTAAACCACATTGCATAAGCACTACCCGTATTGTTTAATGGTTTTTCTGATAGATGCTGTATTGCAAAGCATTGTATAGAGAGAACAGAGAATGCTCGATTTGCAAAATAGATGCTTTGGTAAGAAAAATTGCAGAATCTATTTTAGGGCATGAGTCCTTTGGGAACCACAGATGATCACAGCCTATTCTCTGGGGAAAACAGGAGTTCTGAAAACTGAGAGGGAAATGACTCGCCAAGACCCACTGAATGAGTTAAAGTTCTGCTGAACAGAAGCTAAGAGTGTGAAATTTCGGAGCAACCTGAAGCTTTCCCTTGGCAAAAGTAATTTTCAAAGGAGTGCCAGGTGGTCCAAAATGCTTGTCTTTGTATCAGCTCTCTTTTGCCTAAGATCTGTGAGAATACATGGTCATTCAAAACACATGGCTGCACAGAATCAAAAGGAGGAGAATGGTGCTGAGAGCCCTTTTGGCTCCCGTGGTTGTGAACAATTTGGGGAAGTTGATGGGATTTCAAGTATGTGATGTTTTTCTCAATGGGATTCAAATGACAGATCCATAGGGAGAGTCCCCATAGTGCAAGAAAGAGAAAGAAGTTAGAAAACAGAGCTCCAGTGTGGGAAATAAACTAGGCTGGATGTCACTTAAAGCGTAGACTGTCGAAGTTCTCTACATGGAAGAATCACAGTGAGCAAGTGGAAATCCATCTAGAAATGAACAGTAGAACTTCCACGTGGTGGCTTCCTTTTCTCTGGGCTAGCCTTGGCAATTATTGTTGTCCAGTCACTAAGTCACGTCCAGCGCTTTGCAACCCCATGAACAGTGGCATGAGCCTTGGCAATGTCAGCTGATCAACACTGTGAATTTCTGGAAGAAACCAGGGACTATAAGGAGAGCACAGAGGAACAAGATCTGGATGGTTAGGGGTCATCCCACCTTCACCTTGCTGGGACATTCAGATGTTGATAAACATTTTGAAAAGTGGGATTAGGAGACTGGTATGGCAGAGAATGATGCTAAAGCTGAAACTCCAGTATTTTGGCCACCTCATGAAAAGAGTTGACTCATTGGAGAAGACTCTGATGCTGGAAGGGATTGGGGGCAGGAGGAGAAGGGGACGACCGAGGATGAGATGGCTGGATGGCATCATGGACTCGATGGACGTGAGTCTGGGTGAACTCCGGGAGATGGTGATGGACAGGGAGGCCTGGTGTGCTGCGATTCATGGGGTCGCAAAGAGTCGGACACGACTGAGTGACTGAACTGAACTGACTGAACTGATGACAGAGAAAAGGCATGAGCTATAAAGACAAGTTAGAATCCCGGTACTTGGACTGACCAGTGGCACAAATTGAATTCCCTTAGCTCAATATCCTCATCTGTAATGGAGGATAACAACTCTAACCTCATAGGGATATTGCAGGGAGTCAAGATAGATTGAAAATTCATGAGACTGACCACAGTTGGTGCTCCAGTGATGGCAGGTCCTAATTATTCAACCCAATTGCCACTTCATTAACACCGTCACAGACCACATCAAGTAAGTAACTTGATTGTATCCACCCTTTTATGTTAGCTTGGTTTGTTTTTGTTTTTACAATGTAGGCTTTTCTTTTAAGAAAAGGGGTGAACTATCAATAGTCTTTAAGTCCCCCACAGGAATAGGTACTTCTCTTTCACCTTTTAAGAGGAAGGATTCTGCTCTGTGTCATTTATTGCCTAGACATTTCATTACCAGGCTCTCCTCTAACGATTCATAGACACCTACAGCCTTATCTTTTGGAGTGAGTCAATTTAATAATTATAAATAAGAAGGAATGACAAGGGAATACTTAAGAGGACACGGATTAAGTCCAAGGAAAAGATGGAAAGAAAAGCTTAAGTGTTTAGGGAGTGGAGTGTTTAGGAAGAAAGCTGCTGCTGCTGCTAAGTCACTTCAGTCGTGTCTGACTCTGTGTGACCCCATAGACAGCAGCCCACCAGGCTCCCCCGTCCCTGGGATTCTCCAGGCAAGAACACTGGAGTGGGCTGCCGTTTCCTTCTCCAGGAAGAAAGCTACATGCCCACATGATAAAGGTGCTCCTTGGTGGAAGCGGTTCAAGGTTTGGGAGTGAATTAGCTACAAAGCCGAAAACTCTTTGGGAAGACCCATCTGGTTGTCTGACGCCAGTGGACACCATCAGGTCACGGGCTTCTCAGAGAGCTTAGGGGCGTCTAGTTTGCCTTAGAACAATGACCACGGAGTGCCCCGTCAGCTTCAAATCCTGTTTTGCAGTGTGGCCATCGACGCTTTCATTGTTAACTGTGATGTGATCACACCGTACTCATCCTGCAAGTCAGCACTGCTGACAAGAGAGAGATTTTCTAGGGGGTTGTCTGTGCAGGGACAGAGACCTATCAGTTAAATCCTGTGTGCCCTCCTGTTTGGGGAATGAATAATGAAATTGGGAAAGCCGAGCTTCAGCTCCTACCACTTATGTGTGCTGAGCCCCTCTGATGCCCTCTGGAATGTCCAGCGATTCAGTCCTGCATGCCGCCCACACCCTGCCGTTGCCCACCCTCCATACACTGGCATAATGGATCCAACTTGGGTTTAGCCCCCTTAGAGCTGTTCTCATCGGGAGGTAATAGCCAGAAAGTCTCAAAAATTGCTCCTTCCTGAGGGCATGGAGAAGAGGGAACCCTCTTACACTGTAAGTGGGAATGTCAATTTGTGTAGCCATTATGGAAAACAGTATGGAAGTTCCTTAAAAACAACAACAACAACAACTAAAATTAGAGTTACTATATGATCTGGCAATCCCACTCCTGGGCATATATCTGGAGAAAACTCTAATTTGAAAAGACACACGCCTTCCTCAATGTTCATAGCAGCATTATTCACAATAGCCAAGATATGGAAACAGCCTAAGATATACATTGACAGATGAATGAATAAAGATGTGACACACATATATATACACACACACAGATACACACACACATACAGATACACACACACACAGATACACACATACACAGATACACACACAGATACACAGATACACACAGATACACACAGAGAGATACACAGATACACACACACAGATACACACACACAGATACACACACACACAGATACACACACACACACAGATACACACACACAGATACACACACACAGATACACACACACAGATACACACACACAGATACACACACACACAGATACACACACACAAACATATATATACACACACACAGATACACACACACATACAGATACACACACACACAGATACACACATACACACAGATACACACACAGATACACAGATACACACAGAGAGATACACACACACAGATACACACACACAGATACACACACACACACAGATACACACACACACAGATACACACACACAGATACACACACACAGATACACACACACACAGATACACACACACAGATACACACACACACACACAGATACACACATCTACATACAGCAGGATGTTGTTGTTGTTTAGTTGCTAAGCCATGTCTGGCTCTTTTGTGACCCCGTGGACTGTAGCCCGCCAGGCTCCTCTGTCCATTGGATTTCCCAGGCAAGATTACTAGAGCGGGTTGCCATTTCCTTCTCCAGGGGATCTTCCCAGTCCAGAGATTGAACCCACATCTCCTGCATTAGAAGGTGGATTCTTTATTCCTGAGCCACCTGGAAAGCCCACAATGGAATATTACTCAGCCATAAAAAAGAGTGAAATAATGTCATTTGCAGCAACATGGATGGACCTAGAGATTATCACACTAAGTGAAGTAAGTCAGACAGAGGAAGAAAAATATCAGATATCATATGATATCACTAATATGTGGAATCAAAAAAATGATAGAAATGAATATATTTATGAAACAGAAACAGACTCACAAAGAAAGAATTTATAATTACCAAAGGGAAAAAGAGGGGGATACATTAGGCGTTTGGGATTAGCAGATACAAACTACTATATATAAAGTAGATTAACAACAAGGTCCTACTGTATAGGACCTTATACAGGAAACTTTAAGATATTCAATATCATTCAATAACCTATAAAAATGATAGAAATGAATATATTTATGAAACAGAAACAGACTCACAAAGAAAGAATTTATAATTACCAAAGGGAAAAAGAGGGGGATACATTAGGCGTTTGGGATTAGCAGATACAAACTACTATATATAAAGTAGATTAACAACAAGGTCCTACTGTATAGGACCTTATACAGGAAACTTTAAGATATTCAATATCATTCAATAACCTATAATGTAAAATAATCTGAAAAAGTACATTTATATACAGGCATATACACATGCATACATATAACTGAATCACTCTAGAAATTTACACAGCACTGTAAATCAACTATACTTCAACAACAAAAAAAATTGCTCCTTACCCAGTATAACCCTTCCAGCTGGGGCATCATGGACAGACAGCCTTTCCTCAAAACAGCTCAAGGTAGAATGGGAAGAGCACTCAGACAAAATCTCAACACTAGGTCCTAATCCTAAGTCCGCCACTTACTGTGTGACCTCGGGAGAGTCACGTAGCTGCTCTGAGCTGAAGTTTTCTATTTGTACACTGGGGAAGAGACAGCTAAGTGCCACACAAGGTTCTTACGGGGATGAAAGGAACTCCTGACTGAGAACATGCCTTAAGAACTGGAAATGCTCTCAGAGGGGCAAGGACAACAGTCGCAGCGATGCCTTGGAAGTCAGGAACTCAGAGAGGTAAGGACTGGCCAGTGGGGTGGCGGCAGGGGCTGGGGGCGCGAGGCGAGGTCTTTAAGACTGCAACATTCTCTAGCAGCCACAGGCTCGGCCCACCAGGAGAGAAGACTCGGCTGATAGATGAGACAAAAGAAGCTTCCAGGTGTCTGATGAGTTTCTCCGACCATCAAATTAGTCAGATTTGACTCCTTAATGTTCCTCAAGTGAGTTCTGCTTTATCCAGTCAAATGGTTCACATCCTGATCTACTTATTTAATTAGCTTTGCGGAATGCAGAGAATACGACGACGCAGGGTCTGAGCATGTGGTGGAAGCAGCAGAAAGAAGGAACCAGAAATACTTGAATCTTTTCTGCCATCTGTGTGTGTGTCAGACTTAGACTGGAAAGCTACCTGGTCGTGTTTACATGACTGTGCCCTCCTCTCTCATTCATTCAGAGCTAAATTTATCCCTCAAGAGGGAATGGCATACTTGGGGAGGTGGGGGTGGAAAAAGAGTTGACGCAGAGGCGTCTGCTTGACTGGGAGCCAGGATCTCTGGGGGTGGGGAGAGCCCCTCAGGGAGGTGCCGAGGATGGAGCCTGTGCTGACTTGCCAAAGGAACGTGTGTTTTGTTCTGCTGGGGAGGGAGTGAGCACGGACAAGGCTGCGGATCCTGCCTTAGAGAAAGCACCTCCCTGAGCTGCCCTGAGCCCTTAGATCTGGCTCAGTCCTTTGGGAACTGGACACTCAGCCACTTTCCAGGCTTCTCCCCAGTGAGAGCCGTGTCTGTCCCCTGGGGAAAAGCAGCTGGCAGAGCCACGTCCAAGGCACAGCTGAGCCTGCCGTCTCTGCTGATGTCACTCCCGTCGTTTCGTCTCCGGGGACAGCCCTCTTGGGCTGGGCCTGGAGGACGGAGAGGCTGCTGCCTTCTAGGGTCTGAGCTGGATTCAGTGCTGTGCACCCACATTTGGGTGTCAGACTATTGATGCCAGTGCTGGAGCCAGGCGTCTCCTGTCGGTCCTTTACGATTCCCCCTCTTCCCACTCGGTTCCTCTCTTTCCACCTCTAGCTCCTCACTTTCACTCTTCCCTAAGTCAAGTCCCAGTGACGCCATCTGTTGCCAGAGGGCAAGCCATGGAGACTGAGATGGCGTTTCCCGTGGCTGGAGACTCTGCTGGAATGGACGACCTCCCTCTGGAGACGGACAGCCTGTTTCCAGCCGGAGCTCGGTCCCCTTTTGGCATGGAACTCCTCTTTGCTGGGGTGGGGGAGAGGAGCTCCTGGGTTCAGGATGGTTCTCCTTTGTGTCAGGCTCAGAAGTCACCGTACATCTTTGTCAGAGCTTCACCCTGTTTCTAGCCTCCAGTCCCCCTACTCCTCCCCAGAGAACTTGACACCTTCTTCATCTGTTTGTCCCATTCCAAATTTGGTACTTTCTCATACCATGAGCTATGCCTGGAATGCAGACTCCCCCTCCCTTTTCTAACTTCCCAAGTCCCCTCTTGTTAACTCCACAGCGGTCCAGAAATCCCACCCCCTCAGGGCATGCATGGTGGTCCCTTTGGGAAGGAAAAGTGGTTATCCCTCCCAATTCCTAACAGAGTGTGTGACTAGCAAATTATTTACTTGACTTGTCCCTCCCTTGGTTAACTCTAAAAATGATAAAGTCAGAGTCCTGAAGGAGAGCTCGGATTCATCCGCATCCTACAAGCTACTGCGAAGGTTGTTTGCGTGTAACAAAGCTACTAGGTTGGCAGGAAGCATGGATTGGACCAACTGGACCTTACAGCTCAATTCTACCACTTAATGACCTTGAGAATGTACTTGACGTCTCTGAGCTTAAGTTACTCTTGTGTGTGTGTGTGTGTGTGTGTGTGTGTGAAGTTGCTCAGTCGTGTCCGACTCTTTGCGACCCCATGGACTGTAGCCCAGCAGGCTCCTCTGTCCATGTGATTCTCTAGGCAAGAATACCAGAGTGGGTAGCCATGCCCTCCTCCTGGGGATCTTCCTGACCCAGGGATCGAACCTGCAGCTCCTGCATTGAAAGTGGATATCTTACCACTGAGCCACCTGGAAAGCGCACGTGATGTTATGTATTCATCACGCAATGTCCCTCCTGACATATTGAAGGTGGTCCTGAATACTGTTTCAAAATCACGAACCTAATCTTATTATTCATCCATCTGTGTCACTCTGGATGTGTTTTTACCTAGATATGCTTGTATCCAAGCAAAGATTCCGAGTCACTTGTTCAGCCCATCACAGGGTGCTATGTTCATGCCCTAGCTCCCCAAATGTTGAAACCCAAATCTCCAATGTGACGGAGATGCAGCCTTTGGGAGATAATTAGGTCATGAGAATGGAGCCCTCACGATGGGATTAAAGAAGAGGACAGTAGAGAGCTTGCTTTTCTCTCTTGTCCCACCATATGAGGACACAGGAAGCAGATGGCCATCTCAAACCAGGAAGAGGGCCCTCAAGAGGAACCCAATATCTCAGTACCCTGATCTTGGACTTTTCTGCCTCCAGAACTGGAAGAAATAACATTTGTTGTTTAAGCCACAAATCTGTATAATTTTTCACAGCAGCTGAAGCTAAGACCCCAGGTATGGCCGATTTAGCCCTCAGTCTAGACCAGCACTGACTCATGAAAGCTCTGGAGTCAAGCTTCTTGCCTCTAGAGTTGGCTCTCCAAGGTCTTCTGATGCTCTGCAAACCTTTTTGGAACGTTTTGGCTTTGCCAAATTCTGCACCTATCATGAGGGACTGAAGGAGACAAAAGTGCAATGTGTCCTAGGGGGTGATTTATGCTACCATCTAGAACAGTGATTCTAAGCTTCTCAGGAGGGCAGATCAGAGTCCTTTTGAGGATCTGGTAAGAACTATGGATTTAAAGGCAATGAACACACCTACAACATTTTGTATATAATCTCTGAGCTTTCAGGAACCCCTTAAATTCTTCCATGGACACTCTTAGAAGATCCATGGACCTCTGGTTAAAAAACAAAACCAAAAAAAGAGTCTCTAGGACTGAGAATATTAGAGGGAGGCAAGAAAGAGATGAGAGAGACTGGCTTTACGAGGCACGAAGTTCTATGCGGTTATTAAGGCAAGAGACTGGAAGTCTGGGTCCCTCCTGCTCGGCCCTGTCACCACCGCCTCTCCCCTCCCCGGCCCTCACCAGTGGCTGTGCAGACTGCCCGCTCCCCACACTGAGAGCTGCCCTGCCTTAATTCCCTTCCACAGTTTCTGCAGAGAAAAGGCACAGGCACCAGTGAGGCCCCACCTGGGCATGACCTACCTCCACAATGTTTCTCCCAGCGCAAGGCTTCCTCTGACCAATGCGTATCCAGCTTTTAGTCCTTCTAGAGCGGCCACATGACGTGAAGAGCCAACTCACAGGAAAAGACCCTAATGCTGAGAAAGACTGCAGGTAGGAGGAGAAGGGAGCAACAGAGGATGAGATGGTTGGATGGCATCATCAACCTAATGGACATGAGTTTGAACAAACTCTGGGAGATAGTGAAGGACAGGGAGGCCTGGCGTGCTGCAGTCCATGGGGTTGCAAAGAGTCAGACACGACTGAGCTATTGAACAACAAGAGTGACCTTCACGGGTCTCCCCCAGAAGGGGCTTGTCTTGCATCTGTGTACGGTAAGCATCTTATCAATCCCTTCTTGCCTCCGACAATCATGTTGAAATGGTTTTCTAGTCTAGGTGGAAACAATAAAAAAAAGAAAACAGGTTCGGTTTGAACAGACTAATAAAAAGGTTTGTCCACATCACCTTCAAACGGTTAGGCTCTATCCTGTCAGGCATCTTATGAATAACCTCCAGTATTCAAAATCCACTTTCCAAAGGCCTGCCCCACTTTTCTGCTTCCACCACTGCTGGCTGAAGTCATCTGACTTCCATTTTGGAACTTCCCACAAGAATTCAAGCTTGGTCCAAAACCTCTCCAGCCTCCAAGGAAAACAGACCATTGCTGAATTAAAGACACTGTTAGGCCGGTTGGAGCCAAAATAAATGGAGCCAGCTTTTCCTTAATGAGGGGGAAGCAGCCTTTCCAGGGTGGTGACCTAATGAGGCAAGGGACAAATGGGTGTCAGGTTTCAAACCCCAGCCCCTTGGAAAGCCAGGCAAATGATATTTTCTTTCAAGAGGAACTTCAACAGGCTTGGAGGCAGCCTGGAGTTTTCACACTTGCCCTCTGAGCAAGTGAAGCCTAAATTCGATAATCCTATTATTTAAAAAACATTGTAATAGCTCTTGTCCGTAGAGGAAACATTTATTTGGTAAGGATATGACCACTGATGGAAAAAAATGGGCAAAGATACTCTTTTGCCGTTTTATCATTACCTATTAAGGGGTACAAACTAGCATTTTCCCAAGTAATAATAAAGCAGGAACAAACTGAGTTAAGCCAAAAGCTGAAAGTTTCCAAGTTTATTTCTAAATTAAATGAAGGTCTAAGGAGTATTGGAGAGAAGAGTTTGAATTTGAATGTAAAAGGTTTTTTGGTTTTTTTGGTTTTGGTTTTTTATCTTTAATAAGCACTGATGTGATACTTTGTCCCTGAATCCCTTCTATTAGTAAGTGCTTTGGAAACATGTAAAGATTCCGCCTGCCAATGCAGGAGACCCAAGAGATAGGGGTTCAATCCCTAGGTCAGGAAGATCTCCTGGAGAAGGAAATAGCTATCCACTAGACTGTCCTGGTGAGCTACAGTCCATGGGGTCACAAAGAGTCAGATACGACTGAACAACTAAACACACAATCCTCACTACAGCCCTATGAAGGCAGCACTATTATTACACCCATCTTACAGATGCACATACTGAGTCACAGAGAGCTTCTGGTCACACAGCTCCAAGTAGCAGATGTAATAATATCAGGTAATCAGCTCATGCTGCTGGAAGAGTGTATCTGTGTGGGACTATTTAAATGTTGGGAGAATTTATCTGCATAAATAATATGCATTTAAAAGAGGTGAAATGATTCCTTTTGAGGTATTTAGAATATTATCTCCTCTGAGAGTCAAGACCTCAGATAACAACCACAAAAGGGGGAGAGTGCTAAGTCAACTTCTTCCATCTTTCTCCTTCCTTTCTTTATAGAAAGGGCACACGTATTGGGCACGTACTATATACCCAAGCATCATCCCAAGTGCTGGGGTTCAGCAGAGAATGGGACAAAGAAGCTGCCTTTCTGAACTCCCATTCCAGGGAAGGGAAAGAGACATTAAAAGTAGAAAAATCTACAGTCTAGTCCATCCTAAAGGAAATCAGTCCTGGGTATTCATTGGAGGGACTGATGTTGAAGCTGAAGCTCCAATTCTTTGGCCACATCATGTGAAGAGCTGACTCATCTGAAAAGACCCTGATGCTGGGAAAGATTGAGGGCAGGAGGAGAAGGGGATGACAGAGGATGAGACGCTTGGATGGCATCACTGACTCAATGGACATGAGTTTGGGTGGACTCCAGGAGTTTGTGATGGACAGGGAGGCTTGGCGTGCTGTGATTCACGGGGTCGCAAAGAGTTGGACACGACTGAGTGACTGAACTGAACTTCAGAAATATTCCAAAGAGAAGCACACTGCGGGGAGAGAGCAGGATGCAGATGAAGGAGCGACACTCCATCAGAGACCTGAACGGAGGGAGTGACAGAGCCACGAGAACATCGAGGGAAGAGCATTCAGAGCGGGGGAACAGTGCACGGGAGGGCTCTGCTCCATGAGTGTGCTCAGGTCCACCGGAGGACCACCGAGGGGACCAGCGTGACGGGGGCAGGAGAGGCGAGGAGTTGAGGTGTGACAGAGGAGGCAGAGAGTGACCCAGTCAGATCATGGCCTTGGGAGGGTTTAGCCAAGCTCTGAAGGGATGCATTTACACCTTAAAAAAATCACTCTGACTGCCAGTGACGAGGGAGAGAAGATGTGAGTAGGAGATTGGATGGAGGACAATGCAGGATTCCTGCGACAAAACAATGGAATGGATAGTGGGAGAGTGGTAGACAGCGGCAGAGTGGTAGACAGCGGCAGAGTGGTAGACAGCGGCAGAGTGGTAGACAGCGGGAGAGTGGTAGACAGCGGGAGAGTGGTAGACAGCGGGAGAGTGGTAGACAGCGGGAGAGTGGTAGACAGCGGGAGAGTGGTAGACAGCGGGAGAGTGGTAGACAGCGGGAGAGTGGTAGACAGCGGGAGAGTGGTAGACAGCGGGAGAGTGGTAGACAGCGGCAGAGTGGTAGACAGCGGCAGAGTGGTAGACAGCGGGAGAGTGGTAGACAGCGGGAGAGTGGTCGACAGCGGCAGAGTGGTCGACAGCGGCAGAGTGGTCGACAGCGGCAGAGTGGTCGACAGAATAAGGACCTCAAAGATGTCCATGCCTTGGTCCCGGCAGCCTGTGACTGTGTCCCCTTACGTGGGAAAAGGGATTTTGGAGGAGCGAACATAGGTGGGCACTGATGAAACTAGTGCCGAGACAGATCCAGGAAGCCTTCACTCCAGGGCTGGAGGAGAGGGTGGCAGAGCACAAGGATCCAATGTTAGCAAAGGAGAGGGCAACAGACCCCTTGGGGTCAACCCCCAGTTTACAAAATAGAGTATAAACTTGGGGGCACTGCATAATTTCTCTAAGATCAGGCTCCGTTGATCAGGAAAGGAAATTAATAGTGACTAACCTGTAAGTGTATTCTGAGGACAAAGGACAAAATCTCTGTCAAGCCCTGGGCCTGGCAGGTACTAAGTGCTCTCATAAACACGGAGTGGCAGCATTCCTGTTAAGGGCACTGGTGCCAGGATGTTCTGGGTTCAAAATCAGCTCTATATTTACTAAATGTGGGACCCTGGGTGAGGCACTTAAGTTTCCTCAGTTGCATCCTAGGTAAACTCAGGTGAACATTATGTACCTTACGGGGTGCATGGGGAGGCCTGGGGGACCCTGGGTGAGGCACTTAGGTTTCCTCAGTTTCATCCTAGGTACACTCAGGTGAACATCATGTACCTTACGGGGTGCATGCAGAGGCCTGTGTTGGTTTTTATTACTCTGGTGATGAAGATGATAAATAATCATGCCTTCTAAAATCGTAATTAATGTTGATTCCAGATCTTCGGAATCATAAAATATGAAATGAAAATCTAAAGGATAGGCTTGTCATGTAAAAAATAGGTCTCTGTAAAAGCACATTTGGGATCCCTGGGTGGCTCAGAGGTAAAGCATCTGCCTGCCATTGCAGGAGATGTGGGTTCAATTCCTGGGTTGGGAAGATCCCCTGAAGAAGGAAATGGCAACCCACTGCAGTATTCTTGCTTGGGAATTAATGTTGATTCCAGATCTTCGGAATCATAAAATATGAAATGAAAATCTAAAGGATAGGCTTGTCATGTAAAAAATAGGTCTCTGTAAAAGCACATTTGGGATCCCTGGGTGGCTCAGAGGTAAAGCATCTGCCTGCCATTGCAGGAGATGTGGGTTCAATTCCTGGGTTGGGAAGATCCCCTGAAGAAGGAAATGGCAACCCACTGCAGTATTCTTGCTTGGGAAATCCCATGGACGGAGGAGCCTGGTGGGCTACAGTCCATGGGGTTGCAAAAAGTCGGACACGACTGAGCGACTACACAACAGATATTTAAGTGACTCACAATTTTGCCTCATCAACACGCAGTGAAAGGACAGTGTAACAGGAACTACATGCATGGTGAGTGAAGATGCTCTCAGCTCTGCCTTCATCCGCGTGGCTTCATGGTGCTGTAAGCCACTCGTACACCCAGGCAGCGAGGGTCTCTGCTTACGACTTAAACAGCTGCTGCTGTTGCTGCTGTTAAATCGCTTCAGTCATGTCCAACTCTGTGCAACCCACAGACGGCAGCCCACCAGGCTCCCCCAGCCCTGGGATACTTGGAGAAAATCTCAGTGAGCTTTCAAAAAGATGCAGATGCTATCTTGGAGAGTTAAGAACTAACTCCTACATCTGTTAGCCAGCTCAGATTTTAAACTCCCACCCCCTCCCCAACCTGGTCTGACTGTAGGTCTCCAAGCCATTACACCTGGGCTGTATCAAGAGACAGGGACTTCGGCGCTTACCGATGACTGGAAAACCCTCAAGTCGTTTGTGCCAAAAACAGAGGCAACAAAATGATGATCCCTGCTCGGCAGTGTAATTGACTCAGCAGTTGAGACACAAACAAATGGCCCTTTTGTGGGCAAGATGATGACCCAGACTCTGAAATCCGAAGAGCTAAGTGCTAAATGTGCAGTATTCCCTTAAATGCCTCTGAAAGGACTCCTGGGACTGTAATGAATGTTCATTTGACATATCTTAGAGAAAGCCTGCCTGTCTCTCCTCCTAGGGTCTGGCTGAGTTTGTGAGGGATGGGGGGAGCTTCCGGGTACTGGGATGTGATGGACCTCGGTGTAACCAGCAACCACATGGCCTCTGTCACAATCAGTCCTGGTGTTGACATCAAACCCCCAACCAAGCTGCAGGTCTCATCTGCTTGGGCTCAGGGGTTTACTCCAAAGTCTTATTACTCCTTGTGTGGTCTGTGGACAGCAACAACCGTGTCAGTGTTGACATGCAGCTTCTCACTGGCCTGAAACGTACTGAATCAAAATCTGCACGTTTATAAGATTCCCTGGTGATCTTTGGGCAGATTCAAATTTGAGAAGCTCCAATCTAGGGCCAACACAAAGGTCCATATAGTCAACGCTCTGGTTTTTCCAGTAGTTATGTCTCACAGATGTCAGAGCTGGACCATAAAGAAGGCTGAATGCTGAAGAATTGATGCTTTTGAACTGTGGTGTTGGAGAAAAGTCTTGAGAGTTCCCTGGACAGCAAGCAAATCAAACCAGTCAATCCTAAAGGAAATCAACCCTGAATATTTATTGGACGGACTGGTGCTGAAACTCAAGTTCCAATACCTTGGCCACCTGAGGTGAAGAGCTGACTCATTAGATCAGACCTGGATGCTAGGAAAGATTGAGGGCAGGAGAAGGGAGCGACAGAGGATGAGATGGCTGGATGGCATCACCAACTCAACGGACATGAGTTTGAGCAAACTCCGGGAGATGGTGAAGGACAGGGAAGCCTGGCTTGCTGCAGTTCATGGGGTCGCAGAATCAGACAAGACTGAGCAACTGAACAAGAACAATCTAGGGCTGACTGGGTCTTAACTATGAGAGCATAGAAGACCTGGGCTGCTTTAAAGTAACACCCATCCCCGGGGCCCCATTCCAGACCAACTGTAGTAGCATCTATTTTCAAATTATATTATGCAGCTTGGATTAAGAGCCATTGATCTAGAATTTCACTGATAATGATAATGATAGCAAAGATTGCAGGTAACCTTATCAAGAACTTACACATGTCAAACTCTTGTTATCACTATATTAACTCATCCCATCCTACAAAGAGGTACTATTATTTTCTCCACTTCAGAGGTGAAGAATTAAGAAACCATCTAAGGTTACAGAGGGGGATGCGGCAGAGTGAAATCTGTGCTTTTAACTTTTCCACAAATCATTGAGCCTGTCACAGATTGACTTGATCAGAATCTCTGGGGGTGAGACCTAGGGAGCCACAGTCTAAACTTATGCAACAGCTGAATCTTTTTCATACTAGAGTGTAATACATGAGAACCACAATGTATCTACTCCCTAAGGGGCTTCTTTAATTTAGGACTTTGGAAATTGAGAAGAATCAGAATACTCTAGGGAGCTGTGATGAATTTCTCAGTAGTTACTTTGGATATTATGTACTGGAATGTTTTAACATATACCTGTTGGTAATTTATACTACTCAGATATGAGCCTTGAGTAGTCACATTCAGTCCTCTAAAGATTGGTCAGGTCTTTTAACCACAAATAGTCCCAGATTTAATCCAGGTTTCACTTTGTGGTTCCACATGATTCCAGACTCAAGAGTTTTCCTTTACCCAGTTATTCATTCATCCATCCATTCACCCATCCATCCACATCTATCCATCCATCCCCCCAATGTCATCCACCTATCCATCCATCCATTCATTCATCTACATAGACATCCAACCATTTACCCATTCATCCATCTAATTATGTATCTACCTGCCTATCCAACCTTCCATCCAACCAACCAACCAGTATTCAACACTTACTGCCTGGCATTGCCGTATAGAGTTGAGCAAGGCACAATCCTCAAGGAGCAATGGAAACAGTAAACATACCTTTACAAAACAACGGATGAAGTTTGATGACAGGGATAAGTTCAAGAGACACTAGGGGTAACGAGGAGGAAGCCAGTTCCTCGTAGCTGGGGATGCTGCCAGGGGAGGGTCCAGGATGGCTTCCCAGAGTGGGGAAAATTTGAGAACAGAATATCAAAGGATGCGTAGGCCCCCAGTAGGGAGGAGATGGTCCTTAGGGAGGGGACAGGCTGTGCAAGGGCCAGAAGCGTGAGAGACAGCCATGTGTTTGGGATGCAAGAAGCTATCCTGTTTTGAAAAGGGATGTGCAAGATGGAAGAAGGTGGCAGATGGCACTGCTGAGATGAGGCAGGACCAGGTCACAGCCCCGCTCAGCACATCACATGTCCTCTGAGCGTTAAGGGGGTCCACCGAAGGGGGTAAACAGGGGAGTCGCTTTGGAAAGGTCACTGGTGCTACTTATTAAGAACAGATGTTTGGGTAAAGCATAGAGGCAGGGAGACTATTTTCACAGTCTAGAAAAGAAATGAGAAGTTCCTGAATTGACAATAATAGCTATGCATTGGACTGAATAATCCCTGAAAGATACGTCCATATTCTAGTCCTCAGTACTTGTTAACACGACCTTATCAGGAAACATTACAGATGTAGTTAAGGATCTTGCCTTAAGGGCATCCTGTGTTGAGGGTGGATCCTAACCCGAAAGACTGGTGTCTTTATAAGAGAAAGGAGAAGGAGATCTGAGACACACAGACCCAGAGGGGAAGGCTGAATGAAGACAGAGCCAGAGACTGGAGTTAGGCACCCAAACGGCCAAGGGTCGTCGAGGATTCTGGTGATAGCCG
Source organism: Oreotragus oreotragus (assembly GCA_006410675.1). Taxonomy (NCBI): domain Eukaryota; kingdom Metazoa; phylum Chordata; class Mammalia; order Artiodactyla; family Bovidae; genus Oreotragus; species Oreotragus oreotragus. The sequence continues at coordinate 55,539 of SJYX01009738.1, read as the reverse complement.
CCAGCACCTAGGAGGGGGACAGGGGACAAATTCTCCCTGAGAACTTCTGGAAGGAATCAAGCCTGTTGACCGCTTGACTTCAGACTTCTGACTTCAGAACTCTGAGAGAATACCCTTCTGTTGTTTTAAGCCCACTCCTCCTCCTGTCTGTGGTAATGTTACGTTTGCCCTAGGATCCTAACACAGCAACTAAAATCTACTACTGACTCTATGCCAGGCGTTTGGTGAGTGCTGCAGAGGTTGCTGGTTCATGTAGCACCCCCAACATTCCCTAAGGTAAGTACTGGTAGCAGCGTTCCCATCTATCAGATGACAGCACTGAGGCAGAGGGAGGCTTGGTCATTTACTCAGGGTTATAAACCAGTAGGTGGCTGAGCATCTTTCTCACGCAGGCGGCCTGGGAGCAGAGCCTCTGCTTCCAGCTCCCTGGTCTCATGTCAGGCAGATGGAGAGCAAGGGGAAGACTTGAGGAGGTGGGAAGAATGACTAGGACCTGGCAATTCGCCAGGCATCTGGAGGGCAGGCAGGAGGAATCGAGCCTCCCAGATTTCAGGCGCTGGTGCCTCCATCCTCTAGTTTCCATCAGCCTCTGTTTTCCCTGCCACACCGCCCCCTAAGATGTCCTCACCTGCCAACTCTCGCCCTGCTCTTTGCACTCGCTTCTCAAGAAGTCCTCCTTGGCTCTCCTCAGATACGTCCTCAAAATGGTCCTCCTCTTGTTGATGCCCTGGAAAGTGGTCTCGCTGCCCACTCTCCCCCGTGCCAGCTCCGGCTTATCTTACAGCTTTCAGCTCTCGCCCAGCACAGAAACTTCTTCTGAGCCCAGGTTCTCGTGTTTATTCTGGTCTCTGCTCTCAGCATCCCTGCCTCTCTCCTCCCACCATCTCGATCTCCCTGTAAAACGAGGAGGCGAGGCCTCCAGGTCAGTGGCTGGGAGGAAAACCATGTCTTCCAAGGAAAAAGGTGACAGCCTCCTCGGGGCTATTTTCTTCCTCTTTCCCTTTAAAACATTTCCCATTCTCTCAGCTCAAGGCTGGGACCAAAAAAAATAGCATGCAAACATCCTTTTTGCTCGTTTATAATAACTTAGGTTTTTTTCTTTTTCCCTGGCCTGCAGAGAGTGTTATATGAGTCTGGACTACAACAATAAAGCACAGAATCTACTGTGTTATTGCCATATAGAGGTGTACATTGCTATTTCAGGGGCTTCTCCAGCGGTTCAGCAGTAAAGAATCCGCCTGCAGTGCAGGAAACGCAAGAGACATAGGTTTGATCCCTGTAAGGAAGATCCCCTAGAGAAGGGCATGGCAACCCATTCCAGCATCCTTACCCAGAGAATCCCATGGACAGAGGAGTCTGGCGGGCTATAGTTGATGGGGTCACAAAGAGTTGGACACGACTGAAGTGACTGAGCACAGCACACATTGCTATTTCAAGAAACAGCCAGCTCCTACAATTTCCTCTGTGGGTCTGTGATGGCAAATGCGCCAGTCAGCATAACTGATCAATTCATTTAAAGGTGGATATTAGCATGATTCCACACATCCAGTATTAAAATGGATTTTTATTAAATACTCTGAGATGAAATTTCACTGGAAGGCCCAGGATATTAAAAAGATAAATATTTTAAATTAAGAAAATGGACAGAGACCTACAACCCAGGTGCCACCACACTTCCACTGAACCAAGTTCATTGCCAAAAATGGAACCATTTCAGAGACACAATTATGTAAAAGAATAATGAGAAATTCAAAGGCTCAAAAACTTCCCAGAGTTCCCTGAAATACTGTAAAACTCCCTTCAGGAAGCACACAGGTTTATATGATATAATACAATGTTTTATATTGTTTATCTTTGTTCTCAGACATCATTTCACAACATTTTACCAAGTGGAATTTTCAACATTCCTGACATTTTCATCTGTTTTCAAACATTCATATTGTTTTTAGAAAAGCAGTCATCTTATCTGGGAACAAATTTGCCATGTACCCAATGGATTTGCCAGCAATTTAAGATACTGTAAGATTAGATTTTCCTTTCATTTCAATACTATTTTACACATAGCCTATTTTGTATTCAAATATATCTAAGATACTAAATGTTTACTAAAATCATTTCTAGGTATTCATATTAAGTCCATTTTACTTAAGGGTGACTTTTACTCCTCATGATCTAGCTATAGAACATAGTAAGCAATGATTAATTGACTCATGCTTCTGGAGTGGTCTTTAATGAACCCAAACCTTCACTCAAATGACAAACAATCCAAAAGAGAATAGTTGGAACTCGCTTACACTCACTCAATCCGTGTGCTAGGATGACACCAAATCATAGGACTGAGAGATAATTTGCATTTTCCTTTGAGTAAAAAAAGGATACATTAAAATAAAAATGTAACCATTGGAAAACTCCCAGTGAGCTAGTAGGGGGAAATACTCAGTGCATTTGCATTCGGCAGATCAGAAAGATAGATTCCTCTTTTACTGGTTCATTTAACAATATTTAATGAGCATCACTTCATGGGAAATAGATGGGGAAACAGTGGAAACAGTGTCAGACTTTATTTTTTGGGGCTCCAAAATCACTGCAGATGGTGACTGCAGCCATGAAATTAAAAGACGCTTACTCCTTGGAAGAAAAGTTATGACCAACCTAGATAGCATATTCAAAAACAGAGACATTACTTTGCTGACTAAGGTCCATCTAGTCAAGGCTATGGTTTTTCCATTGGTCATGTATGGGTGTGAGAGTTGGACTGTAAAGAAGGCTGAGCGCTGAAGAATTGATGCTTTTGAACTGTGGTGTTGGAGAAGACTCTTGAGAGTCCCTTGGACTGTGAGGAGATCCAACCAGTCCATTCTGAAGGAGATCAACCATGGGATTTCTTTGGAAGGAATGATGCTAAAGCTGAAACTCCAGTGCTTTGGCCACCTCATGAGAAGAGTTGACTCATTGGAAAAGACCCTGATGTTGGGAGGGATTGGGGGCAGGAGGAGAAGGGGACGACCGAGGATGAGATGGCTGGATGGCATCACTGACTCGATGGACGTGAGTCTGAGTGAACTCCAGGAGATGGTGATGAACAGGGAGGCTTGGTGTGCTGCGATTCACGGGGTCGCAAAGAGTCGGACACGACTGAGCGACTGAACTGAACTGAACTGCTATATGGTGGTCTCAGGGCTAGCTTTTGGGTTTCTAGCGAATGAGTTTCTATGTGAATGCAGAGAGAAACTCTTCCTGCGGAGTGGATGGGTCTTCCTGTCAACTCTTCCCCCACTAGACTCTGTGGGGAAAGGAGACTGGAGAAAGCCACAAAACAAAGTCTTTCAAATCAGAGCTCAGTTCATTGTCGGTATTCCACTTACTAGGTAGGGTTCTGCTTACAGAATCTGAACCTCAGTGTCCTCATCTGCAGAATGGGACTGATAACAAGATAGGAGATTGTCATGCAGATTACACAAAACAGTGGGCACACTGGAAGCGCTTTATGCAAAGTAACATGTTCAAAGTAGTAAAGAATATTACAAGAGACATTAAACTTCCTGAGTTTCTGTCTCCCTCTTTCCTTTTCGCTCCTGCCTTGTGGCCATTGCCTAGCCACTGGTATGATTTTGGTGAATTTTGGTATGATTTTGCTTTGTGGAATTTACTTAGCCTAAATCCCACAAAGCAATGAGGAAATTGTTTTCTCTGTGTTTAATTGCAAAGTACTGTGGCTGAGAGTAAAAATAGCCACTCATAAACAATTACAGAATGAATGATTCCTGTTATGTGACATTCTGGATAAGGCAAAACTATAGGGTCAAAAATCAGATCAGTGATTGACAGAAGCTGACAAGAATGGAGAGAGGGAATTGATGACAAAGGGGTCAAGTGAACAAACAATTTGTGAGAATGGACATATTCTGTATCTTGATTTTTCAGGTGATAACACACCTGTATGTATTTGTCAGCATTCACTGAACTGTATACTTGAAAAGGGTGACTTTTACTATATGGAATTTATATCTCAATAAACCTGACTCTCAATAAACATGACCAATGGAAAAACCATAGCCTTGACTAGATGGACCTTAGTCACCACAGAAGACTGGGGCTTGGGACCATCAAGATTTCCTTGACGAAAAAAATCTATGATCAGCACAGGAAATGAGCAATGCTCCTGGGAATATCCTTCTAAGAAACTGACTATAATAAAGACAGACATTGATACTTCTCCTAAACAAGTTCTCCAGGAATTCAGAGGTCAGAGAAACATCCATGCAGGATCAGTTCAGTTCAGTTCAGTTCAGTCGCTCAGTCATGTCCGACTCTTTGCGACCCCATGAATCGCAGCACACCAGGCCTCCCTGTTCGTCACCATCTCCCGGAGTTCACTCATACTCAGGTCCCTCGAGTCTGTGATGCCATCCAGCCGTCTCATCCTCGGTCGTCCCCTTCTCCTCCTGCCCCCAATCCCTTCCAGCATCAGAGTCTTTTCCAATGAGTCAACTACCAAGACATATATCATGGAAGAAATTGCATTTAAACTGAAGAGTGCAATTAATCATTGAGTTTTTTTTTTCTTCTTTACCAGCTACGATCAATATCTTAGATTCCAGTCTCTGTTTATAAATTGCTCATAAATTTTACTGTAACTTTGATTATTCTTCTATTCTAAAAGTTTGCACATTGTAATGCATTTACCAGAGATTAAATGATTCGCATTATCTTGCCCCTTAAAAAACCATCACAGTTTTGAGGCAATGTTTCCTGAGTTTGAGGTCCATAGGAAATTGTTTTTACATATCCACTTATAAATGTTCTTCCCTTCAATGAAATGAAGAAAAGTAGAAAGTCACTAGAGGACACAACATGTCCTCTAGTAAGAGGCTGGAAAGGGGTCTGAAAACTTAGATTCTTCGACTCACAAGTGACTCTGTAAATCAACAAGGAAAAGATCAATAATTCAAAAGAAAAAAGGGGGGAGGGGTTGAAGGAAACTATGTAATAGACAGTTCAGGAGAGAAAATACAGTGGCTCTTAATCATATAAAAAGATGCTCAACCTCAGTGTAATTGGTCAAATGGTTACTTCTCTTAATATGCACTCCTATGAATCAGTGAGACATGATCAACAGTCCCGGGGGATTTCTAAAATTTCAAACATATGTATACTAACAACATCACTTGTATAAACCATCTAAATTTTGTTTATTCAATAATTTTTAAACTTCATTCAGTTTTTAAATTTATATCTTATGTTAGCTTTGACTTAAGCAATCTTATTTCTGAAATAACCAATTTTATGTTTTAGTTTCACATTTTTCAAATGTGTTAGAGATTACACATACATACAAAAATTGTTTGCTTGTGTACCAGCAAAATGATCTCCCAAACCACGAGTAATACATGCATCTCGCTTTTGAAAACAAAGGAGGAATACAGAGTCTGTCTCTTATACACATCTCAGAAATAGATGTTTTTCTGGAACTCTCTTCCTTTTTCCATGATCCAGCGGATGTTGGCAGTTTGATCTCTGGTGTCTCTGCCTTTTTTAAAACCAGCTTGAACATCTGGAAGTTCATGGTTCACATATTGCTGAAGCCTGGCTTGGAGCATTTTGAGCATTACTTTACTCACATGTGAGATGAGTGCAACTGTGCGGTAGTTTGAGCATTCTTTGGCATTGCCTTTCTTTGAGATTGGAATGAAAACCGACCTTTTCCAGTCCTGTGGCCACTGCTGAGTCTTCCAAATTTGCTGGCATGTTGAGTGCAGCACTTTCACAGCATCATCTTTCAGGATTTGAAATAGCTCCACTGGAATCCCATCACCTCCACTAGCTTTGTTTGTAGTGATGCTTTCTAAGGCCCTCTTGACTTCACATTCCAGGATGTCTGGCTCTAGATAGTGATGACACCATCATGGTTATCTTGGTCATGAAGATCTTTTTTGTACAGTTCTTCTGTGTATTCTTGCCACTTCTTCTTAATATCTTCTGCTTCTGTTAGGTCCATACCATTTCTGTCCTTTATCAAGCCCATCTTTGCATGATATGTTCCCTTGGTATCTCTAATTTTCTTGAAGAAATCTCTAGTCTTTCCCATTCTGTTGTTTTCATCTATTTCTCTGCATTGATCGCTGAGGAAGGCTTTCTTATCTCTTCTTGCTATTTTTTTGAACTTGCATTCAGATGCTTATATCTTTCCTTTTTTCCTTTGCTTTTTGCTTCTCTTCTTTTCACAGCTATTTGTAAGGCCTCGCCAGACAGCCATTTTGGTTTTTTGCATTTCTTTTCCATGGGGATGTTCTCAATCCCTGTCTCCTGTACAATGTCACAAACCTCCATTAGACAAACATTTATCTAGTACTTGTCAGTCCGGAGAAGGCAATGGCACCCCACTCCAGTACTCTTGCCTGGAAACTCCCATGGATGGAGGAGCGTGGTAGGCTGCAGTCCATGGGGTCACTAAGTGTCGGACACAACTGAGCGACTTCACTTTCACTTTTCACTTTCATGCATTGGAGAAGGAAATGGCAACCCACTCCAGTGTTCTTGCCTGGAGAATCCCAGGGATGGCGGAGCCCATTGGGCTGCCATCTGTGGGGTCGCACAGAGTCGGACACGACTGTAGCGACTTAGCAGCAGCAGCAGCAGTATTTCAGTCACTGTTTTAGGCTTGAGAATGTACCATTAAATAAAGGAAGGTCTTTGTCTTAAAAGAGTTTAACCTTCTGTTTTACATCTCCTGGATAAAACTGGTAGACTGCTTAATTCAATTTATGACATCATGTCATAATTCAATTTATGACATCACAAATTGTACAACATGCAACAAATATATCAAAACAATCCACATGCCAATATCACTAATAAATATTAGTATAAAAGTTATAAACAAGACATAATCAAATAGAATGCAGACGGTGTCGAAAGCTAGACTGACTAAAAATGGCTATTCCAGGATTTTAACCATGGCCTTAAATCAGGAAATTGACTAATATAATTCACTGTATTAACAAATTAAACAGAAATAGTACTTAAGTAATTAAACAGAAAAAGATCTGATAATATTCAATAATTCCTGAAATAAAACTCAAACAAAATAGGATGAGAAGGAAATGTATTATCTATATATATATAGAGGTAAGATATTGGTCCTGTTATTATATAAATTGTTTTCCTAAAGCACAGACCTTTTCCGCTACATTTGAAGTAGCTGTATGGAATTAAAATTTTAATACTAGCTTTTACATTTTATCATAATAATTGTAGCTGTACAAGCTACAACACAAATTCAGGATTTATACATAGACAATGCCTAAGCGTCCCCTGTTAAATGAAAGGTCCAAAACCCAGTGGACTTCCTGTGGAATTTCCAGTCACTTGAGCCTTGCACAGGAAAAGGGCTTAATACATATTTGTTCAAGGTGAGCAAACCACTTAACCTCCATGAGCCCCAGTTTTCTCATAGAATAGGAAGGTATGCCCTACCTATCTCATAGAGCTACTAAAACAATACAATCAATAATGTATGTGAAATTGTTTTGTGAACTGAAATGCCAAATAACCGTAAGTTCTTTTGGTTAATATAAAAGAGAATATGCTTAGATGTCAAATAAGTAATGAAGACAAATTCTAAGAGTTTTCAGAGAAGACTGAATGAGGTCATTATAGGCATGCATTCTCAAGAAAAACTTCTTGAAGGATACTATACTGGGCTATACACTTATCCTTACCTCCTCTGGCCATCTCTATCTGATACTACAGTTGTTCATGTTTTGATTGTTCTTGATTACTGTGAGGCTTATCTGGAATTCTACCCATTGCCTAATAAATATTTAATGAGTATTTTTTTATGTGCTAAACACCGACATTGTTTTAGACCAAAGTGGCCAGTCTAGTTTCTTTCCTCAAAGAACTTATAATGTGTGGAAAAATATTTCTAAAATTTCAAACATATGTATACTAACAACATCACTTGTATAAACCATCTAAATTTTGTTTATTCAATAATTTTTAAACTTCATTCAGTTTTTAAATTTATATCTTATGTTAGCTTTGACTTAAGCAATCTTATTTCTGAAATAACCAATTTTATGTTTTAGTTTCACATTTTTCAAATGTGTTAGAGATTACACATACATACAAAAATTGTTTGCTTGTGTACCAGCAAAATGATCTCCCAAACCACGAGTAATACATGCATCTCGCTTTTGAAAACAAAGGAGGAATACAGAGTAGTAAATAGTACATTCAGATGCACGCACTGTACTATGGGATTACATGCACACACTGCGCTGTAGGATTAATTTAATGTTGAGGCAAGTCTTGCATGAGGGCCAAATTTTGGTGGGTAAGAAGAAAGAGTTGTATTATCTTTCTTTCAACCCCTTATTAGGAAGGTCACTTGTCAACAAATGCAGAGGCAGCTCCCACCACAGTACCTGAAACAAGAAGTTGAACTTGCTTCTTGCTGGGGAAGGGCTTCCCAGGTGGCACTAGTGGTAGAGAGAGACCCCGGGTCCATCCCTGGGTGAGGAAGATCCCCTGGAGCGGGGCATGGCAATCCACTCCAGTATTCTTGCCTGGAAAATCCCATGGACAGAGGAATCTGGCAGGCTACACAGTCACTGGGGTCGCAAAGAGTTGGACACAACTGAAGCGACTTAGCAGCAGGGAAGGAAAGGCTATGCTGTAGAACATACATTATCAAAACAAATATAGTGCATTGGGAACTGTGGAGTTCAGGATTGGTGGGCTTTCAAATGAGCCTGGTTTGTTTATAGGTTTGTTGGTTCTTAATGCACAAGCCTGGAGAGCAGGGGTTGCTTACTGGCTCTGAGACGCTGAGGCTCAGACTGGCTGGCTCTCAAAAGCTAGGGTTATTACTGATTGGTTGACTCTCAGAAGCTGGGTTCTGAGGCACAAAAGTAAATGCTCGTATGAAAGTGGTTTAACACAAGTGTTGGTGTGGCTGAAAAAATGTTTAGTACCTTTCTGGAGGACAGGAAAGTTTTATTCTCGCAATCAAAAGAAGAGATAACAAGTAGCAACATGATACTAAAGTGAACAATGAATTGATTTAACCAGTTAGCTTCAAAACTGTACCTACTGAAGAATTATTTCTTTTATTTTACAACTAGTAAAACCTGTTAGAGCAACTCTAACAGTTTAATCAGAACTGCCTGCATTACCAAGCAAAGCTTAGAAGGGGAGGCTCCCCTGGTGGCTCAGTAGTAAAGAATCCATCTGCCAGTGCAGGAGACACAGGCTTGATCCTTGTTCAGGAGGATCCCACATGCCACAGATGACTAAGTCCATGCACCACAACTACTGATCCTGTGCTCTAGAGCCCAGGAACCACAGCTACTGTAGCCCACATGCCCTGGAGCCTGTACTCCACCACAAGAGAAGCCTGCACCACAGCTAGAGCAACCCCACTCCTCACAACTAGCGAAAAGCCCACGCACCAGGGAAGACCCAGCACAGACAAAAACAAACAGAAGAAAAAGTGCCTATCCATAACTAAATAAACCTTTTCTTCTACTTGCTCTGGAACCCACCATACAGAGCTGTTCATGTGAAAATCAGCTTCCTTGGCATATGTGCTCTTGGATCTTTGCATGATATCTTATTACTCATGGGCCAGATTAGATTTAGCCACCTGTAGAAGGTGACTGCCTGTTTTGAAAATGTGCCTCAGAATTCCCAAAATGAATTCTACATATGCGACACAGCCTTTATTTTAACTTTTGTTATCCAAAACATCCCCGCTCGAACACTGGTTACTCAAGTTTTTTAGACACAGTGACTAACAGACAGATACATGTTTGTATAGCGCACATGTGGATTCAGGAATCCTCAGGTGCACAGATGGCTTACTTACTCATTCAAAACACACTTTTGCCAATACCTTAAGTATGGAAGTTATGATTTTATGTCTCCTTACTCCCCTACACCTCTGAACTACATAGAACAGATCCAGGCAACAGATTTATGATTTTAAAAATATATGAACTATGATTTATTTTATATAGAAATATACACAAGTACGCATATACACACACATGTGCCCTTCCCTTAACTTGTGTGTGTGTGTATACTTCCATTAATTGCCCTAAACACTGGGTATTTTTTTTTCTCTAAACTGCATTTGAAATTTAGTTTATAAGTAATTCCCAAAATTTAGTGTTGTGGGACAAAGTTCACAACTAATTTAGACATAACAACGAGTATGTGAGCCTCTTATATCACTAATTCACGTTCTGTGAAATGTACTAAAGTATTATACTGAAGAATTATCATTTATGGCATGGGAGTACAGAGTTCATTGTTTTAATTAAATCTGACTGATCAAGTTTTAAAACATTAAGATATATTGGAACTGCTCTGTTGCAAATCATATAAAATCTTTTTGGAGTGTGACATCGCTATTATCTTTCCATGTAGACTCCAACTGTGCTCCTTCTCTTCATTTTTGGAAAAATAATGTGACATAGTTAACTAATATTCTCCAGGTCTATATATCATGATATATAATTCACCAAAGTTGCTCGAGAATGTGGCCTTTCCCATTATACTGTCAATAAACAGATATTAATAATGATAACACTAACAATAACTTACATTCTTATCTGTTCTTTCATTCATATTTATGATTTATAAAACTTACTGAGTTCCTACTAGGTGTCAATATTCTGTGAGATGCTTCAGGAGATACAAACCTGAAGAGTTTGCAATCTAATGAGAGGCTTATATTGTTACCCACAGAGTCTTGGTAATTTATAATTTGAACATGAGCTTCGAATGTAGATAAAGTGGTTCTGATCCAACCACTAACAACCAGGGTGGGTTGTGGCAAGTTATCTAATTATTCTAAGCCTCAATTTCTGCATTTGTAAAATAAAGACAGTGGCAATAATACCCTCACAGAGACTTTGTGGAGAGTCACAGAAATTATGTGAGCAATATGCCTACACAGTGCCCAGAACACTGTAAATAAAGCTTAATTTTAAAAACTATTTAAAAAAAATTTAGAATATAATTAATATTCAGAGAGCAGGAATGACTTTATCCTATTATACAGAGAGGTACAGAAAAAGGAAATGACTTATTCAGGGTCACCCAGCAAGTTATTGGCAGGTCAATACCAAAAAGTATCCTCAAGAAGAAGCGTGTCCAAAGATGGCTGGCATCAGTCACTTAGAACTTTTCTTTAACTCAGAATACAGCTTCTCAAATGAAATCATCAGTGAAGGGATGATTCACAACTACTGTGGTGAAGCAAAGAACATGTTTATTAGTTTCAATCCGTGCACTTGCTTCCAACCTACCAAAGGATGGGATCTTGTAAAGTTCTAACAATGAAGTAGAATCATATACTGTGTGTATAGAAGGGGTGTTACTGCTTTTCTACCACCAGGCTTAGGTCTGATTATGCTGCATCTCTCAAACAGTCCTCACTTCTGACACTGGCCAAGAGAAGATAGGCCTCAATCTAAAAAGCCCTCATGAGTGGGTCTATTATGTTCTTTGAGATTCTCATTAGCTTATCTTCTGTGCTACAGATTGTGTTTGGCAAATTCCCAGTGGGCAGGATCCCATTTAAAAACAAAAACTTAAGGATTGAGAGTAGAAAAGAAATTGATCTCATTTGGTATTTCCAGCGCACCACTTCCGGTAGTTTGTTTGGGTCACCCCTCCAGACAGGAAAGGGTGGCACATGAGTCACTCAGCCATGTCCAAATCTTTGCAACCCCCTGGATTATAGCCCGCCAGGCTCTTTTGTCCATGGAATTCTCCAGGCAAGAATACTGAAGTGGGTTGCTCATCCCTTCTCCAGGGGATCTTCAAGGGTGTCTTTTCCTGCTGACTTTCAGAAGCTCTATACATAAAGAAACTAAATTAATAAACAAGAAATGGAACAGTGGAAGTTTCAGTGGTCTGCCTTCCCTACCAGGCTATGCATCTTCATCTGTGATCTGCCTTGCATAGTGGTAGGCAAAAAGAAAAGCTGCCAGGCAGAGCAGAAATAAAATTATATCTGGAATCAATCAGACAGTAGTTCAAATCTTGTCCCAGGTCCTTGTTATCCATGCTGAATTAACTAAATTGTGTAAATTATTTAAGCCTCAGCTTCTTAATCTGTAAAATAGGGATAATGCTACCTTCTCTACAGAGTTGTTTTGAAGATTACAAAATGAAAAGCATGTGTCACACAGTAGAAATGCAATAAATAATTTATTGTTATTACAGTAGATGTCTAATGAATGCTTACTGAATGAGAGATTATGAATTATGGCAATGCTTACTGTGAGCCTCAGAACTCTGTACTTATTGAAAATTATCCATCATTGTTTTCTCTCTCTCCATTTCATAATTACTTTTGCCAAACAGAATTAAAGAACAGGGAGTGGGGAGGGATTTTATTTATTTGAGGTACAAGTAGAACCCTTATTTATAAAAATCCTCTTAAATGAGCCAACATTATCTCACTGACTATATAACAAAGATACATAATATATAATATACCCTAAACTATACATACTATATATATATAATATACAAACATATTAAGTTATTTATGTATATTGTGTGTATACACATACACACACACACACACACACATATAATTTAGTACAGTATTTAACCAAATGCTTTCTAAATGGGAAGAGAAGTATAAAAAAGACCTCCATGCTGTATCTTTGCAAGAGAACTGCTTTAATGGCCATGTGCAGAGGACGGACAGCAGCAGGCTAGCCAAACAGCCACCATATGGTCAGATGGAAGAGGAAAAACCTCCATGTAGGAGGGCAGAACTGTTCCAAAGACACAGCAAAGTGCAGTTTGCAAGAACACGGCATCAAATCACCTGGGATGCTCAGGGAAGAAAGGTGATGGGGTCAGGCCTACATGACAGCAGTCAATAGACTGGAAAAGATTTATTTAATTTTTGTGTGTGTGACTGTTGCTATTTTTAAGCAAATCAATTGATGTTTTTATCATTAAAGATTTTTTTTTTCCTCTAACGGGTATGGGGAAAGGGTTGGTAAAGCTAATTAGATACAAGAGGTCACACCCACTGGGGTTGAAAATGGGACCATGTTACTGTGTATGGCACACAGTTTACTAGCTTGGACTCCCACTTGCAAGTGCAAATCCAAGAGACAGACATCATCATGCAGGTCCTGTAGTGTAGGGGTTCTTTGGAACCACACACACCTGCTGCTGCTGCTGAGTCGCTTCAGTCGTGTCTGATTCTGTGCGACCCCATAGACGGCAGCCCACCAGGCTCCTCTGTCCATGGGATTTTCCAGGCAAGAGTACTGGAGTGGGTTGCCATTGCCTTCTCCAACACACATCTGGGTTGGTTCAAATCTGTATCTTAAGAGGGGAATCTTGGAGATATATATTTTATTTTATATATTATACATTTGGTGTGCTGTACTTAGCCGCTAGTTGTGTCCGACTCTTTGCAACCCCACAGACTATAGCTTGCCAGGCTCCTCTGTCCATGGGGATTCTCCAGGCAAGAGTACTCGAGTGGGTTGCCATGCTCTCCTTTAGAGGATCTTCTCATCCAGGGATGGAACCCAGGTCTCCCACATTACAGGCAGATTCCTTACCATCTGAGCCACCAGGGAAGCCCAAGGATACTGGAGCGGGTAGTCTATCCCTTCTCCAGGGGAACTTCTGGACTCAGGTATCGAACTGGGGTCTCCTGCACTGCAAGCAAATTCTTTTCCAGCTGAGCTACCAGGGAAGCCCATATATCATACACACATATGTGAAATTGAGTTTTGGTTGAGTTAAATAGAGTATTAAGTAATTGGTAAATGATAGCTATATTATTTTTACTAAAAATGGTACTTTGCTTGTACACACATGTGCGTGCGCGCACACACACACACACACCACACACCCTACATGTGGCCCTGACAAGGAGAGGATAGATATTTGGATTAAACTGACACTGGTCCTTCAGTTATTTCTTTTCAGAAGGTTCCTACTCCTGTCCTATAAATAAGCTACACAGATTTTCCTATCATCTCACCAGGCTTTTCCATCATTCTTGCCTCATGGGTCATCTTTTTCCAAAATATACTCCCCAAATTAAATACAAATCAAGGATTGAGGGGCCAAAAAGCCCTTGTTATTAATCCACATATGCAAACAGACTCATCTCTTTAATCTTCACAAAAACAAACCCCTCATTAACAATGAACTTACCAATAGTATGAGAATTTATATCCGGAACTATAACCATTTAAAATTAAATANTTATTACAGTAGATGTCTAATGAATGCTTACTGAATGAGAGATTATGAATTATGGCAATGCTTACTGTGAGCCTCAGAACTCTGTACTTATTGAAAATTATCCATCATTGTTTTCTCTCTCTCCATTTCATAATTACTTTTGCCAAACAGAATTAAAGAACAGGGAGTGGGGAGGGATTTTATTTATTTGAGGTACAAGTAGAACCCTTATTTATAAAAATCCTCTTAAATGAGCCAACATTATCTCACTGACTATATAACAAAGATACATAATATATAATATACCCTAAACTATACATACTATATATATATAATATACAAACATATTAAGTTATTTATGTATATTGTGTGTATACACATACACACACGCACACACACACACACACACATAATTTAGTACAGTATTTAACCAAATGCTTTCTAAATGGGAAGAGAAGTATAAAAAAGACCTCCATGCTGTATCTTTGCAAGAGAACTGCTTTAATGGCCATGTGCAGAGGACGGACAGCAGCAGGCTAGCCAAACAGCCACCATATGGTCAGATGGAAGAGGAAAAACCTCCATGTAGGAGGGCAGAACTGTTCCAAAGACACAGCAAAGTGCAGTTTGCAAGAACACGGCATCAAATCACCTGGGATGCTCAGGGAAGAAAGGTGATGGGGTCAGGCCTACATGACAGCAGTCAATAGACTGGAAAAGATTTATTTAATTTTTGTGTGTGTGACTGTTGCTATTTTTAAGCAAATCAATTGATGTTTTTATCATTAAAGATTTTTTTTTTCCTCTAACGGGTATGGGGAAAGGGTTGGTAAAGCTAATTAGATACAAGAGGTCACACCCACTGGGGTTGAAAATGGGACCATGTTACTGTGTATGGCACACAGTTTACTAGCTTGGACTCCCACTTGCAAGTGCAAATCCAAGAGACAGACATCATCATGCAGGTCCTGTAGTGTAGGGGTTCTTTGGAACCACACACACCTGCTGCTGCTGCTGAGTCGCTTCAGTCGTGTCTGATTCTGTGCGACCCCATAGACGGCAGCCCACCAGGCTCCTCTGTCCATGGGATTTTCCAGGCAAGAGTACTGGAGTGGGTTGCCATTGCCTTCTCCAACACACATCTGGGTTGGTTCAAATCTGTATCTTAAGAGGGGAATCTTGGAGATATATATTTTATTTTATATATTATACATTTGGTGTGCTGTACTTAGCCGCTAGTTGTGTCCGACTCTTTGCAACCCCACAGACTATAGCTTGCCAGGCTCCTCTGTCCATGGGGATTCTCCAGGCAAGAGTACTCGAGTGGGTTGCCATGCTCTCTTTTAGAGGATCTTCTCATCCAGGGATGGAACCCAGGTCTCCCACATTACAGGCAGATTCCTTACCATCTGAGCCACCAGGGAAGCCCAAGGATACTGGAGCGGGTAGTCTATCCCTTCTCCAGGGGAACTTCTGGACTCAGGTATCGAACTGGGGTCTCCTGCACTGCAAGCAAATTCTTTTCCAGCTGAGCTACCAGGGAAGCCCATATATCATACACACATATGTGAAATTGAGTTTTGGTTGAGTTAAATAGAGTATTAAGTAATTGGTAAATGATAGCTATATTATTTTTACTAAAAATGGTACTTTGCTTGTACACACATGTGCGTGCGCACACACACACACACACACACACACACACACCACACACCCTACATGTGGCCCTGACAAGGAGAGGATAGATATTTGGATTAAACTGACACTGGTCCTTCAGTTATTTCTTTTCAGAAGGTTCCTACTCCTGTCCTATAAATAAGCTACACAGATTTTCCTATCATCTCACCAGGCTTTTCCATCATTCTTGCCTCATGGGTCATCTTTTTCCAAAATATACTCCCCAAATTAAATACAAATCAAGGATTGAGGGGCCAAAAAGCCCTTGTTATTAATCCACATATGCAAACAGACTCATCTCTTTAATCTTCACAAAAACAAACCCCTCATTAACAATGAACTTACCAATAGTATGAGAATTTATATCCGGAACTATAACCATTTAAAATTAAATATTGCATGTCCATATTTTTAAAGTCTTTTAGCTGTTTTAGCCTAGTTAACCTTCAGCCTCTTTTCATGTTTCTCAGACCTTGTCTGCTTTTTCTCTCTCCACTTTGGTCCTCTTTAATCTGCTGTCCATTTGTCTTCCTCTAAATTCTCTTCTTCTAAGTTTCTAAGATGTAGAATTTCAATCTCTACCACTGTCCTCTCAATTCTGCTGATAGAAACTACTTCCTGGAGTTGCTATTTCCATGATATCTTAGTTACTTGGTTAACAAAGATATAGCTTATTAGTTATTTTTTAATCCTAAAATTTTTACTTAATTAGTTCCCTATGTTCCATTCTCTCCATTCTCCATGTTGATTAATTAATTAATCTCTATTAATCTCAATTACTCATCAAGTTAATTAATTAATCTACATTCTATTAATTCTCCGTGTTCATATAAGTGGTATGGATTGAATCTCATAAAGGGGCCCTGCAGACACAGGAGCTAACACTTGTTGAGCATTTCCTATGTTCCAAATATTGTGCCTTCCTCTACATCTCTTATCTCAGGTAAGTAACAGATTATGTGCAAGAGTATTAGACATGTTTAGCAGCAAAGAACTAGTATTTTTTTTTAATATCACCCACAAAAGGCCCCAAAGTCTAGAAGGATCATCATCACCCTGATCCTCCAATCTTCAAGGAGAACTCTTTCTGCAGAGCACTGTTACTCAATCATGTGGAGAGTAATGTCACCAGATACTGCATCCTGCCCCAGTGCTGTCCAGTGGAATTTTCTGCAGTGGTGCAACTATTTCATATCTGTGCCATACAGTATGGTAGTCACTGGTCAGATTAAGCTATTGAGCACTTGAAATGTAACTAGTGGAACCAAAGGAACCAAATTTTAAATTTTAATTAATTTTAATTAAAATGCCCATAAGGAATTCCCATATATAGTATACAGTGATTAAATTCCCATAGTAGTAGACAGTGATACTACAATGCACAGCAGAGTTAGACTTTTCAGGGTAGCAACAAGCTTGGGTGTGGTAGGGGAAGCGCCTTTTGGTCTTCTGGATGTACAATTTCACAGGCAACACAAATAACAGTTGGGATTGTTAAACTGGGTGCCAAGGTGACTTCTCAATGAGCTTTCATGTATAAAAAAAAGACTATCAAAAACAGATCATTCATGCTGAGGCTCACCTCCACAGATGCCAAGGAGCATCTTGCCTTGGGGAAGAAAGCAAATCTATACTCCATGATTAGCATTGATTATATTTTACAGACAGGCATCAGTGCTTGGTGATTTTGATGCACTTGGCTTTTATCTTGTGAGATTTATTTAAAGAAGCATATGCATGGCTTAGAGCCTTAGGGAATGATAACACATTAAAAATAAGAAAGCATAAAAGAAAGCAAAAGAAAACCTGCTTCATTTGTAAAAAGACTTGTTACCCTTTCAGTATCTCCAAATTCTATACCTGTACCTCTTCTCTCAAGCCCTTCTCGAACTCAACTCTTACATATATGTCTTTCTGTATTCATCCACCAGGGAAAGTTCTTGCCCACATTCCATTCCCAACCTATAGCTTTTAGTAGAAGAAGCAAAAAGGGCAAGAGAAAAACAATGCTGACTAGAAGGTTGAGAAGAGAAAGTCAGAATGATTTTTCATTGTTTTGGAAATGTTTTATTTCTCTTAAAAAGACGAAGTTAATTTTTATAAATAAAATTTTAACTTATTTCTAGATGATGGAAAATTTACCCTCATTCTTCTTACTTTCCATAATTCAATTAAAGGAAAGAAGAACAACTGTGAAAAAAATCATTAACTCCAGACAGTATCCTGCCCTGCTTTTCTATGTTGGTATTTCAACTATTATCACTCTGGAACAGATGGATCTTTACAGTGTCCATGTTGTTAACATAATGCTGTCCAGTAACTATTTACGTTTAATTTTTTTCCACATTCATTTGGTATTTATTTAGAAATGCCCCTGGACAAGACTGTTCCCATTAAAAAGTAACAGGATGGGATAAGGCATTTAGAACATATTGCAAAACTGCCCCCAGCTTAGCCCTCAACTTTACATATATACATTTCCTTATGTAAGTTTGCATAGTACTTTATAGGCTATTAAAAGTAAGACACTTCACTAAAGTGCTCACCATTTAAATAAAGGATAGTGAGTAGGTTAAAAGTTCAGAACTAAAAGAAGAAAAGGACTAAAACTCAGTAACAAAACCATATTCTAACCAGAGTATTTAAAGGCACTCACTTTTTCAAGTCAGCTTCAGCTTCATATATTTTCTGTATGGGCTCTTGAGTTTCTTTCTATTTATCAGATTTATGGATGCCAATTTTGTTTAGAAATGATTATTTTTGATATCAAAATATTAAGTAGAGCACATCTACTGTCTTATAAGTGATTTTGTTTCTATAGCTGCTGCCTTCTGAATGCTGGACTAGGTCCAAAGGTGAGAAGAGTAAAGGCTCTATTCCAAGAACATCTCAAAATTTTAACTGAAATATGTTACTTGTGGTAATAACTTTTTCTTCCTGTCTCCTATTTTGCTAATATTTGCTATATAACCCACACTATGAAGGCCATCCTGGAAGTGCTAGAATTATGTTTTCAAAGAGAAGAATAATTTTGATGTTCTTTCAAAGTTCTCAAATAGAAATGTACAAAATCTATGATGGGTAATGATACTCTTATTTGATATGAAAATTTTTGATGTAAATATTGAGATGGGTAGATCCTGAAACAGGATCAAAGAAAGCTGTAACACTGGACACCACTGCTACACAAAGTCTCTGCAGAAAGAAAAGAGGAATATTGCATTTTAAAATGTAAATTTAGTTTTTTTAATTGGAGGTTAATTACAATATTGTATTGGTTTTGCCATACATCAACATGAATCCGCCACAGGTATACACGTGTTCCCCATCCTGAACCCCCCTCCCTCTTCCCTCCCTGTACCATCCCTCTGAGTCATATCAGTGCACTAGCCCCAAGCATCCAGTACCTGCATTGAACCTGGACTGGCGATTCATTTCATATATGATATTATACGTGTTTCAATGCCATTCTCCCAAATCATCCCACCCTCTCCCTCTCCCTCAGAGTCCAAAAGACTGTTCTATACAACTGTGTCTCTTTTGCTGTCTCGCGTACAGGGTTATTGTTACCATGTTTCTAAATTCCATATATATGCGTTAGTATACTGTATTGGTGTTTTTCTTTCTGGCTTACTTCACTCTGTATAATAGGCTCCAGTTTCATCCACCTCATTTTATGTAAAATATTGCTATATTTTTGCTCATTATAACAGACTTTCTCATTGGACATCTTTCTACACTATGTCTCTAAATAGATGATAAACGAGTCTTTTAGTAAGTCATTTATTTGGGGGATCCTTGCACATGTTTTATTAATGACAGGTAGATTTTGAGTTTTTCAATGTTAATTTAATACATAAAATTATGTACAGCTAACTGTTTTCTGACTCAGTACTGTGAGCCTTTCATTATTATTATTGCAGTTCTCTTTTGGCTTTTACCCTCACTTAATAAAAAACTATAATCTGCGATATTTCTTGGTTTCAACACACCAGAGTGATATAATACTTCACTATTAGAAATGGTGGCTCACAGTGGTTAAGAAAGATGGGCACTGTGATAAGCAATAAGACAAATAAAATTGGGATGCTGCCCTTACCTCAACAATTATTAAGAATCTCTTCTTGAAAGTAACAAGTGGAGATAATGTTGTCATTCCTGGGCTATTTTAAATGATAAATGCCCTACCATCCAAATTAATGCAATCCAGTTTTCGGAAAAATTTAAGTTTAAACAATGATTTTCCCAATATTTTAGAAAACAATACAAAGAGCTATACCAGTTCATGATTTGTTTCTTAAATTTGAATGTTGCATTGATTCACATCTGCTTTTGTGAGTCCAGTGCTTCAATGAAGGAGTAATATATTATGAGGGCCCCAATCAAACCATGTAATTTCTTTGACTCTATGATGATGAGTTTCTTTATTTATAAGTCAATTTAGCCAAGATAAAATTTCCCAAAGTTTCCATGGGATGCCAACTATATACTATGGACCTAAAAGCAAAGTTTTCCATTATCAAAAACATTTGAGAAATATTACACACAAAACTCTCCTTCTGGTGATTCATATTACACAACAACATATCAGAAGCTCATTAATTAGATTCCATGATTGCTTTTTAAATATATATTATCTACTAGTATAACCCATAGTAGTCATAGCAAAGCAGCAAATAACTCTATGTGACAATGAAACATTTCCAATACAGCAGAGGGAAGTTTTAGCAAGTGATCGAGAAGTAAAGAAAAATCATAAAAAATAATCCTAGAACTAAAAAAAGAGAAACAGCTATAGCTATAACATAGATGATTTAAAAAGACCACTATAAACACTTTGAATTCAACAAAATTGAAAGCCAAGATGAATTTTCTACAGTTTTCCAAAATCGCTTTCTAGAAATAATATAAAAAATCACTCAAGAAAAAACAAAATTCTAGAAATCAATTATTATTATTAAGATTGAAATCAGTAATCAAAAATTTTACTGCAAACCATTTCTGTAGCAAGTAATATGCTAATTTTCTAAAAATTCTTCTATAAGTTTTTAGTAAATGCCTTACTAAATCTTCCTTCAACAGAAAATCTCAATTGTATAAAATTGTGTCAGACATAGAAAATTAGGGAAAATTATCCATCTGTTTTGTTTTATGGCAGTAGTATAACTTTATACCAAAACCAGATAATTCAATGTCTCCAAAATTAAATTAAATTAAAAACGATATTTAACAAACCAAAAAACATAGAGACCAATCTCAGTTATAAACAAAAATTTCATTAAATTATTAGCAAAACAATGTAGTATATTAAATACTACCTTACCAACCACAGATTTTTCCTAATTACCAAAATGCAGTAAAGCTAGTGGAGGCGATGGATGGAATTCCAGTTGAGCTATTTCAAATCCCAAAAGGTGATGCTGTGAAAGTGCTGCACTCAATACACCAGCAAATTTAGAAAACTTAGTAGTAGCCACAGGACTGGAAAAGGTCAGTTTTCATTCCAACCCCAAAGAAAGGCAATGCCAAAGAATGCTCAAACTACTGCACAGTTGCACTCATCTCACATGCTAGTGAAGTAATGCTCAAAATTCTCCAAGCTAGGATTCAGCAACACATGAACTGTGAACTTGCAGATGTTTAAGCTGGTTTTAGAAAAGGCAGAGGAACCAGAGATTAAATTGCCAACATCTGCTGGATCATGGAAAAAGATCACTGACTCAATGGACGTGAATCTGAGTGATCTCCGGGAGTTGGTGATGGACAGGGAGGCCTGGCATCCTGTGATTCATGGGGTTGCAGAGTCGGACACAACTGAGCAACTGAACTGAACTGACTGAATAATACGTGATATTGAGCATTTTTTAATGTGTTTATCAGCCATCTGTATGGAAGGATGATCTTTTTTTTTCTAAGTGAGGGCACTGATTCATACCCAGGCCCTTTGACTCCAAGTCCAGTGCTCTCTGCTTCACAGGGCTGCCTCTGTTGTGGGCTAGAGAAGCAGAAGAGTAGAGACTGGTGGCCAGGAAGGGCCTGGCTGGCTTCGGCTGGCTCCAAGGAGCTGGTCCCCACGGAGGCCTATGTGGAGTCCAAGCCCTGCTGCCTACGGGGGTCTGCAGAGCAGGGATGACGTTGAGCCAGCGGCCTTCCTTTGGGGCCTGTGGACCTGAGCCAATTTGCATAAGGGCTATAAATAGTGGGCTCACCTTGTTTTTGTGCTGTCACTCCACCCCGTGGCCTTCCCACCGGTGTTCAGGGGCTTTGCCAGGTAGGCGAGCGACTCTGGCTCTGCTGTGCAGGGAGTCCCGGTGTGCCAGGGCCCAAGACCTCTCTTAGGGTCTCGTGGCGATCGATGGAAGATGATGTTCGCTTAGAGTGTCTCTCTTCCTCTGGGCATCCACACGGTGCAGTTGGGGTGGAGATGGTGTTGGGAACCTGGCTGGGGTCTGGGCTCTAGTTTTAGTTCTAGGTAGCTGGGGCTAGGTGGCCTCACCGTGGGTTACTGGCAGGTAGCCCCAGGGCAGCCCGTGGTCCTCTTCCTTATGACGCTGCGGTCGGGCTGTGCAGGTTTGGGGCCAGGACAGGGCCCACTGTGGTTGTGGTTTTCCCTCCGGTGGCTTCTAACTGACTGCAAGCACCAGCTGTTCTGAGTGCTGCAGAGCTGGGGGGCAGACTGATGACTCTGTCTCTGCCGTGGTGGTCCTATGGATGGCTGGCCCCTGCTAGGTGACCCAAGACCATGGGCCACCTGGACTGGGCCCTGAGGGGAGACGGGGATGCGGGGAGGGATGAGGACCCAGCCTGCAGGCACTGAGCCCATTGGCCACTTCAGGATGAGCAGCTCCATTCCTGGAGACTTGAGTTTTCCTCTCTGAGAGGTAGGGTCAGTTATCAGGACTGTCTTCCCAGGCTACTAGGAGCCTGGAGACCTGGATGTGGTGAGGATGTTAGTGTATTTTGTAAGCTGTGAAGGATGGTGCACAGAGGAAAGAGGGATGCTGTTAGCAAGAAGGGGTGATAGTGGCAAGAGGCCCCCACCCTGAGTCTTGTGGGGTTGGTGTTGCCTGTACAAGTTCTCATCAATGCAGCAGCCCTCCAGCGAGGCACTGTGCCTCATCTGGGGGATGAGGGTGACCGAGACTCGGGCCAGGTGACTCTCAGAGTCCCCCCGCCAGGATGGTTTATCCTGTTCGGAAGCCTGAGGCTGAGCCATGTCTGCTGAGGGTCAGGCCCTGGAATGTGGTGACAGACATGAGGCAAGTGTGTGCAGTGTAGGGGTCATGCTGATCCTTCCGGAACCCCAGACCACACAGGGTGACAGGATGAGAGCAATAGCCTTTTGCTTAGAAATTTGAGATCCTCACCCGGGCTCCGACATGCACTCCCAGCCAGGCCTGTGCAGCTCACTGTCCACTGCAACACTGACTGTGTACCTACCGCCTGTCACGCACTCACACATCCTCACAGGCACACACATCTCCATGGCCGTGGAGTCACACCCACATGTACACCTCCCCTTTCCCCTAACACCAGCTTGCATACTCATGCCTGCTCGAGGCCCAGGGAGGAGGCAGCAGCAGCCCACAAACGACTTTCCCTCCCTGCCTGCTGAGTGGTCAGTGCGGCTGGTCTCAGACGTGAGCTCACACACCCACACTCACTCCTTTTAAGTAGGAGCCAGGCCCGGGCAAGGGACATGGAGTCTGCGCCGCCTGGTCCCTCTTCTATATTCTAGTGGCTGGCTTCAGAGAACTGGCTGGACCATTGGGCTGGGCTGCAGGCTGAGGTCAGTGTTTCCTGTGAGCTCATCTGGGCTTGGAACTCCCAGCAGGCCTGGCTGCTGCTCTGCAGCCATGTGGAGGAGCTGGGGGAGACGTCCCAGGGCCAAGGTGGTGTTGCCTGTGCAGACAGGCATGTGTGGCAGGGGGACAGGGGTATATGTCTTAGTCTGCCTCTGTGCCATCTAATGTTCAGGATAGAGCAAGGCTGTGTGTATGTGGATATACGTGAGTGAGCATTCCTGCAGCCATGGTTGTGGAGCTCCCCTCTGTGGACCCTGGACCCGGAGCCAGTGTCTGGGCAGGTATAGGAGTGTGTACCTGTGGGCTTGCAGAGCTGAGCATCCTCCATGATGACAAGCCAAAAGACCCTCAGGGCCACCTGTCATGACCATTGACTTGAGGAACTGTGAGGAATAGGGGTGTGTGGGGCCCACGTGTGTGGTATAAGAAGCAAATTCAGCGTTATGTTTAATATTAAAATAGTTTTATATTTGGGAAAAAGTTAATTTAAGAGTGCAGGCAACTTTCCAGGTAGGCGAGAGGCACCTGAACCCAAGGGGCTCGGGTTCAGAAGTGTCAGGCATACCGATCTGGGTGGGACTTTTTACTACCCTGGTCCCAGATGAAATGGGGACTTAATTAGTAGAATCCCAGCTTTAGGTTCTGCTTCATCCTCAGGATTTCAGTTTCCTGTAGGAAAAGTGAGGGTGATCAACTTGACCCTGCTTGTCTACTTGGGTGCTGTGCTCGGTCGCTAAGTCGTGTTGGACTCTGCGAGTCCAGGCTCCTCCGTCCATGGGATTTCCCAGGCAAGAATACTGGAGTGAGTTGCCATTTCCTTCTCCAGGGGATTTTTCCGACCCAGGGATCAAACTTGTGTTTCCTGCGTTATAGGTAGATTCTTTACCACTGAGCCATCAGGGAAGCCCTGTCTGCCTAGGTAGTTACAAGCAAAAAACAAACTATGAAAGCCAAGGAGGGCTGCAAGGGGTAAGAAGGATGGGGTACAGTCCTTCCCATCTTGGCCGCCACTGAGGTGCTGGAGCCCAGCATATACTAGGTACCTGCACACAGTAGGTGTCTAGCCATTGGCTGTTAAAGGAGGCATGGAATGACTGACTTTCCAAGTAAATGAGATGGAAGTCACAGGCTCACGTGTCTGCAGGGCCCAGGTAGGGTTTGGAGACAAGTGAAAGCAGGGCTTTGAACTAGAGTGAACTGGCAGGGCTGCTCAACCAAGGGGGCGCTGCCAGCCAGACGCTGTCCAGGGGGCCTGATGCCACACCTTCCAGTTTCATCAGGGAAGTTACAAATCTCGTCTTACGTAAAACTCAATTTTAATGTTGGCAGCTGGGACTAGTGCTTTTTAAGCACCGTGTGGGAGCTCTGAGGGGCATGGATACCTGACCACCCTCCCCGGGCTGTGCCTGCTGCCTGCCTCAGGTCTTCTGTCTCTACAGCCCCACTGCAGGCCCCAACATGGCACCGTTCCTGCGCATCTCCTTCAACTCCTACGAGCTGGGCTCCCTGAAGGCTGCAGACGAGGCAAGCCAGCCCTTCTGTGCTGTGAAGATGAAGGAGGCTCTCAGCACAGGTAGGGCTGGAGGCTGGACCCCACCCATCTGCAGCCACTGGCAACAGGGAATTGCCAGCGGGGCAGGGAATTCGGAGCCAGGAGGCAATGGCAGTGGAAGGAACTGTGTCTTGTTCTCCCAGAACCTTTGAGGGATCCTTCTCTTCCTTGTCCTCATCTCCCTGACCGGCTCACCTGGCAGTGCAGGACGGTAGAGACTACCCAGTTGCCTCTAGGACCTCCTGCACTGGCTTTACAGAACCTTCTCTGGGGCCCAGGACTTCTGGTTCCTCCCCATTCGTTGTTTTTCCCAAGAATGGGCTTCTTGCAGGAGCTCCATGTGTCCATCTGTGCCAGGCCCTGTGCTGGGAACAGAGGACAATGCCATGCTCCAAGGCTGACCAGGTTCTGCCCTCATGGGGCTCACAGTCAGGTCGGGGAGCCAGACAGTGAATCCTGTGATAGGGAAATCCAGACAAGGTACCATCCCAGGCTGCAGTCAGGGAGGGCTTCCTGGAAGAAGCAAACATCTCACATCATTCCTGCTTGCTTCTGTCCTTCCCTGGTGAACCCTTGTCATCCTTTAGGTCTCAGCTGAGCTGTCCCTTCCTTTAGGAAGCCTTCCCTGACTCTTAGGCTGGGGCAGGCCACCTGACCATGGGTAGGTCTAGACCCACTGACACTGACATTGCCCTCTTCAGTCTCATCACAGCTGTGATTTAATATTCACTTGAGGGGTGAATGGATTCATATCTCTGCCTAGGACTGGGGCTCTAGGACGGGCACCATGTTCTTTGCCTCCAGTATCCTGTCTGGCATGTGGGAGCCCACAGCAGTGTTCACTGAGTGAATGCGTAAGGGAAGGTGACATCTAAGAGGGGCTGGAGGAAGAGGGTCACAGGAGAAGGAAATAGCAAGAACAAAGGCTCAGGGTGGAACCTGCTGGGGGCGTCCTCAGGGATCGGCCGGTGTTTCTGTGTTCTGGAACAGACCATGAGTGAGATGGTGAGGCGTGCAGAGCACAGTCGTGAGGGCTGAGGCATGGAGACCTGGGCCCTCCGGGAGACAGCAGGCAGATTCCACAGGACGGAAGGCCATGGGGAGGTCAGGGACAGAGGGGCCCTAGCCCGACCTTGCCTGCCTGGCCCATTGCAGAGCGTGGGAAGACGCTGGTGCAGAAGAAACCCACCATGTACCCTGAGTGGAAGTCCACGTTTGATGCTCACATCTATGAGGGCCGCGTTATCCAGATAGTGCTGATGCGAGCCGCTGAGGAGCCAATGTCCGAGGTGACGGTGGGTGTGTCAGTGCTGGCCGAGCGCTGCAAGAAGAACAATGGCAAGGCCGAGTTCTGGGTGAGGGGCGCAGCCGCGGGCACACAACATAGGTGGGCAAAGGGAGTGAGGATGGTCAAGGGCACCCCAGGCTCTGGCCGCCAACGACCTGGGTTTGAATCCTGGTCCTGCCAGTCATCAAATCCTTAGCTTCTCTGAGTCCGTTTCTGAATCTGTAAGAGGAGAAGCTGCTAAAGAGACCTACCTTGGGGTCGATTGTTCTAAGGAATGAAAAGCTGAAGGTGAAGGGCTTACTGCAGCACCTGGCCCTCAGGCAGCTCTCAAGAGAGCCCTCGTATTGTTGTGGCTGATTTTTTTCCCTTTTAATTTTGCAAAGGCAGGATGTACAGAGTTAAACATCTCAAGCTGTACGAAAGGGCAGCTCCTGGCCCCGATACCAGGCCCCAGTCCCCACTTCCCAGAGGCCCCTGTTGTTCCCAGTTCTGTTTGGAATCTTCAAAGATATTCCAGGCCCAGGCAGGCACTGGGGAACACCAGTTACAATCTTCCACAGCAAAGGGGTGGGGAGCAGGATCATAGCCTGCCACTCACCTGCCCAAACCTGGACTTTGCACTCACATGTGGCCATGTGTCCCTTGTGACCACAGGATACCCATGCTGGCAGAGCATCCCTACCCCCTGGGGTTACATGTGGGCTCCTGTAGCCAAGATGTACCACCTCTCCCCCGCCCCCGCCCTGCCCCGCCCCGCCCCTGGGACCATGGAGACCCTGCTCAGCCTCCAGTGAGTGGTGAAGGAACTGGCCAGGACAGAGGTTGGCCTGGGGCTGCACCCAGTCTTGAATAATCAGGCAGAGACACCTCATGTGTCTGTCCAGTACCCCAGTGGACACAGTCGGGCTCCAGGCCCCAGGTCTGGGGAAGCTGAGGGTCCTGTCCTGAGGNCCAGGATGAGGGGTGGGGGCGGGGCTCAGGGGTGGGGCCCTGCCCACTCTGGGCAGACAGGTGGCCGGAGGCCAGGACTCCCTGGGCCTTGAGGGACCAACCATGGGGGCGGGTTCTGAGTCTGGCTTGGCCCAGGCCCGCCCTCATTGACTCCCCCACCCTCACCCCTGCAGCTGGACTTGCAACCCCAGGCCAAGGTGTTGATGTCAGTGCAGTATTTCCTGGAAGACGTAGGTAAGCCCCTCCCTACCTGGGCTAGAGATGGAGGTTCAGAGGCCAGAATGGAGGTTTAGGGAAGCAGCTTCCATCAGCGGTCTGGCTGGGACTGCCCTGGGAGGGACTGAAAGTGTGAGGCCCCTCCCAAGGGCCAGGGTTGACTTCTCTGCTCACTGGGCCCCCAGATTGCAAGCAGTCTATGCGGGGTGAAGACGAGGCCAAGTTCCCAACAATGAACCGCCGTGGAGCTATCAAACAAGCTAAAATTCACTACATCAGGAACCACGAGTTCATCGCCACCTTCTTTGGGCAGCCCACGTTCTGCTCTGTGTGCAGAGAGTTTGTTTGGTGAGACTGGTTGTGCCCACCAGGGTGGGGCAGCAGGAAAGGAGGGCCCCCATCCCTGGCCTTCCCCACACTGACCCAGACTGGTCACTTGCTTTTCAGGGGTCTCAACAAGCAAGGCTACAAGTGCAGGCGTAAGTGTCTCCAGGGCCCAGTGTGTGTGCGCATGTGTGTGCATGTGTGTGCGCGCATGTGTGCCTGCATGCATTCACAGCAAAGTCTGTGTCACAGCAAAGTCTGTGTCCCTGTGTTGGGATGGTGTGTCTGCATGAAGCCTGTGTGTGTGTTTACGTGTGTGGCATTCCAGGCGGGTGGGCGTATGTGGAC
Organism: Oreotragus oreotragus; assembly: GCA_006410675.1. Lineage (NCBI taxonomy): Eukaryota > Metazoa > Chordata > Mammalia > Artiodactyla > Bovidae > Oreotragus > Oreotragus oreotragus. Next base: position 27,134 of record SJYX01009738.1, on the reverse strand, counting down.
GATAACTGCATCAGTGAGTACCAGAGCTGGAGTGTCTCTTCCCAGCGTTTCCTGTTCAGTGATGTCACCTTGGTGGCCTGAAAGAGGCCCCAGTGGAGTATGCACACAGAACCCGCCAGCACTGCACATCAGGGCTCTTTCCCCTCAGAGAGGCTATCAGAGCTTTGCCAGTGCGTCCCTGGCTACACGTGTGCTCCTGTTTAGACCTGTGTGCATCTGGGTACACACATAACCAGCACACCGTGACGGTGCTTGCACAAGGTGGTGGGGGCCACTGTGGTGAGGAGAGACTCCGGAGCCAGCCCGCCTGGGTCTGAACCCCGGCTCTGTCACTTCCTTGCTATCAGACCTTAGGCACAGTCACTTAACCTCTCTGTGTCTCAGTTTCCTCATCTGTGAAATGGGGATAATAGAGTCATTGTGAAGATCAAATGGGGCAAAATATGTAAAGCTGTGCTCTATGAGTGGTGCACTGTAAGCATTCTATGTAAGTCTTGTCCTTACTACCCTGCTGTGTATGTGTGCCCGAGGGTGTCTGTGTAGGGGTGCATCTGTGTGTGTGTGTGTGTCAGTGTGTGTATGGGGGAGGAGGCCTGGTGTGCTGCAATTCATGAGGTTGCAAAGAGTCAGACACGACTGAGTGACTGAACTGAACTGAAAGTTGATGACATCAGAATTTCTGTTCAAAGTCTCTCTATAAGTTTAAAAAACAAGGAACAGACCCAAAGGAGATAACTGATAAAGATAATTATTCAGACTTAATAACTCATTAATAATTATTAAAATATCAAACAGCCTAATGAAAAGGTAGAAAAAGGATATAAATAGGTCCTTCACAGAAGAAGAAATCAGAATTAATTATAAACTTATGAATAGATGCTCAAACTTATTAGTTAACAGGGAAATGTTGATAAAAGGAAATACCACTTCACATCATCACATCAGCAAAGACTGAAAAGTTTGCTAATGCCACAGTGTAAACAAATACAGTCTGAAGAGCAACTGGTCATTAAATTGCTTCAACCCAGCAGTGTTAGGTCATACATATTCAAAAGGAGATATACACAACAATATTAGCTGTAATATCACTATGAATAGAAAACCTTAAGAACAACCTGACTGTCCAGAGGAAAAATGAATAGACTAGGATATATTTATACGGTAGAGTATTACACAGAAGTTAAAATTAATGACTCATAGTTACAAGATTAAATATCAAAGTCCAGCAAAAGAGACAAGTTGCAGAAGGGCAAAAACAGCATGATACTGTTTGTATATATTGTGAAATCTGTAAGCAATATATTGTTTACATGCGTACATACTATGTTCTAAAACATGGATGGAGAAGATAGGAACTTCTAAAGATAAATTATTACTGGTAGGAGGGAGGTAAATGGGACAAGGGAGGAACACACAAGTGGATTCAAATATATCTGTAATGTTTTAGTGCTTAAAAATATCTCAAGCAAATAAAGCAAAATTTAAAAATTTGATGGGGCTAAGTAGTGAGTAGTACATGGGTTTTGTTTTACTATTCTTTATAGTTTTGAATGTTTTTAGATTTTAAAATAAAAACACTTTAATAAGAAATAAGAGTATAGTGAGCTTGGGAAACTCAAATATAACTAACACCAATAATGTATCACTATCCTAGCTTGCAGTGACTTGTCTGGATCTCAAGGCTAAGGAATTAATTTTTTCCCAGCTCTAATTGGGATAAAATACCACCTTTTCCCTCAACATCCATCTTTGGCTTCCAATCTGGACTGCTTACTGGGTCCTCCTTTTGTTTCCCTCCTCAACTCTATAGCAACCCCCTGGTACAAAGCTTTCAGACTCCAGAAACTGATTTTTAATCCAGGTGGTGAATACTGAATCATTTCCCTGGCAGACCTGTCCCCACCAGTCCCAACCCATCTGCTTAGATTCTTCCCTGAATGTGGGTACACTGTGGTATATTCATATTATGAACGATTTCACAGCAGTTAAAATGAATGAACTCTTGCCACACTTCTCAACATGGATACACCAAAACATAATGGGAAATGAAAGAAGCAAGTGCTCCTCCCAAGAGTCATTTATTTTGCCCTCCTAGGGCTTGGATTCTGCCTACAGCATGGTCTCAGCTGGAAGGAGGCACTGCTATTGCATGGCTACAGCAGGTGAAGATTCTGAAACAACATGGAAAAAGCTTTTGCTCCAATGTTTATTGGAAAAAAAATGAGCAAAAGACAAAATTATACCTCTGATAGGTTTTCACATTGTAAAAATTATATACATGGACCAGGACTGGAAGAGAATAGAGAAAAATGAAAATAGATTTTTTTTTTAATGTATCAGGATTGTGGGTAATTTTCATCCCTCTTTTTTGTAATCCATCAATATTGTTATGTGTTTGTGTAATAAGTTATTTTAAAATATTAAAGAACGTAGGTTGTAGGACAGATAGAATCAATCTGTAATCTTGCTGGTAATGAACAGGAGTTTTCTCAGAGTTGGTAATGAGCTTCAATTCTGCTCTCTGAAGCAGTTTATCTACAATTCCAGGACAGTCATTTCACATGTTCTGGAATAAGAACCACTGTACTACACGGATGTATGAAATTTTAATCACAATTTGCTTTTCAAAGTCTTTTACAATTTAATTACTTCATTTGCATTATAGAGATGGTGAATACAGATTACAGGTATCAAAGGTAGTCGGTGGAATCAGTGTGAACAAACAATCTGACTGGTGCTATTGGAAGGTTAAGATCCTGCTGGTGGAATGACCATAGTCCAGTAGAGTGAATGCCACACTGGGAAGGTGATGAAGTGCTTCTGGGAGCAGAAGTATAGCATCTGGTCAAAATGATAGGCTTTGGTGTTCAGAAGTCTTGAACACCAATTTGGTTCCTCTTAGTTTCAGTTTTGTCTTTGGTGAAATGGGGATAATAATGACCTGACAGAATGAATGTGAGTGTGAACTGAGGTAGCAGATACACAACAGATAGCCAGGGGCCTGGCCTATAACAGAAAAGAGAAAGTGAAAATGTTAGCTGCTCAATTGTGTCTGACTCTTGTCTGACTCATGTGTCTGACCCATGGATTGCAGCCTGCCAGGCCCATGGAATTTCCCAAGCAAGAATAGTGGAGGGGGTGGCCATTCCCTTCTCCAGGGGTTCTTCCCAACCCAAGGATCAAACCTAGGTCTCTCAGATTGTAGGCAGATTCTTTACCATCTGAACTACCAGGGAAGGCCAGCCTGTAACACATGCTCAATAAAAAGCTGCTTTTATTTTTCACTCAGCTCGTTTTCCTTAAGTTTCATTATAGATTGCACTTAACTAACTATATAATATAGGTGGACCACTTCTGAGCAGACCTATAGGTAGCGTAGCAATTTACGTGAACAGTAATTGCCAAGGATGTTTTAGGTATGGAGAAAGCTATTCTTTGAAGAACAATCACAACTCTGAAGCAGTACATGCCAACTTTCCTTTCTATGAATCTCTCTACCTAGGACAAATCCATAGATAATGTATCCATGTTACACAGAGGTGAACATATACTGTCAGCCTGCAGAGCCAAAGAAATCTTGTGAGAGTGTTTCAGGTATCCCATGTGCATGAGTTGGTAAATCATTCCTAAACTGGTGATTTGCCAAATGTTCATATTAACAGTAAAGGAATAGAAAGAAAGCAAACAGAAACAAAAGAAAAAAGCAGAAACAAAAGTAAGTTTGAGCTCTTAGATTTACTTAAGCAAGTCACTTTATACCTTCCCTATCATTCTTTAAAAGGTAAGGAAAGGGAATAGGAATCTATTGCAAAGTCCAATCCATTCTTACAGGGCATAATGTATACGGCTGTCACATAGGATCTGGAAACCAGAAGAAATCCCTTGCCATAAGTATCCAGGGAACCACTGGTTTATCTCCCTCATTTTCTGTTTTCCAGAGTCCGTACCCTGATCTCCTATTCGATGATCAAGGAAGGAAATGGGAGGAAATGAAGAAGGATACACCAATGATATTGATCTGAGCTTAGGAAAAAACTCTGAAAGCAGCTGTTCATACGGATGCATCTCTCATACATCTGCATGGGAGATACAGAGAGAGGCTGCTGAATCTCAGAGATGAGGCTGCACCTTCTCCTCAGGAATGTCCCCAACCGTATCCTCTTGGCATCAGTCCTGATGGGATACCAATCTTCTAAAGACTCCATGTATGTTACCTTCCTGGGAATTCCCTGGCAGTCCAGTGGTTTGTTGTTGTTCAGTTGTGTCCAACACTTTGCAGCCCCATGGAGTGCAGCACGTCAGGCTTCTCTGTCCTCCACCATCTTCTGGAGTTGGCCAAGTTCATGCTGATTGAATCGGTGATGCCATCCAGCCATCTCATCTTCTGTTGCTCCTTTCACCTCCTGCCTTCAATCTCTCCCAGTTATCAGGGTCTTTTCCAATGAGGAGGCTTTTTTATCAGGTGGCCAAAGTATTAGAGCTTCAGCTTCAGCATCAGTCCTTCCAATGAGTATTTAGGGTTGATTTCCTTTAGGATTGACTGGTTTGATCTCCTCACAGTCCAAGGGACTCTCAAGCATCTTCTCCAGCACCACAGTTCAAAAGCATCAATTCTTTGGCATTCTGCCTTCTTTATGGTCCAGCTCTCACATCTGTACATGACTACTGGAAAGACCATAGCCTTGACTATATGGGCCTTTGTCAGCAAAGTGATATCTTTGCTTTTAAAAGCACTGTCTAGGTTTATCATAGCTTTCCTGCCAAGAAACAATCATCGTCTAACATTATGGCTGCAGTCACCATCTCCAGTGATTTCCGGGCCCAAGAAAAGGAAATCTGTCACATCTTCCACCTTCTACCCTTCTATTTGCCACAAAGTGATGGGACTGGATGCCATGATCTTCATTTTAATATTGAGTTTTAAGTTGGCTTTTTCTTTCTTTTTTTTTTTTTTTCCTTACCATGTGGCTTGTGGGATCTTAGTTCCCTGATCAGGGATCAAAGTTGGACTTTCAGCAATGAAATTGCAGAGTCCTAACCACTGGAAGGAATGATGTTAAACCTGAAACTCCAGTACTTTGGCCACCTCATGTGAAGAGTTGACTCACTGGAAGACTCTGATGCTGGGAAGGATTGGGGGCAGGAGGAGAAGGGGACAACAGAGGCTGAGATGGCTGGATGGCATCACTAACCCAGTGGATGTGAGTCTGAGTGAACTCCGGGAGTTGGTGATGGACAGGGAGGCCTGGTGTGCTGTGATTCATGGGATCACAAAGAGTCGGACACGACTGAGCGACTGAACTGAACCACTGGACACCTTCCACTTTCTGCTGGAGGAGAACTAAGATCCTGAAAGCCATGTGGTCAAAGAAAAAAGATAAAACCCACAACCTTCCCACTTCACCCCAGGTACTCATTTTTCTTCTCTTTCTGTCTGAACCTTGCTCATTTTTATTGGAAAAAAAAATACAATAGATCTCACATTAAAGTTTTATCTTCCTCCAGGGGTATATTTCTTCCATTTACTTGAGGAATTGTGCCCAGAAAATATGTTGAGAATGAAATTACACCAAGAATGAAATAACTTACGGAACTTCAACCTTTTGGGTTGAATCACTTATTTTTATATAGCTGCTGGTCTCTGGGATTCATATAGGTATTTGTCCTGTTGCATCATTGTGGGATATCTGACAAATGTTGTGTTGGTAGCTTGGAAAGGAAAGATAAGTAACAAAGAGAAGGCCATGGAATGTATATGGCAGGGTCTGTATGAAGACCCCAGCTCCTGTGAGCTTTCAGACTTACTTAGGCAAGTCACTTTATACCCTCCCTATCAGCCCCTAAGGTTTCTTGTCTGGCACAAAGAGTCGGACACGACTGAGCGACTGAACTGAACCACTGGACACCTTCCACTTTCTGCTGGAGGAGAACTAAGATCCTGAAAGCCATGTGGTCAAAGAAAAAAGATAAAACCCACAACCTTCCCACTTCACCCCAGGTACTCATTTTTCTTCTCTTTCTGTCTGAACCTTGCTCATTTTTATTGGAAAAAAAAATACAATAGATCTCACATTAAAGTTTTATCTTCCTCCAGGGGTATATTTCTTCCATTTACTTGAGGAATTGTGCCCAGAAAATATGTTGAGAATGAAATTACACCAAGAATGAAATAACTTACGGAACTTCAACCTTTTGGGTTGAATCACTTATTTTTATATAGCTGCTGGTCTCTGGGATTCATATAGGTATTTGTCCTGTTGCATCATTGTGGGATATCTGACAAATGTTGTGTTGGTAGCTTGGAAAGGAAAGATAAGTAACAAAGAGAAGGCCATGGAATGTATATGGCAGGGTCTGTATGAAGACCCCAGCTCCTGTGAGCTTTCAGACTTACTTAGGCAAGTCACTTTATACCCTCCCTATCAGCCCCTAAGGTTTCTTGTCTGGCAAGCAGGGACAGTAGTTTTTGGTCACAAAAATAAAATTTTAAAGACCTATATAATAGAGATTTGAGAAAAATATAAGCAAACACATAAGCCACTGCTCTATTTTGCCTCCAAATACCATTTGGGGACTTATTTCTTTGGAATTCAGTTATAGTTTTCCTCAGATGTCATCTCTCACCTCTGCAAGAACAGTATCATTTAGAGAATGTTACAGACTAAACTGTGTCCCCTCCAAAGAAGTATGTAGAAGCTCTCACACCCAACATGACTGTATTTGAAGATAGGGCCTTTAAGAGGTAATTGATGGGGCTGGTGTCCTTACGGGCAGAAGAGACACCAGATCTCCTTCTCCATATGCACAGGGAGGAAAAGTCACATAAGGACACAGCTTGCAGATAGCTGTCTGCAAGCCAGGAAGAGACCTCTCACCTGGAACTGAATCTGCCAGCACCTTTATCTAGGACTTCCAGCCCCCAGAATTGTGAGAAAATGCATGCTCATTGTTGTAACCACTGAGTTGGTAGTCCTTTGTCAGCATGAGCTGACTGATACAGAGAGGAAGAATGTAGGGGTACCTGATTAGCTCCATTCTGGACTCAGGTGTCTACACTTCTGGCTCATGCCACCTATTTCCTAATACTTGAGAGGGCACGAGAAAAAGACAAAAACGACTATTAGGACGCCTATCTCTCTCTCCCTATTTCCCTCCCAAAGGTAGCCTGAGTATCTGAGGTTTCCACCACTAGGCACATCTTCCAGGCATAGTTGGGTATCAAATACATAACAAACCTTGAGGACATCCTCATATCTATATTCACTGGCTCCATTAAAGTAGCTTCCCAGCTTCAGAAAGGTCCCCAAGGGCCTTACTGGGGGTGCCCTCATCAGCCACATGCAACCCAAAGCCCTGGGATATAGATGCCTACTGCTGCTGCTGCTAAGTCACTTCAGTCATGTCTGACTCTGTGCAACCCCAAAGACAGCAGCTCCCCCGTCCCTGGGATTCTCCAGGCAAGAACACTGGAGTGGGTTGCCATTTCCTTCTCCAATGATTCCACCACTAGGCACATCTTCCAGGCATAGTTGGGTATCAAATACATAACAAACCTTGAGGACATCCTCATATCTATATTCACTGGCTCCATTAAAGTAGCTTCCCAGCTTCAGAAAGGTCCCCAAGGGCCTTACTGGGGGTGCCCTCATCAGCCACATGCAACCCAAAGCCCTGGGATATAGATGCCTACTGCTGCTGCTGCTAAGTCACTTCAGTCATGTCTGACTCTGTGCAACCCCAAAGACAGCAGCTCCCCCGTCCCTGGGATTCTCCAGGCAAGAACACTGGAGTGGGTTGCCATTTCCTTCTCCAATGCATGAAAGTGAAAAGTGAAAGTGAAGACGCTCAGTTGTGTTCGACTGTCCGCAACCCCATGGACTGCAGCCCACCAGGCTCCTCCGGCCCTGGGATTTTCCAGGCAAGAGTACTGGAGTGGGGTGCCATGCCTTAGGCATCTTAGATGCCTAAGATATGAGCTAAGCCAAAAGATGACTAGTCTTGCACCTCAGCAGTCCTTACACAATGGAAAAAAACTTCCCAGCTGCATCTGAATTGTGGGCTCTTTATTGTGGTTGAGATTTAAAGTCACACTATTGTACAATGGTAGAAGTCAATGTTAAGGTTTAACATTTAATTTTACTCCTACACATTTATTAATTTGTTGTACCTTATCCAGCTGAATCCAGCTATATTTCAGACTCTACTAAACTAATACATGATCTGCTGTTACTGCCTGACACTTGGTCATCCTTCCAAACACTGTGGACATATCTTGGATCAGAAATACTATTAAAAAAAACACACACACACAAAATCCTGCATTCTATATTTTTTCTTTTCCTTTGCTTTTTTAAGGAGGGGGACACATTGACATAAATCCCTGGCAGGTGATTTTGCAAGTCTCAGTATAGCCTGTGCTGTTATCCAGACCAAAGAGAATACTGTTTCATTTCACTGCCAACTCTCTGGCCATGCAACTGCTCTCAGATGGACTTTACTAAAAGAGCACTTCAAATCAGCACCACAGAAAGGATGCTGTTCCGAGTCTGTCAAAGCCATTTTCCCTCTCCCTTTTCAGCTGTGCTTTTCCACCTGCAGAAAATCCCACCTACTTCCTGAACCAAAGCAGGCATTTTGTGAGGATTCCTGGCTTTACTAGCAGGAGGGGTCCAAAAATAGCTGTTTAGCCATAAATTCAGAATCTGGTATGCCTGGTGTGAGTTCTGGGTACCTGGGGCCTGACCAAATGGTAATCCTCTCCTTCCCTCTGTATTCTGGGCCTGGTCCACATGGTCTGGCCTTCTGCCTCAGCTTCCCACTGGGACTTCAGTCCTTTGCAGAGTCACAACACTCTGAACTAAGGCCCTACACACTGCCAGGCTCCTCAAAGATACTTCCCCTGGGGAGAAAAAATCAAGCTCTCTCTTTTCTTTCTTCCTTTTCCTGACAGTCATTGTCTCTCTAACAACTGGCTAGGCTCCTGTCTGAATACAGAGGAATACCACTATATTATAAAGACTGAATATTTGGTGCCAGATTTAAATACATCCTGGTGGGGGGTTAGCGGCTTGACCAATCATCATTCTTTCATCTGTCAACATGTGGGATAGGAGCAGAGAACTTTCTCACCCTAAAAACAGAACGAAACAAACAAACAAACTGTGTATATCTCTGATCTTGTCTAAACTCCATACAGATAAGGAACCTAGGACTCAAGAGAAAAGCTGAGGCAAGAATCTATAGATCATTCATTATTCACTAGTCTATTCAGTAAATAGGGCTTCCCTGATAGCTCAGTTGGTAAAGAATCTGCCTGCAATGCAGGAGACCCAGGTTCAATTCCTGGTTTGGGAAGATCCACTGGAGAAGGGATAGGCTAACCACTCTAGTATTCTTGGGCTTCCCTTGTGGCTCAGCTCATAAAGAATTCACCTGCAATGCGCGAGACCTGGGTTCAATACTTGGATTAGGAAGATCCCCTGGAGAAGGGAAAGGCTACCCACTCCAGCATTCTGGCCTAGAGAATTCCATGGACAGTCCATGGGGTTGTAAAGAGTTGGACACGACTGAGTGACTTTCACTTCACTTCACTTCACTTCCATTCAATAAATATTCACTGAATATATAGAACATCGGGGAAGGCAATGGCACCCACCCCAGTACTCTTGCCTGGAAAATCCAATGGACGGAGTAGCCTGGTGGGCTGCAGTCCATGGGGTCGCTAACAGTCGGACAGACTGAGCGACTTCACTTTAACTTTTCTCTTTCATGCATTGGAGAAGGAAATGGCAACCCACTCCAGTATTCTTGCCTGGAGAATCCCAGGGATGGGGGAGCCTGGTGGGCTGCCGTCTATGGGGTCACACAGAGTCGGACATGACTGAAGTGACTTAGCAGTAGCAGCAGCATACAGAACATGCAATATACACACTGCTGTGGTTTCACTCTCATCGGAGGAATTTTCCCAATTCAACATAAATTCCACCACGCCTCTACAGCAAATCTTCACATACTGAAAAACGAAATGTTCATGACACTGAATGCTCCCTCTACTAAATCATAGGCTCTTTGTGTAGACGGTAAAGGAGGAGCAGGGAGCCTAGCCTTTTCATTTACAGTTTACGGAGCCACCTGTGGTACGTGATTAAAGGAACAAGCCCTCTCCCCAGCCTTCTTATGAATAGTTTCTGCACTCCACCTTGGTAGGTTCTTCAATAGGCAAGGGATGGGGGGTGGGGTGGGGTGCAAACTCATATCTGAATAAGAAACAGAAAAAATAATGATATATCACAAAAGCTTTGGGGGGGGAAGTCCCTGGAATTTTAGCTAGTGAAATCTTTGATGACAATATGTTAAAAGTTCTGATATTGTCCAGGATCCTATAAAATGATCCTTTGACAGTTCTTTAATCCAGAGTTTTCTTGCTAATCCACATGCCATAGACTTGGCAGAGTATTCCATGAAGCCTTAAAACAATAATCCTCAAACAATGCTGTGAAAGATTATGTCATCATGAGAAAATGGGGTCTGGCAGAATGTACCTTACTCAAACAGCACTTACACTTTATTATAATAAAATAGCCTCTGCACTCTTGGTGTGTATTTGTCCAATTCTCACAGTGCAGGTTCCCAAAGGCCTCTTTCATTTGTGAAGTGATTGCTACAGAATGGAAACGGAGTCCAGAGGCCTCACTCAATCTCCCCTGTGATGACGAGAACTATTTTCTCATCTATCTCTAGTCTCTGTACAGACATTATATAAATTACTTTCTCTGTATTATTTAAATTTCACTGCAATTATCACTTGTTAGAAGCAACAATAAAGAATAAAGTAACTCCACTTTAAAAAGTATACACATATGTATATGTGTGCATATGTAGACATATATACACCAGTATATACGTATATTTATTTACCACTGAGAATATAAAATGTAAACAAAGATTTCATTTCTGTATTATTTTATGCTGAGCTATACAAATTTTAATATTAGTAATAAACCTTTTGAACATAATGAGGATTGGTGCCTTGCTAATTGCTTAATTACAATAACACAGTAAGGAAGGTACTATTATTATTCCCATTTTACATATTAAGGCATTGAAGCTAAGAAAATTAAGTAACATATCCAAACTAATGCATTTAGTAAGTAGCAGGATATGAGGATTAATGAAACCCAGACCTTTCTAAATCCAGACCCTGGTTCTTAGTAACTGAGCTACACACTCTCTCTTGGAAGTACAAAGATGTGGACAGGAAGAGAGGACAGACCAGTTCTATGGGAGAATACTAGGAAGCAATCAAAATGCACTTGTCTTGAACAGGACCTCCTGTTCTCCATCCCACCCCCCAACAAATGGCCTTTGGATCTGAGGAACTTATTAGCTCACTTGTATGAAAGTAGCCCATTTTTACAGTGATTTGGTGCTCTTTTAAGCTTGGAGAAGAGGGTGTTGGGTGGAGAGGCTCTCTGCTTTGCTTAAATAGTATCATACATAAGATAAAATATGACTATGATGATTATGTGTGCAGGTACAAATAGATACATGGCCTTTGTAGGTTGCACCAAAGGTAAAGAATCCACTTGCCAATGCAGGAGATAAAAGAGACACAGTTTCAAGCCTTGGGTTAGGAATATTCCTTGGAGTAGGATATGAGAACTCACTCTAGTATTCTGGCCTGGAGAATTCCATGGACAGAGGAGTTCAGGGAGCTACAAGTCCATGGGGTTGAAAAGAGTTGGACACACTGAGTAACTGAGCATGCACAAATGGCTCTATTTTCTTGGCTAATTGGATATTCATCCAATACATTCCACTGTACCAGAGAGTGTCCTGAAAATAGCAATAGAGAGACTTTGACACTGTCAGCCTGCAAACAGCAGATTTCTAACTAATAATTTTAAGAATTAAACCAAGGCAGATCTTGTCATTTGCAAAATATCAGTATTTGAGTAATAATTTTAAGTATCAGGTACAGTTGAATGAATGAGAAAATTCTGCAGTATCATATTTTCTAATACTTTCTGAAAACCAGGCTTTTTTCTTGTTCCATAATGTGCATTCTTTTTCCTCTTACTCCACTTTTACAAAATGTGTAACAATGCAGGAAGGCAGAAGAAAGCATTTATTAGACAAACTTCACCCTAAGCAACTAAAATATATTTGAGTCATTAAGAAAATCTGAAACTAAAAGAAGGAGTTAATGTGATTGACACAACTTGCATCTACATATATTTAAAAAATTGAGGGAAATTATTTCAGAACTCAGAGCAACTACATTGCAAACAGCCTTCCTCCTTGGAGTCAACTGGGTTCTACGCTTTGTTCAAACAAGTTCTTTATTTTAGGCACATGAATTCTCAAGGTATATAATTATTTTCAAACATGAACACTTACTGAATAATCTGACTAAAGAAGAACATTCTGGAAGATATAAAAAGGGTCCTAAACCATCATCCCTCATGAAATTTTAAATTTTCCTCTGGATGTTTTTTAAACCATATTTCACAAAGATAAGAAAAATGGAGAAGGAAATGGCAACCCACTCCAGTACTCTTGCCTGGAAGATTCCATGGACGAAGGAACCTCATAGGCTACAGTCCATGGGGTCACAAAGATTGGGACATAACTGAGCGACTTCACTTTTTTTATTTTTCAAGAAAAATGGAATATTTGTTCAGTGAAATTTCAGGCAGAAAAACATGAACTTGTAGTTCAGTTCAGTCCCTCAGTCACGTCTGACTTTCGTGACCCCATGGAATGCAGCACATGAGGCTTACCTGTCCACCATCAACTCCCAGAGCTTGCTCAAACTCATGTCCCTCATGTCAGTGATGCTATCCAACCATCTCATCCTCTGTCATCCCCTTCTCCTCCTGCCTTCAATCTTTCCCAGACACAAAGATTGGGACATAACTGAGCGACTTCACTTTTTTTATTTTTCAAGAAAAATGGAATATTTGTTCAGTGAAATTTCAGGCAGAAAAACATGAACTTGTAGTTCAGTTCAGTCCCTCAGTCACGTCTGACTTTCATGACCCCATGGAATGCAGCACATGAGGCTTACCTGTAGACCATCAACTCCCAGAGCTTGCTCAAACTCATGTCCCTCATGTCAGTGATGCTATCCAACCATCTCATCCTCTGTCATCCCCTTCTCCTCCTGCCTTCAATCTTTCCCAGCATCAGGGTCTTTTCAAATGAGTCAGTTCTTTGCATCAGGTGGCCAAAATATTGGAGTTTCAGCTTCAGCAACATCAGTCCTTCCAGTGAATATTCAGGACTGATTTCCTTTAGGATGGACTGGTTTGATCTCCTTGCAGTCCAAGGGACTCTCAAAAGTCTTCTCCAACACCATGTTCAAAAGCATCAATTCTTTGGTGTTCAGCTTTCTTTATGGTATAACTCTCACATCCATATATGACTACTGGAAAAAAACATAGCTTTGACTAGGTGGCCCTTTGTTGGCAAAGTAATGTCTCTACTTTTTAATAGACTATCTGGGTTTGTCATAGCTTTTCTTCCAAGGAGCAAGTGTCTTTTAATTTCATGGCTGCAGTCACCATCTGCACTGATTTTGGAGGCCAAGAAAAGAAAGTCTCTCACTGTTTCCATTGTTTCCCCATCTATTTGCCATGAAGTGATGGACCAGATGCCATGATCTTAGTTTTTTAATGTGAAGCCAGCTTTTTCACTCTCCTCTTTCATTTTCATCAAGAGGCTCTTTAGTTCCTCTTTGTTTTCTGTCATAATGGTGGTGTCATCTGCATATCTGAGGTTATTGATATTTCTCCAGGCAATCTTGATTCCAGCTTGTGCTTCATCCAGTTTGGCATTTCTTATGATGTATTCTGCATATAATAAGCAGGGTGACAATATACAACCTTGATGTACTCCTTTCCTAGTTCAGAACCAGTCCATTGTTTCATGTTTGGAAAGGATTTTATAAGGTATTTCCTTCTTCTCATCAAGCAATTTTAGCACCTTTGATTTGTATTACTTTTGAAAGTAGCAACGTTAGTTAATTAAAACCATAAAGCTAGATAAGTTGGGTTAGGTAACATAACTCTGTTAGCAGAGTTATCACCCTGCTAATAACACTGCTACATCCCTGCATTTCAGTTTATATGATAGTGTAGAAGCAACTACTTTACCTTCTTTGAAATATTCTCAATTGCTTTCTTGTGAGGCATGTAAATAAAAACTTTTGTTTTCTAAAGGAGAAAGAAATGTTCATGCCAACGAGAAAAGTAATCATGTTTCTGGATATGTAACATGAAATCTATAAAACAAATGTTTTGATAAAATATGTCTTTTTGGCACTGATTCATTTGACAATCAAAAGTGTTTTCCTGAGAAACAAAAGTTTATGTGGAAGCCTCTGTATCCTAAAACTTATTGATTACAGAACCTGAGTAAGTTGCAGTGCCAGAAATGAAAATTTATTTCTCTATCTGAATCAGAAGATGCTTAGATTTACATACCCTCATTGAAGTTGACTCCATGTGTGTGGTTGCATTATCCACTATTCCTACTCCTTTGTTAATAATTAACAGTTGCAAATCAGTCAAGTTTCTGTTGGATCTAGAATATTGACATGTTGGCCAGTGGAAGCAAAACATAGTCAAACCGATTTCACTGTCTTTATGTAAGTGAGTCTTCAGATTTTGTGACTTTGATGGCCCTAGTCCAAAATATTTGCAAGCTATAATAGTGTATAATACAATTCATTTCCCCCCATTTTCAAACTAGGAGCAACACAGGGAAAATATTAATTATAACTAAATCCCTGAAAATAAAAAATCTTTTCCTCAAAAATTAACTATAATTATAAACAAATCCCTGAAAAAAAAAAAAATCTTTTTTCTCTTCATTCAACCTAGAAGAGGAAGCTTCTAGGAATGATAATCTGGAGATAAAAGGAAGGGACATTTTGAAAATTCATTGAGGTAAATAGTAAAAGTAATACTTCAGGAATCCTGACTTGCATGGCAGTTCTGTATTTTCAGTCTGTGATGATTCTCCCAAACCTCAGTGTCTTTATCTGGAAAACAGGACTATACAGCTTCTCCTATAATGTTATATTTAGGAGATACAGCAATCTGTGACTATAATGTTTCACAAATTGTTATATCCCAAGGGTTATTTTGACTAAAAGTGTTCTATAAATATTTAAGTACCAAATCATTCTCTTATTAACATTATCACTCTTTTTAGATTATTTTTCTATAATCTATAGTTGATGTTATTTCAAATGACAGCCTCCCAGAAGAATCATCTCCATTTTCATTGGGATTCCAGAGACACAGTCAATGCTATTCAAGTAATCTTTGTATCACACAAGCAGGTTGGCATAGAACACTATGTAATCAATAGTCCCTACTCTTTGATCCTCACAAAATGAATGATCAAAGCAACAGTCAATGAACTTGACACTTTTTAAAGATATCAGCTATTTTATTACTTTTCTCTGGAGTGACTGCCCAAATCAGGAAGGAACAAAGACAAATATATCAACAAAACTAACCAAGAAGACATTCTCAGATTAAATCATTCAAAATAAAATTGTTATAATGCTAGGAAACTGTGGGCTTCCCTGGTGGCTCAGACGGTAAAGCGTCTGCCTGCAATGCGGGAGACCCAGGTTCTATTTCTGGGTGGGGAAGATCCCCTGGAGAAGGAAATGGCAATCCACTCCAGCACTCTTGCCTGGAAAATCCCATGCCAGAGGAACCTGATAGGCTACAGTCCATGGGGATGCAAAGAGTCGGACACGACTGAGCGACTTCACTTTAGGAAACTCTAAGGACAGTTTCTAAGAGCCTCTTGGTTAGGGTGAAAGAGGAGAGTAAAAAAGCTGGCTTAAAACTCGACATTCAAAAAACTAGGATCATAGTATCTGGTCTCATCACTTCATGGCAAATAAAGTGGAAAAAAAAAGTGGAAAAAGTGACGGATTTTATTTTCTTGGGCTCCAAAATCACTGCAAACGGTGACTGCAGCCATGGAATTAAAACACAGTTGTTCCTTGGAAGAAAAACCATGACAAATCTAAACAGCATATTAAAAAGCAAACACATCATTTTGATGACAAAGGTCTGTATAGTCATAGCTATGGTTTTTCCAGTAGTCACATATGGATGTGAAAGCTGGTCCATAAAGACAGCTGAGTGCCAAAGAATTGATGCTTTCCAATTGTGGAGCTGGAGAAGACTCTTGACAGTCTCTTGGACAGCAAGGAGATCAAATCAGTCAATTCAAAAGGAAATCAACCCTGAATATTCATTGGAAGGGCTGATGCTGAAGCTGAAGCTCCAGTAATTTAGTCACCTAATGTGAAGAACTGACTCACTGGAAAAGACCCTGATAGTGGGAAAGATTGAGGGCAGGAGGAGAGAGGGGCAACAAAGGATGAGATGGTTGGATGGTGTCACCGACTCAATGGACATGAGTTTGAGCAAACTCTGGGAGATAGTGAAAGACAGGGATATAAGAATAAAGCTATTATGAACATTCATATATTGTACATATAGTATATATATTGTATATCTTAATGGAGATGTTGTTACATAGAAGTACATGTTTGTCAAAAATTATCAAAGTATCAGATGCTTTTCTCCTCACTTAAAATATTATTATTTTCATTTTTTTCAGAAATATTTAAAATGTCTGCTTAATTTTTATTTTGTGGATACACCATAATATACATAAAAATCCTCTATATTTGTATATTTAAAATGTTTCTAATTATTTTCTCTTATAAATAATAATGTGAGGAACATCCTTACTTTTTCTCAACATTGGGTGCCAGCAAAGTTTCTCAGAGCAGTCCAAAATGACACACAAAAATATTTAAAGAAAATGTTCCAGAATGTTCTTTTCATCCTTTGAGCTATAATATACGTGAAAACACTGGAAACTTTACCAGTATAATTCTAAGTTGTAAAGGCTCCTGAAGTGTTTCTTCTCTTCCTGTCTTTTTCTTTTCTTTTCTTCTTCTTATTATTTTTTTTTTACTAACAGCTTCTGAAGTATATGAGCTTCATTTGCTATTTTCCTCCATTTTCAATTGACAATTGCCTTGATGAATAGAGGAAGAAACATACATCTCAACTCTCTTTGAATTAATTGTTAATTGTAAGGAACGAAACTGTTCAATGAGGCCAAACGTGTGGTGTTGAGCTTTGTTGTTATTTTTTAAGCTTGGGAAATGTATTTTTGAAACATGGCAGTCAAATCCTGCATAAAGAAGCAGAATACAGAATAACAGAACAAAAAAGAAAGTCCTTTTTGGAGCTAAAAATTGATCAAAACAAAGCATCAAAGGTTGAGGTTATAGTGACAGAACTGCTTGGGACTGAAGCATTTAAAATACACTTGTGTTTATGCTAACTGAAAAACTCATATTTACAACCTTAGCAATCCTAAAACAAGCAATATACTTAACATTTCTGTTTTAAATGTTCTCCTAACATTACCTTAGTGAGAAAGAGAACACTGGATCTATTCGTACACTTTATCTTTAAAAATAAGGCATATTCAAGGTTTTTAAAAATTTAATCATGCAGGTAGGTAATTTCTCCAATGTATCCTTTTGCTTTCTAAACCAAAAAAAAAGGATCCTTGAAATATCCCAGTTCCCTCAATTCTTCTATGCAATTATTGTGACTACTCAGGATGTTGTTTTATTGTTCAGTTGCCAAGTTGTATCAGACTCTTTAAGCGTCTGTCTACAATGCAGGAGACCCAGGTTCGATCCCTGGGTTGGGAAGATCCCCTGGAGAAGGAAATGGCAATCCACTCCAGGACTATTGCCTGGAAAATCCCATGGACAGAAGAGCCTAGTAGGCTACAGTCTATGGGGTCTCAAAGAGTCGGACACGACTGAGCGACTTCACTTCACTTCACTTCACTTTGTGACCCCATGGATTGCAGCACACCAGGCTTCCCTGTCCTTCACTATCTCCTGGAGTTCACTCAAATTCATGTCCATTCAGTCATACTCATACATTCTTGATAATTATATATCTGTATATCTTGTCTTTCTATGATTGTACATAACCCCATGGATTTTGTGTATCCAATTCATACTTCTTTTCTTTTGACCTTTGAGGGAACTATTTCTCACCAGTATCAAGTATGGGAGTCTAGTGTAGTAGTCACTCTCAATGTCTATTTCTATGGATGGAATGTTCATGTCCCAACAACATTCATATGTTAAAAAGCCTAATCCTCAATGTGATGGTATTTAGAGATGAGGCCTAGAGAAGGTAATTAGATCGTGAGGATGGAGCACTCATGAATGGGATTAGTGACCCTATAAGAAGTAACAGGAGAAAAAGGATCTCTGTGAGGATAGTGAGAAGACAGCTGTCTGCACTGGAACCCAAAGATGCTGGTACCCTAATCTTGAAACTTTAGGACTCAGCCTGTAGGAATAAACTTCTGTTGTTTAAGCCACCTAGTCTATGTTTTTTGTTTGTTTGATTGTTTACGCTGTTGTTGTTATAGCAGCCCAAACAGACAAAGCCACATATTAGCCAGTTGGGATAGGAGGAGTTCATAAGATCCAAGACAGGTAACTGTAGTTATCTACACACCTATCCATGATGATTGATCTAAAGTTACAGTATATCACACAAATAAGGTAGATCGTTCCCCATGCCCACCCCCCTTTTTCTAAGAGGAGCTCCATTCTAGGATGTGTTGGAGTTGATCAGCAGTCTCATACTGATTCACAAGAGCTGACTGCCAAAGTTTCGGGAAGTTTGTAAGCCAATCAATAAACTGCTAACAGCTTGAGATCTACTATGGTGGAAGTTTTCACACTATAGAACCTAGCAAGTGCTAAATCAATATACACTACATTAGCAAAATGAAGCATAAAAATCAATGATTGTATCAAAAGACTTAGAAAAAGAATACAACAAAATTCAATACCTTTTCATGATAAAACTTTCAACAAATTACAAAATGTACTTCAAAATAGTAAAGACAGTATATGACAAGCCCACAGCTAACATCATGCTTAACAGTAAAAAGCTTTACCTTTTGGATCATAAATAATAAAACAATGCCTACTTTTACCACATTTATTCAACATAGTATTGAAACTCCTAGCCAGAGCAATTTGATAAGAAAAAGAAATGAAGGTAACCAAATCAGAAAGAAAAGTAAAATTATCTCTATTTGTAGATAATATATTTAGAAAAGGTAACAATAACCCTGTATGCGAGATGACAAAAGAGACACAGATGTATAGACAGAATAGTCTTTTGGACTCTGTGGGAGAGGGCGAGGGTGGGATGATTTGGAAGAATGGCATTGAAACACGTTAATATCATATATGAAACGAATCATCAGTCCAGGTTCGATACAGGATGCTTGGGGCTGGTGCACTGGGATGACCCAGAAGGATGATATGGGAGGGAGGTGGGAGGGGGCTTCAGGATGGGGAACACATGTACACCCGTGGTGGATTTATGTTTATGTATGGCAAAATCAATACAATATTGTAAAGTAATTAGCCTCCAATTAAAATAAATAAATTTATATTAAAAAAAAGAAAACCTTCAAGATGTCACTCAAAAAACTGTTAGAACTTTAGAGTAAAAGAATTCAGTAAATTTTCAGGATATAAAATCAATATACATAAATAAGTTACATTTTTATATATGAAAAATAAGCTATAAAAAAGAAAAAAAATTTTAATTAATTACAAAGTTATCTCATTAAATGCTTTTTAAAAACTAAGGACAAAAAAATTTCCTTTTTCCAAAAGTAAAATATAAACTTGATTGATACAGCATATTAGTAAAAGGATGTAACTAGTACCAGAATTTAACTTTCTGGAAAATATCACTTCCTATTTCAAATTTAAAAGAGGCTTTAAAAAAAGAAAGAAAATTTTTAAAAATTCCATATACAATAATATCAAAATGAATAAAACACTTAGGAAAAATTTAACCAAGGAGGTTAAGGAACTATACACTGAAAACTATAAAACACTGATGAAATAAGACACAAATAAATGAAAAAATATTCTGTGTTCATGGTTAGAAAAATGAATGTTATTTAAATGTCCACACTATCCAAAGTGATCTAAAAATTCAATGCAATTTCTTTCAAAATTCCAATGGCATTTTTGACAAAAACAGAACAAAAAATCCTAAGATTTGTATGGGACCACAGAAGACCCCAAAGAGTCAGAAATTTTTAGAAGGAAGAACAAAGCAAGAGGCATCATACTCCCTGATTTCAAACTATGTATAAGGTATTAATCAAGACAGTATGGTATTAACATAAGAACAGACACTTTTCTCTCTGTGTGTATATAAACACATGTGTATATGTACATATGTGTATATACATGTGTATATATACACACAAATGTATATACATATGCACATACACACATACAATGGAATATTATTCAGACTTCAAAAGAATGAAATTCTGCCTTTTACTATATGAATCAACCTGGAGGGTATTACGGTAAGTGAAATAAACCAGACAGAGAAAAATAAATATACAGTAGGATATCACTTATAAGTAGAATCTAAAAACAAACAAAAAGCAAATTAAAAAACTAAAGATCTCATAGAAATAAAGTAGAATGGTATTGCCGTGGAGTGGGGGATACAGAAAATAGAGAGAGGCTAGTCAAAGGGTACAAACTTTCAGTTATAAGATGAATAAGGTCTGTAGATCCAATGTATAACATGGAGACTATAGTTGATAATACTGTATGTGTACTTAACATTTGCTAAGTAGAACTTAAGTGTTCTCACCAAAGCTGTGGGGGACATTAAATGAAAATGAAAGAGTAAACATGTGGAGTGACAAATACATTAACTAACTTAATTGTGGGAATCCTTTCACAATGTATGGATTCATCAAATCATAATGTTGTAAACTTTAAACACAGTATATATTTGTCAATTATACTTTAATAAAGTTGAGGGAAAAAGAAATTGAAAAGTGTTACAAATTAGGTTTTTGCTTTTTTTCTTTTTTTTTTTTAATTTAATTTTATTTTACTTTACAGTACTCTACTGGTTTTGGCATACGATGACATTAATTGCATGGAGTTTCTTTAAAAATATCTATGTATTAATATCATGAATTAGATATAAAATGGCAGGGACAATATCCTTTATTTACTGTTTTTCTACCTAGAAGGTATTCTGTGGGTGTCTAACAAATCCTTGTTGAGTATATCATCAGGTTCTGATCAGAATGATAGTATTATAATTAGATGTGGCAATGTCAAGATGCAAATGAAGAATTATGATGTTTGGTTTTTGAGAACTAAGGTCTCACTTCTGTAGTATAGCATTGAGTACTGTCTTAGGAGTAAGAGAGACATCACTTCAAATCCTACTTCTGACCCTCACTATCATTTGGACATGTTCTTCAAGCCTGTCTGTAAGATGGCTGTGGTTAATGAAATTTGGTCGAGAGGCATAATCTTTCTCAAAAGGGGAATTCCCTCTTCCCTTATCACCATGTGCTTTCCAGAATCCTTGGAATGCCTTGATATACATTTTTTTTTTAATTCTAAAATTCTTGGCAATGTTTTCTAGATTATCAACATTATCTACCGATAAATACTTTGTGTTTGTGTAGCATTTTTTACTTGACAAACAATTTTTCCCACTTCTTATTGCATTTAATCATTCTGGGAATGTTGACTATGACTGAGACGGCTTTCATCTCAAGGTATCTGACAGGGAAGATCAGGTCCCATTTGAACATTTGTGTGGTGGCTAATTAGTAAATTTTGAAAGGTCCTGTTCACTATTAACAGCAACATCTTTTACATACCTTATAAAGGTTTCATGGATTATGAACCCATCATCATAATATGTGATTACATAGCGTAGCAATGTAAGGTAGGCAAGTGACTCTTTTAACGATAGACAGACAGACAAATAGGAGCTTAAATGCAGAAGAAAATTTTTACTTTGACAAATGCGATATAGTCAAGTCAGTTTGGGGATTTTGGTACCTTAGATTAGTTACAGACCAGGGGATAAGATTCAATTTTCCTTGTCTAATTTTTAATAATCATTTATAGAGCATATTTCTATACTGGAAGACAGACGGATCTAAATTTGGACCTCTAAAGCAAATCTTTGCCTTTCAAAAATATAACATGAATTTTTTTGGTCATTTGAATCAAAACATTTTAAAGTAACAGTATAACCTGCTAATTATCCAATGATTCTTACTTTCAGAAATTTATGGGTTGTTTCATGAAATTATAACAAAATGCTTAAAAAAATACCTTCCCTGGCTACTCNAAGAACAGACACTTTTCTCTCTGTGTGTATATAAACACATGTGTATATGTACATATGTGTATATACATGTGTATATATACACACAAATGTATATACATATGCACATACACACATACAATGGAATATTATTCAGACTTCAAAAGAATGAAATTCTGCCTTTTACTATATGAATCAACCTGGAGGGTATTACGGTAAGTGAAATAAACCAGACAGAGAAAAATAAATATACAGTAGGATATCACTTATAAGTAGAATCTAAAAACAAACAAAAAGCAAATTAAAAAACTAAAGATCTCATAGAAATAAAGTAGAATGGTATTGCCGTGGAGTGGGGGATACAGAAAATAGAGAGAGGCTAGTCAAAGGGTACAAACTTTCAGTTATAAGATGAATAAGGTCTGTAGATCCAATGTATAACATGGAGACTATAGTTGATAATACTGTATGTGTACTTAACATTTGCTAAGTAGAACTTAAGTGTTCTCACCAAAGCTGTGGGGGACATTAAATGAAAATGAAAGAGTAAACATGTGGAGTGACAAATACATTAACTAACTTAATTGTGGGAATCCTTTCACAATGTATGCATTCATCAAATCATAATGTTGTAAACTTTAAACACAGTATATATTTGTCAATTATACTTTAATAAAGTTGAGGGAAAAAGAAATTGAAAAGTGTTACAAATTAGGTTTTTGCTTTTTTTCTTTTTTTTTTTTAATTTAATTTTATTTTACTTTACAGTACTCTACTGGTTTTGGCATACGATGACATTAATTGCATGGAGTTTCTTTAAAAATATCTATGTATTAATATCATGAATTAGATATAAAATGGCAGGGACAATATCCTTTATTTACTGTTTTTCTACCTAGAAGGTATTCTGTGGGTGTCTAACAAATCCTTGTTGAGTATATCATCAGGTTCTGATCAGAATGATAGTATTATAATTAGATGTGGCAATGTCAAGATGCAAATGAAGAATTATGATGTTTGGTTTTTGAGAACTAAGGTCTCACTTCTGTAGTATAGCATTGAGTACTGTCTTAGGAGTAAGAGAGACATCACTTCAAATCCTACTTCTGACCCTCACTATCATTTGGACATGTTCTTCAAGCCTGTCTGTAAGATGGCTGTGGTTAATGAAATTTGGTCGAGAGGCATAATCTTTCTCAAAAGGGGAATTCCCTCTTCCCTTATCACCATGTGCTTTCCAGAATCCTTGGAATGCCTTGATATACATTTTTTTTTTAATTCTAAAATTCTTGGCAATGTTTTCTAGATTATCAACATTATCTACCGATAAATACTTTGTGTTTGTGTAGCATTTTTTACTTGACAAACAATTTTTCCCACTTCTTATTGCATTTAATCATTCTGGGAATGTTGACTATGACTGAGACGGCTTTCATCTCAAGGTATCTGACAGGGAAGATCAGGTCCCATTTGAACATTTGTGTGGTGGCTAATTAGTAAATTTTGAAAGGTCCTGTTCACTATTAACAGCAACATCTTTTACATACCTTATAAAGATTTCATGGATTATGAACCCATCATCATAATATGTGATTACATAGCCTAGCAATGTAAGGTAGGCAAGTGACTCTTTTAACGATAGACAGACAGACAAATAGGAGCTTAAATGCAGAAGAAAATTTTTACTTTGACAAATGCGATATAGTCAAGTCAGTTTGGGGATTTTGGTACCTTAGATTAGTTACAGACCAGGGGATAAGATTCAATTTTCCTTGTCTAATTTTTAATAATCATTTATAGAGCATATTTCTATACTGGAAGACAGACGGATCTAAATTTGGACCTCTAAAGCAAATCTTTGCCTTTCAAAAATATAACATGAATTTTTTTGGTCATTTGAATCAAAACATTTTAAAGTAACAGTATAACCTGCTAATTATCCAATGATTCTTACTTTCAGAAATTTATGGGTTGTTTCATGAAATTATAACAAAATGCTTAAAAAAATACCTTCCCTGGCTACTCATTATCAAACTTCTAGATGTGATTATTATAAACCTAGGTGTCATCATTATAAACCTCCTTGACCTGGACTCCATCTGAATTGCTGATCCAGTTGTCAGTAATGAGAACAAAATAAAACAGCCAAAGGAAGAAAGATATTATTTATTCAAGGACTTTAACAGGAAAACAAAAAAAACAGCATGGTGTAAACTTTAAAATACCACCAATGATTGTAACACCAGACTGAAAGAAGGGGCACCACCAGTGCTTTGACAGAGTCAGCAACTGTGAGAGACCACAGGAAGAGGTTCCAGAGAGCTCCCTGGTGGTCCCTGACTGTACCATCTCATGGCCAAGTGAGGTTTATCTGTATTCCTTCATCAGGCCTTTTTCAATTGCAAATGAACTCCAATTCAAGTTAATTTAAGGAAAACAAAAGTAACAAGACATATGTTGGCTTTTACACTGATAAGTTAAAAGATCCAAGGTCTGATTAGATGCAGGGGGTCAAATATTATTGCTAGACCTGGGGCTTTTTCCATTTCTCACCTCTTAGGATCTTGGCTTCTTCTCAGGTATCTCTGCCAACATAGTGACCCCAAGTATCACTCTGTCCAGCCATAATGGCCAGGGTCACAAAAGTCTGATTGGCCAGGCCTGCGTCATTTGGTAACCCCGGGAATCAGGAAGTGAGACCATCCCACCCAGACCTCATGGCCTGGAACTAGGTTCTTGTTCTCAAGCAAAGATGAACATTTTTATTAAAAGTAAGAGAAAATGAATTTTATGATATCAGATATCCATGGCTGGTTTCTGGTGTAACCCTGAGTAGGCAGTGTATATTTAGAGCTTTAGAGTCAGACAGACCTATATCCATATCCCAGTATGCCATTCCTTAGATATTGGGTCTCAGCCAAGCGATTCATTTCTTTGTATGTGTATCTATAAAATGGGAATATCGGGCTCTAAAATCACTGTGACGATGACTGCAGCCACAAAATTAAAAGACGTGTGCCCCTGGGAAGAAAAGCTATGACAAATCTACATAGCAAGTTAAAAAGCAGAGATATCACTTTATTGACAAAGATCTTCTATGGTTTTTCCAGTAGTCAAGTATGGATATGAGTGTGTGTTATATGTGTGTTAGTCACTTAGTCATGTCTGACTCTTTGCGATCCCATGGATTGTAGCTTGCCAGACTCCTCTGTCCATGGAATTCTCCAGGCAAGAACACGGGAATGGGTGGCTGTTCGCTTCTCCAGGGAATCTTCCAAACCCAGAGATAGAACCTGGGTCTCCTGCATCACAGGCAGATTCTTTACCATCTGAGCCACAAGGGAGGCCAGGGATGTGTCTGACTCTTTGCGAACCGATGGAGTGTGGCCTACGAGGTTCCTCCGTCCATGGAATTTTCAAGGCAAGAATACTAGAGTGGGTTGCCATTTCCTTCTCCAGCTTAGCACCATAGAATTAAATTTGCTTTCAAATTTTGGTGCTGGAGAAGACTCTTGAGAGTGTCTTGGACAGCAAGATCAAATCAGTCAATTGTAAAGGAAATCAACCCTGAATATTAATTGGAAGGACTGATGCTTAAGCTGAAGCTCCAAAAATTTGGCCACCTGATGCAAAGAGCCGGCACACTGGAAAAGACTGATGCTAGAAAAGATTGAGGGAAAGAAAAGAAGGGGGTTACAGAGGATGAGATGGTGGGATAGCATCACCAACTCAATGGACATGACTTCGAGCAAATTCTGAGGGATAATGAAGGACAGGAAAGCCTGGAGGGCTGCAGTTCATGAGGTCACAAAGAGTCTGACATGACAGCGATAGAACAACATAGATTTTCTATGCGATTACGTGAGATTGCACATCGTTACAAAGCACACTACTAGGCAAATAGTAAACAACCACTTAATAAATATTTAAATAATGTGATATAACTTAAAAGGATAGAAAATCTAAAGACATATGAATTTTTATCTCTGAGCAGACACTGATGCCATTTTTAATCATTGATAAGAAGGTAGAAGCAAAATCCAAACTAAACACATCTAGTGGTGATACATTCCATGGGTTTACTAAGACGTTTCCCAAACTTTTCTTAAGGATTCTCATCACTACATTAGAGAACGTCTCAGTGGTCCTGGAACTTCAAGGAGGTAACAGGTATTTAGCTTCTCTACTCTTACTAGAAGTATATTGATAATTTAGATTAAATATTTTCAAATATTGAGATTATTTCAGAGCCTGCAATTACCCTTTTGTACTTGTATAAATTTTGATGGGAAATAAGAAGGGGAATTCAGAACCTACAAATGACCGAAGTAAAATCTAATACAAAAAGGAGATTGCTAACACAGCACAGAGATGCCAAAACTGCATGGATAAGTGATTTTGAAAACCATCAAACAGACATTCCACAAGGTCAACCAAAATGCAGTGTGCCTGAGAGTAATGAGTGATTTTATTCAACAGTCATTAAAATGCCTAAGAGAAAGGGTTTCTCTTCTGCTGGCATCTATTCTTTATTGGAGGATATAATTTTCTATATAAATTTTATCTTGCCTTTAATTGCATAATTTAGCTATAAACACTTAAAAAGAAATTCTGGCCAGAGGAGAAATCTGGCCTTGGCTTAGAGTCACTTGGGGTCAGGGACAAGATGAAGGTACACCAAATAAACTAGTAAAACAGAAGGTAAGGAGCCTCTAATCCAAAAAAATTAATTTACTTTCTCCTGTCCTCTCTGTTTTCCTTCCTTCCTTTTATGTCTTAAGTATAACTAATATGTGAATATTTTGTCACATTTAAATAATATCTTTACAAGAGAAAAAAACAAAAAAAAAA
>SJYX01009737.1:0-24516 GCA_006410675.1 Oreotragus oreotragus | reverse complement strand
AAAAAAATAAAGTCTGACACTGTTTCTAAAACAGTTAGAAGTTAAAGATTTAAGGAATGTTGTAAAGTTAGCATATTTTACTATAGCTTATAGAAGTTAGGAATTTTTAGAGACACTATAGCTAGAAGCCTTTTTAAGAAGCAGTGAGCTCAGGATGTCAGGGGCAAACAGGACTTAGGAAGATAAGTAGTAAACTGAGGAATGTAGCATGAGTTACAATGTAATCACAAGTTAACTATAGGACACATTAGAGGAGGGAGATAATAGACGATAAGGTTAATTCGGAATCACTGAAGCAGGAACTCTGTTTGAGGAGCAACAATGATTTATGGAGATAATAAATCTGGGAGAGGGGGAACTGAAAATGTCAAACTTCTGGGCTAATGTTTTTTGTAAAAGTATAAAAGAGAATCTTAAACTTGGAATAAACAGGCAGTCCATAGAAAATTGAGAGGCTGTCTCATCGCTGACACCGTTTATCTCTTCAGGTTGAATCCCTGGCTGCTGGAGTTGGACTCCGGCACCCTGGAGAAGAAAATGACAAACCACTCCAGTACTCTTACCTGGAAAATCCCATGGACAGAGGAGCCTGGTAGGCTACAGTCCATGGGGTCGCTGAGTCGGACACGACTGAGCAACTTCACTTTCACTTTTCACTTTCATGCACTGGAGAAGGAAATGGCAACCCACTCCAGTGTTCTTCCCTGGAGAATCCCAGAGACGGCGGAGCCTGGTGGGCTGCCGTCTATGGGGTCCAACAGAGTCGGACACAACTGAAGGGACTTAGCAGCAGAAGCAGCAGCATCAGTCCTTGGTTCTTGAAAGGGAGACTATAAATCCTTGGAATTTCCTGAGTAACAGAAGTGTCTTTGTTATTCATGAGCTCCTTGGATCACACCTGAGGTTATCTAAGATAAGAAGACTCAGATTGGGGGCTGATCATCAGTAAGACCAACCATGTGATTAGAGAGGTGGGGCTTTGAGGCAGCCCATCCTGAGAAGAGGAGAAAGGCTGGAGATTGAACCAGTGGCCAAGTGGATGGACTCAATCAATCATGCCACCATAATGAAACCCCAATATACTCTCTGGACACCAGACTCAGTGAAGCTTGCCGGCTGGTGAATACAGCGATGAGCTGGAAGGTGACAAAGCCTAATTCCACAAAGAGAGGGTGTGAAAGCTCAGCATTTGGAGCCCTCTCAGGCTGTGCCTGTGTCTCTTTATTTGGATAGTCCTGATCTATGTCCTTTAAAATTAAACTCCAGGCAAGAATACTGGCGTGGGTAGCCGTTCCCTTCTCCAGGGGAATCTTCCCTACCCAGGGATTGAACCTGGGTCTCCTGCATTACAGGTAGTAGATTCTCTACTATCTGAGCCACCAGGGAAGCCTGATCTACATCCTTTAAAATTAAACTCTAATCATAAGTATAGAACTTCCTTGCGTTCTGGATCATTCCAGTAGATTACTGAACCTGAGGAGTCACGGGAACCCCCAGACTTGGCAGCCAGGCAGAAGCGCTAGTGGTTTACGGACCCCAGTTGTAGTTGGCATCTGCAGGATGCACCAGTTCGAGGCGGTCAGTGTCAGAACTGTAACTAAGTGGCATTAAAACAGTCCTCCCAACACACACTCCCAACTGACTCAAGTGCGATACACTGGTTCAGCACTGAAGTCCACATAACAGAGCTTCATCTGCTAAAATTTAGGCAAACTGCTAATGACTAGAAAATTCTCCCCCATTCAAACACTGCCAACTGCAGCAACATGGATGTACCTAGAGGCTATCATACTAAGTAAAATAAACCAGGAAGAGAAAGACAAATATCTTGTAACATTCCCTTATAGGTGGGACCTAAAATATGATATGAATGAACTTTTAAAAAAAAAAAAAAAACAAAGCAGAAACAGACTCACAAGGATAGAAAACAAGCTTATGGTTACCAAGGGGAAACAGGGTTGGGAAGAGAAAATTAGGAGTTTGGGATTAACATATACATACTATTATATATATATATATATGTGTGTGTGTGTGTATATATATAATAGATAAACAATAAGGTCCTACTGTATAGCACAGGGAACTATGTTCCATATCCTATAATAAACCATAATGGAAAAAAACATGAAAAAAATATACACACACACACACAAATATATGTATATATAACTGAATCACTTTGCTGTATACCAGAAATTAAAACACTGTAAATAAACTATTTTAATTTAAAAAAAAAAACACACACACAAAAAAGAAAATTTTCTCCATTCAACACTCACGCTCCTGCCTAGTCTCTCAGTCTTGTCCAGCTCTTTGTGACCCCATGGACTATAGTCCACCAGGCTCCTCTGTCCATGGGATTCTCCAGACAAAAATAGTGGAGTGGGTCGTCATGCTCTCCTCCAGGGGATCTTCCCAGCCCAGGGATCAAACCTGCATCCCCTATGTCTCCTGCATTGGCAGATGGGTTCTTTACCACTGAGCCACCTGGGAAGTTCCACCCCTCTAAGGATTCACAGGTCATTGCCCTTCCCACCCCTAGTTGTTCCCGTTCTCCATCCTTATGGCCATGTGCCTAGTCCCTTGGGGAAGACAGCATGCTTTCTGATGATAGATTTATTCAGCTTTGACTAGAGCTCAGGAAAACTAATTTTGAGAACACTACAGTACTAGGGAAGATTAACTGTTTCCCTGAAAGTCTTTTCCAACAAAAATACAAAATTAACAGCTGGATTACATCTGGAGACATCCAGCTGTTAATTTTGTATTAAATTTTATGACAAATTTCCCTGCAATAAATGAATAGATTCAAAGTTTTTCCTTTTCATTACCATCTCGCTCACTACAGGCAGAACCTCTCCACAGGTGACATGAATCCCTTTCTCCCTTCTTTTTTCACCTAATTACTTAAAAGTATTACATAAATCCTTCTTCACTTTCATTAAACTGGTATAAGGTTAATGTTTTCAGTATGCTTAGTACTACAATTAAAAACCTCAGCAGTCACAGTGATCATTTTTCAAACAGAAATGATGTAAGAAGGACATCAGCTGACTGTCCTTATAATTCATGTCCTCTTTTCAGCATTCAAGGCACTCAGGACTGGGCAATCAGAAAAGTCTGCTTGCCCTCAAGGCACTTACATGCCAGCAGGGGATAAAATCAAAAAAGGGAGAGGTGTGGGCTGGCATGCATTTTATGTGTACATATGCATAAACAGGGGAAAAGATCAATGATGTTAATAATAGAGTGAGTGTAGATATTCGGAAGAACAGGATGTGTGTTCCTGGAGTGAAATCAACATTTTTCATTCAAAAGGGTAGGAGATGAAAACACAGAGGGATCAGATGCTTCTGAACTAAGGTATCCAATCCCTCA
This sequence comes from Oreotragus oreotragus, assembly GCA_006410675.1. NCBI lineage: Eukaryota > Metazoa > Chordata > Mammalia > Artiodactyla > Bovidae > Oreotragus > Oreotragus oreotragus. The sequence continues at coordinate 21,138 of SJYX01009737.1, read as the reverse complement.
TCACTGGCTCCTTCCCCTCCCCTGAATGCCTCCTTACACTGGACATTTGACTTACCTACCTGACCTCTAAGGCTTCCTTACAGTCAGTTCTCCATCCAAGCTAACTGACCTTTACAAAACAGAAATCAGATCAGGTCACGTCCCTGATCAAAGCAATCAGTATAAAACTAACTCCACACTATGCCAGCGAGGTTCTCCGTGTTCCAGAAGTACTTGCCCTCCAAACTCAGCATCTAGTTCCCCTCTGCCCACACAGCCTTCACGCTGAGTCAGGTTGCTCCTGCCTCAGGCACCTACACCTGCTGTTTGTTCCTGGAGCTTCTTTCACCCCGGATATGTGGATTCCACTGTCATTCACATCTGGGCAGGAACGTCCCTTCCGGGAGCAGCCTCCTAGACCACTGAACCCTATATAGCACCCAATACATACTTCCTATCCCTCGCCCAGCTGGATTCTTCTCCGCCTTCATTTCTACCTGACATATGATTTACCTCTTTCTCCACTTCCTCTATCCTTTTGCACTACTGTATCTGCTGCGCTTAGACTGATGCTGGGCACAGTAGCTGCCACATGGAGGGATGGATGGCTTTGAGGATGCCACCAACCTCCTGAGCCACAGCCAGGTGAATCTGGGCTCTCCATGCCCCCTGCCCCCAGACCACATACTCTTGGGTCAGCTCTTATCGTCTGCCTGCGCAGGAGACAGCACTTTCCATCAGATTAGGCCAACTGCTCCAATTCCCTCCCCCTGTGATTCTGATCCTAAGAGCATAAGGACGTCCTACAAAATCATCTGACAACCCAACATTTACCAAAATGGCCCCAAAGTGCTTCTTGGTCAATACATTTACCCAAATAGTGAAATAAGGATCGTCATCCTTTCCAACAGGCAGTGGCTAGAGAGGACTCCTGGGGAGGCAGAAACCATCCCCAGGGCTCCCTTCTCTTGCACAGACTCAGTCACCACTCACTGAACTCCTTCCAAGAGGGGGCTGTGAGCTCAGCTCTGGGAGCACAGTGAATCTCAAGAGTCAGTCCCTGGGGCAGGGGGCTTCATGAAGCCTAGTACGGGAGAAAGGCAAGACTGGACATCCTTCAGACAGCCACTATGAGCCTCAGTGCTTTCTCCTCTCAAAAATCACTATTGGAAACAGACTCACAGAGAATGAACTTATTGGTTACCATCAATGAAGGGTGGGGGGAAGAAATAGTTAGGGAGTTTGGAATGGACGTGTACACACTGCTATTTTTAAATGGATGGCTGACAAGGACCTACTGTGCAGCACAGGATCGGCTCAGTATTCTGTAATAACCTAAACTGGGAAAGAATTGGAAAAATATACATTTATATGTACAACTGAATCACTTTGCTGTACACCTGAAACTAACTCATTATTAATAAACTATATTCCAATATAAAATAAATTTTTTTTTAAAGTATGGCTGGCAGCAACCAAACTGAAATCTCGTGTGTGTGTGTGTGTGTGTGTGTCTGTGTGTGTGTGTGTGTGTGTGTGTGTGTGTGTGTGTGTGTGTGTGTGTGTACGTGCACTCACTGACTCAGTCATGTCCAGCTATTTGCAATCCCAAGGACTGTAGCCCGCCAGGCTCCTCTGTGTGTGGAATTCTCCAGGCAACAATACTGGAGTGGGTAGTCATTCCCTTCTCCAGGGGGTTTTTCCAGACCCAGCGATGGAACACGTGTCTCCTGCATTGGCAGGCAGATTCTTTACTGCTGAGCCAGCAGGGGAGTCCAGAATCTCCTTTGAGACTGCTTCAAATTGCCAATATAATAAGTGACTATATTACCGCACAAAATAAAACTTTAGCAGATATGGCCCCCCCTTTCTGAGATAGTTTAAATACACAAATACCATATTTGACTAGGAATTACTGTGACAAAGTATGGCAGCCGTCATTAAAGGATGGCTTCCAGTGTCAATGTAAAAAAAATTTTTTTTAATCGATGTTGGGGAAAATATGGTGTCAATAACTATACCTCAGGGTGAAAAGTAGGTGACTGAAAGACCTTCTGGCTTGGTGGGAAGGCTTGAGTGGGGTGTGGGGGAGAAGATTGCCCGAAATCTCACCCCTAAGGCTGCCTTCAACACGTTCACAGAGGTCAAAGACAACTTTTCTCCTTTCCTCTCGGCAATAAAATATGGTGTCAATAACTATACCTCAGGGTGAAAAGTAGGTGACTGAAAGACCTTCTGGCTTGGTGGGAAGGCTTGAGTGGGGTGTGGGGGAGAAGATTGCCCGAAATCTCACCCCTAAGGCTGCCTTCAACACGTTCACAGAGGTCAAAGACAACTTTTCTCCTTTCCTCTCGGCAAGGGCAGTGACACGAAGGGCAGCTTTGTGGTGACTGGCAGGGCCTACCAGCCTCCTGCCTTCAATCTTTCCCACATCAGTGTCTTTTCCAATGAGTCTGCTCTGTGCATCACATCACTCTTGGGGTGGCAGCAAGGAGACACGCCCTGTGAGCCATGAGCCTCAGGCAACTTGCCTCTGTTTCTGAGCCAGGGACCCCCAAATGTGGGAAAGAGCAGAACCCCTGGCATCCTGGCCTCTGGGACTCCTGAAACACGAACACCCTCCTTCTGAGCCAGGAACAACCCAACTAGCAGGACAGGGTACAGGCTGTGGACAGAGGCCTCAGCATCTCAGAAACAGGAAGATTAATAATAAAGTCACATCTCCCTGCTTTCCTACAGCATGGTTTTACTATGGTTCTTCTTTCTACCACCCATGGTTCTCACTGATAGATGATTGCCAAAGGTCTAAGCAGGTTAGAGGAGGGGAAGGGAAAAAAAAAAAAAAAGACAACTTTGGGAAAGCTCTATGCCATCATTTAATTTTTTTCTGGGAACTGAAAAAATACCACTATGATTCTAGGCGCTAAGTATCTGATTCCAGGTAAGCACTCCTGCCAAAATTACTACAGAAACAAGACGTGCACCACACAGAGCCTTTGTTGAGCTGCACAGTCATCATGTAAAAATGACAGTTATTTCCCTTAAGGGGTGATAATTAATATTGCCTTTACATAAGCCACTGTTTTTTAAGTTTTCCTTTTTTCCTGATGTTTTCCTGCATTAGCAATCAGCAGGGTGATCGACATCGCTGTCAGGCTTTTTATCTGAGAGATGAACACTTTCACCAACACTTTTCCTGTAGGCAGAGAAGTATTCCCTTTTGAAAAATAAGGCAAGGGGATGGAGTTTTAGGGCATAGTTCTTGCCCCACAGCATTCTGGGATTCCCTTACACCTGATCCCAAACCCACTGGATGAGATTCTGTCCATACTCAAGACTTAACACAAGCAAATGTGGTACAGGAAAAACTCTCCCTTGCTTCTAAAATGCTCTCCTCATCAGGCCAGCCTTGCCTGCCAGCCATTCAAACATCTCCTGCCACACCCCACCCCACCCCCAACCCCCCAGGCCACGACACTCACAGCTTATGGGATCTTAGTTCCCCAACCAGGGATCAAACCCAGGCTCATGGCAGTGAAAGCACCAAGTCCTAACCACTGGACTGCCAGAGAATTCCCAATTCAAACATTTTTGAGTACTTTTGTCAGTTACTCAGTATGTGCTGATGAGTAGGCATGATCCCAGCCCTCAAACTTTAGTGGAAAGATAGACAACAATGGATCATTCAACTATAGCATTAAAGTAGAATCTACCTAGTGATTCCACAAATGTTTGCTGAGCACTGTTCTGGATGCCGAGCACATGCTGGTATACAAAACCAAGAGGACATACATAGGATAATCACAAGAACACAAAAGAAATCCACCACATCCTATCCAGGAGGATCAAGAAAGACTTCTTTGAAAAAGGAACCCCTGGAAGGAGTCCTGAAAGATGAAAAGATGGTGGAGGAAGGCATCCCTAGCAGGGAGGTGACCAAGGACACCCCAGGGCCCGTTCCATTGCACTCCTGGAATGGGAGGGAGGCAGGGGGCCAAGAGCAGTCTTGGGAAGCAAGACAAGGTAACCGGGACCTTGATGCCACAGCAGGACTTCCCTGTTGTTGATGTTCAGTCGCTAAGTAGCGCCCAGCTCTTTGCAGCCCCATGGACTGCAGCACGCCAGGCTTCCCTGTCCTCAGCTATCTCTCGGAGGTTACTCAAACTCTAGCCCACTGGGTCGGCGATGCTGTCCAGTCATCTCATCCTCTGTCGTGCCCTTCTCCTCCTGCCCCCAATCTTTCCCGCATCAGTGTCTTCTCCCATGAGTCAGCTCTTCTCATCAGGTGGCCAAAGTTTAGAGCTTCAGCTTCAGCATCAGTCCTTCCAATGAATATTCAGGGTTGATTTCCTTTAGGATTGACTGGTTTGATCTCCTTGCAGTCCAAGGGACTCTCAAGTCTTCTCCAGTACCATACAGGGCTCCCCTGTAGTTGAGTAAATTTGAAGAGTGGTGTGATCCAACGTCCATCTCAGATATATCATGAGATGGTTTTTATCTGCAAGTATTGCCTCTCCTGCCTCCGAGGCTTGAAAATGCAAAAGACAAGCAGATTTAGATTAAGTAACTGGATGCAAATACATTTCCAAAAATATAAGAATCTATTCCCAAAAATAGAAGATTCTTCCCTGTTTTAATTAGAGAAGATGGCTAGAAACCACTAAGTGGGTGGGAGGGGGGAGGGAAGGAAAAGGATGTGTTTTTTTTCACAAGCCCCCAAAATTAAGTGAGCAAAAAGCAGTTTCCCAGAGACAAACAGTACTGACTTAGTGATTCTGCTAGAACTGTTCGTTTTCGTCTCTGCTGGGACCAACAGAAGCTGCGTGGAAACGCTCTTCACGTCCCGTGTGGCCTGCTGCCGCTTCACACCTCAGTAGGAGCCACACCAGCCTCCCAGCTTTGCCGCCAAGTTCGTCATGCAGAAGCCAGTCTCTGGCAGATCCAGAAAGGAGTGAGCGTACATATTCTCCCCACAGAGGATGGCTGCAGAGAAGGCTGTTTTTTCCAAATGATATTTTACATTAATTTAATAGTTCAACATTCCCAAGGGCCTTCAGACTGAGGACTGCAATTCTCCAACATGAAGGACAATTTCAGATCCCCACAGCCCAAAATTCAACTATTAAACATTCTATCCCTATAGACAAGATACACTTACAGAAAATGGTACCCTGAATAGAATACACTGAAACAATGAGATCACACTGCGACATTATAGTTTCCAATCAAAATCTAATTAAAAGTTGCTATATAGTGTATCCTGCTTATTCACCAAAGTTTAAGCCTACCAGCTATTCTAGCTTCAAATGAACTTGATAGCTTTGATACAATCACAAACTCCAATTTGATAACTACACAATTATCTGCCTTCCAAATAAAATTCTAAAACCCAACAAGTAACATCAAAATTAGGTTGGTTATATATTTTATTATGGAAGGAAGCATATTAAATGTTACTACCTCCAAGGCCAATGTTTCTCTTAGTGAAGCCACATATGAAACAAACTGGGGAGTTTTGTTCATCTCCCACTACAATTTGCCAAGATGTTTAACCGCCACATTTTAGAACACTTCAAAAGTTCCCAGTCATAAATAAAATTGAGAGATGGGTTAAAAAGTAGTTTTCTTGGATTTTCCTGATGGTCCAGTGGTTAAGAATCTGTCTGCCAATGAAGGAGACATGGGTTCAATCCCTGGTCCAGGAAGATGCCACATGCCTCAGGGCCACTAAACTCATATGCCCCAACTACTGAAGCCCCCGGGACTAGAGCCTGCGCTCCACCACAAGGGACGTCACTGAATCAGAAGCCCGAGCACCACAGTTAGAAGTGGTCCCCACCCCCCGCAGCTAGAGAGCGCCCTCATGCAGCAGCAAAGACCAACAACTGCTTCACCAGACACGTTTTCATTCTCTTTCATTCCTTTTTCTTAAAGATCCCAACCTGTGTTCATCGCAGCATTATTTACAATTGTCAAGATCTAGAAACAACTCAAGTGCCCATCAATGGATGAATGGATACAGAAGATGTGGTATATATACACAATGGAACAACAGCCATAAAAAAGATGAAATCTTGCCATTTGCAACAACATGGATAGACCTTGAGGGTATTATGCTAAGTGAATAACACAGAGGAAGACAAACACTGTACAATTTCTCTCATGTGGAACCTAAAGAATAAAAAATAAACAAATGAATAAACAACAGAAAGAAACACGCAGACACAGAGAAGAGTGGTGGTTGCCAGAGGGGAAAGGGTCAGGAAGGAGGGACGGGGGATGGATAAAAGGGATCGACCATTAGATGAAAGATGGAAACTAAGTTTTTGGTGATGAGTATGCGGAGAAGGCAATGGCACCCCACTCCAGTACTCTTGCCTGGAAAATCCCATGGACGGAGGAGCCTGGTAGGCTGCAGTCCATGGGGTCGCTGAGAGTCAGGCATGACTGAGCGACTTCACTTTCACTTTTCATTTTCAGGCACTGGGGAAGGAAATGGCAACCCACTCCAGTGTTCTTGCCTGGAGAATCCCAGGGACAGAGGAGCACAGTGGGCTGCTGTCTCTGGGGTCGCACAGAGTCGGACACAACTGAAGCGACTTAGCAGCAGCAGCAGCATGCTACAGGCTATATAGAAATAATAATATGATGTTGCATACTTGAAACTTATATAATGTTATAAACCAATGTTACTTCAATAAAAAAATAAAAATAGATCTTAACCATCCTAACAGCTGTGTACCAGCACAGGGAACACCCAGCATGGATCATTATTTAACCATTCCCCTCCTTCATACAACTCAACTATGTCCAGCAACAATCACACAATAATCATCATTCTACTCTTGAATCCTTTAGTTTTAAAATGAATATTTAAGTCATGCGGCAGCCTGGATGGGAGGGGAGTTTGGGGGAGAAGTGGATACGTGTACATGTATGGCTGAGTCGTTCTGCTCTGCATCTGAAACTATCATGACACTGTTGATCAGCTATACCACAGCACAAAATAAGAAGTTTAAATAAATAAAATGAAGGCCAATTTTAAAGTAACTTCTAAAAACACAGCACAATTTTTCTTTCATGATCTAAAATACACACTAACCCAGCAACATGACACCTAGGAGCTCTCACTCTCTCTTTTAAATCTTAGTCACACGTTAAAACCTCCAAATGGTCACACAGAGCGACGGAAGTGAAGAAGCTCAATTTCTCTTTCTTCATCTTAAACTGCACTATCACTGTTTATCTCGAAGTCCTATTTAAATTTGAGAGCAGGTTGTACCGTAAGGACAAAAGGCACGAAGTACTCCTAAAGAAGCTCCAGCACAGCCACAGCACTGGGATCTCACTCTCAAGGCAATGAGCACCACGGAGTTCACGAGAGCCAGGGCCAACTGGATAAGAGCTGCCCAGATTAATTTCCACCTACAATACAATGCTTATTAAAGGGAAAGCTTCTAAAAACATATGCTAATCTGATTGTGTAACCAAACATATCCTTGAAAAGTGAAAGTGTTACTTCCTCAGTAGTGTCCAACTCTTTGCGACCCCATGGCCTGTAGCCTGCCCTCTCCTCTGAACATGGAATTCTCCAGGCAAGAATACTGCAGTGGGTAGCCATTCCCTTCTCCACAGGGTCTTCCCGACCCAGGGATCACACCCAGGTCTCCCACACTGCAAGCAGATTCTTTACCATCTGAGTGTTTATGTATATATGGGCTTCCCAGGTAGTGCTCGTGGTGAAGAACACGCCTTCCAATGCAGGAGACATAAGAGATGAGGGCTCAGTCCCTGGCTCTGGAAGATCCCCTGGAGGAGGGCATTGGTAACCCACTCCAGGATTCTTGCCTGCAGAATCCCATGGACAGAGGGGCCTGGCGGGCTACAGTCTATGGGGTTATAAAAACATCAGACATGACTGAAGAGAATTAGCACAGCACATCTGTATATAGTTATTCTGGCACTTTTTAAATATTGGAATATAATTGCTTTGCAAAGTTAGTTTCTGCTGTTCAGCATCATCAACCAGCTGTGTGTGTGTATTAGTCGCTCAGTCATGTCCGGCTTTTTGCGACCCCATGGACTACAGCCCACCAGGCTCATGGGATTTTCCAAGAAAGAACACTGGAGCAGGTTGCCATTTCCTACTCCAGGGGATCTTCCTGGCCTAGGGATCAAATCTGCTGTCTCTTGCATCTCCTGCAGAGGCAGGCAGATTCTCTACCACTGGGCCACCTGGATTACTTGGCCATAAAAAGGGTCAAAATTCAGTCAGTTGAAATACCGTATTAATAGATGGTCCTAGAGTCAGTCATACAGACTGAAGTAAGTCAGAAAGAGAAAAACAAATACCATATATTTACACATATATAGAGAATATAGAAAAATGGTACTTATGAACCTATTTGCAGAGCAGGAATAGACATGGAGATGTAAAGAAAGGATTATATTATTTATATGTTGTTTTTCAGTCTCTAAGTTATGCCCGACTCTTTGTAACTCCATGTACTGCAGCATGCCAGGGTTTCCTGTCCTTTACAATCTCCCATAGTTTACTCAAACTCATGTCCATGGAGTTGGCAATGCCATCCAACTATTGCATTCTCTGTCACCCCCTGCCCCCAATCTTTTACATGTATATTATATATATACAATTTACAGAATCATATATAAATTATTCCCTGGAGAAGGAAATGGCAACCCTCTCCAATATTCTTGCTTGGAGAATTCCCTGGATGGAGGAACCTGGCAGGCTATTATAGTTCATGAGGTCGTACAGAGTCTGTCACAACTGAGCACACACACACATATATATATCAATTATTCAGGACTTAGACAAGCAAAAGGATTTTCCCCAGAAAGTGTTTTATCATTAGCTTTGTTTAGAATTGCCCACACAAGCTGATAATGAAAAAAAGCAGAAGGCTGAAGTCAGCTGTATTGGTTTTAGGCCCTCTGACAGCCCCCCTTGGAGTGGACCATGCCCATGGCCCCACCCATGGGAGGCAGCTGCACACAAGCAAAAGAAGCCTACAAACAGAAGCCTTCTGAACCCACAAAATGTAAAAGTTCAGACACAGAGCATTTTGTGTCCCCAGCATTTGTAGTGAGGGTAAAATAGGACTTTTCAACATCAGCACTACTGACTATCTGGGCTGGGTAAGTCTCTGTTGTGGGCGTGTCCTGTGTTTCATAGGGTGTTTATCTGCATGCCTAGGCCCTACCTACTGCAGTCACAGACCAGCAATACACATACCCTCCACCCTAAGAGGTGAGAAAGGTCATCCCCCATCACTGGACAGCTGAGAGTCCCTGGGGTGGAGGTTAGAATGCCTTGGAACAACACACAGATCAAGCCAAGTGCTCACCCCAGGGAAGGAGACTTTTTTTTTTTAATAGCATCCTTTTAATTCTTAACAAGTACATCAATTTCTTATTCAAACACACACATTTAAATACACAAAGAGTATGCCACTGAGAAAAACACCAGCAGCCCTCACAAATTATTTTCCTTTATTTTCAAATATGTCCCTAGTGAACAGAAACAAAACTAGCATCTTCCCAAAAAGGCCATTCAAATCAGTGAAAGATACTCCGTAAACAAGGACATAAATGATTATTTTAAATAAAGTGCTTCTGGATTTTCCCTTGGAATCACTTCTTTCACGCCCTGTTCTAACTTGTTGTGGCTTCTCCAGGTCAAAGCAGCCTGGAAGGAGCCAATCGGAAAGGTGGTGTCAAGGCCAGTATTGGGTACCCAGAGAACCTGGCAGAGAGGCAGCCTGGGTGTTACAAAAAAGTCTAGCTTGGAAACCTGGCTTTGAGTCTCTGTTCTATCTAGCACTTTCTCAACCTGGGGCCCTGCCCAAATCACAACCTCCCAAGAATGCTTCTGGGAGCTGCCCTGAGAACTAAATCATTTTGTAACAGGAGGGAAGGGAGCAGGGCACAACTTTTGAAAGTATGACATAGTCCAAGGACACAACATAAACCAATTAGAATCAAATGGGTCCAAGATGGTGGACAAGTCTACTTTGAGGGATCCTCAATCAGCAAGCTAAATGACACACCCAGAGGCGCCATGACAGTTCCAAGGCCCTGTCAAAAGACCAAGGAGTGGGTGGTGGCCCAATTCCTGGAAATCTCCACCCCATCTCCAAAATAGATGAAACAATCCTCCCACCGATTAGCATATGAAATTACTCAGCCTATAAAAACTAACCACACCACAACTTGCCCTCTGTGATCGCCCAAACAGTCTATGGAATGTGCTTCTCTGACTCTGAATGAATCCATTTCCTAACTATCACTTCTGCAATGAGACATCAAGAACCTGAACTTCATGAGGTCCTGAAACCAGGTACCGTGGGTTTTATCTGGGTTCGACTCCCAGCCACGTGGGTTTGAGTCCCAATATGAGTTAAGTGGTTTTTCAATTTGAACTATGTGGAGGTTTTCATATACATGTCAAATGTTATTACCTTTATTGTAGAATTATACATGTCAGGAATCTCAACCAGAGGTAACTGTTGGCCTTACCCACAGGAGTTTTATCACTGAAAAGAGCGGCAAGGTTGGTTCCAACAGCATCAGCAGCAGACTCAGGAGATGGAAAAGAGTAGGAAACAAATATGAAAGCGTAGAACATGTGGTGAAGGGCAGGGAGCCTGACTGCCTGGGTTCTCATCCCATCGGGTGATGCTCGGCAGCCCTCTGGCCTTATGCCACCTTGGTCTCCATCTACAACCTGGGGAAAACAGCGGCACCATGATGGCCGTCATTTGAAGTCACGATGCTCTATAAAATCTACAAAAATCGTGAACACTGACTTGGCAAATATTAAACCAGTACTCCTAGGGAGAGGGAGTATGGGCTTAGGTTTCCATGATCCTCTAATTAGAACATTTTGGTCATCTGATCAGTGCATAACCATCCACTTGGACTTCCCTGGTGGTCCAGTGGTTAAGACTCTGCTTACACTGCAGGGGGTGCGGGTTCAATCCCTGGTTGAGGAACTAAGATTCTGTGTGCCCAGTAAATAAATAAATAAAACAAATATTTAATTTCACCTATTAATTTTTCTTTAAAAAATCAGAAATAAATTATTTTAAAAATAGATCACTGTGTTTTCTGTGTTTCTGTTTTAGGACACCTTATTTACTATATAGTGTTGGTTCATTAAGCTGAAATTGCAGCCAAAAGGGCTAAGCTCAAGCTTGACGTAGCTTATCTAATATGCCTGTTTTCTCCCTAGAGCACAGCACAAACTTCTTGCCCTCAGGAACTCTAGATACAGTCCCAGCCCTAGGCTGGGGGTCATTTTAAACAACAAAATCACCACTCCAAAAAAAAAAAACCCTCAAAAATGCCAAGAGTTGCACTAATTATACCATGAAGAGGAAAGTGAAAGTGAAGTCATTCAGCCATGTCTGACTCTTTGTGACCCCATGGACTGTAGCCTACTAGGCTCCTTAGTCCATGGAATTTCCCAGGCAAGAGTACTGGAGTGGATTTCCTTCTCCAGGGATCTTCCCAACCCAGGGATTGAACCTGGTCTCCCTTATTGCAGGCAGATGCTTTACTCTGAGCCACCATGAAGAGGACACCTACTTAAAGTATAAGACCTGAAACAAAAAGGCAGAAGATCTCCTGAGCTGGGAATGAGCACATCAGTAGCTCAAGCTGTCCTCCACTCTGTGTCTGTAAGTAAAAGTAAAGTCACTCAGTCGTGTCTGACTCTTTGTGACCCCGTGGACTGCAGCCCACCAAGCTCCTCAGTCCATGGGATTCTCCAAGCAAGAATACTGGAGTGGGTTGCCATTTCCTTCTCCAACGCATGAAAGTGAAGTCACTCAGTCGCTCAGTCGTGTCCCAACTCTTAGAGACCCCATGGAATGCAGTCCACCAGGCTCCTCCGTCCATGGGATTGTCCAGGCAAGAGTACTGGAGTGGGGTGCCATTGCCTTCTCCGCATTTTGGTCACATGTCTACATTAAACATTTTAGAAAGTAGCTGATATCAAATTTACATGGAGAAATCTTGTGAATGTTATCCAATTCTATTCTATATTGGGATATCTGAATACCTTTCCCTCCTCTATACCATGTCTACATAAGATATTTTAAAGTATTCTGGATAGTCTGTCAAAATACAGCTTTTGTTGAATATTAAATGAAGAAGAGTTCAAAGTCAGTGCACTCCAAAGGTCAGTCAGTGGAGTAAGTTCAACTCTGCTTTCCATTCTTAACAATCTTATTTATCAGCTCCTTAAGAATCCCAGTTGAAAAACACATTGCAGATGGTTTTGTCCAATCCACAATTTTTTTTTTCCAGGGGAAACAGAAGTCCAAGAAGTTGTCTTTTAAGTTCAAGCCTGTACAATTAATATATAACAAAGATCCTAGAATTCATTCTTACTGATTTAAAACCTTGCTCTCAAATGATTTTGCCCAAATTCCAGATGAGCAATTATAATCAAAATGTGTATTACTATAGGTTCACATTTCTTCCAATAAAATTAGAAGATGGTTTCAAGTTTTTGAAGGGCTATGGGACAAAAGATCATTGCTATTGGGGCAACATGAATTATGATGTTGAAGAATTCCGACCTTCATTCTTCAGACCTGGCCTTACACTGGAAATAAAAAGCTGAGAAGGGCAAAAGAGAAAAGAATGTAATGATAGTTTGGTTAGCTATGGTTTTATGAAGACTGTTTTTGAAAAGCAAAGATTAAATAAAACATATGCCTTCAGTACAAATGATTGTAAAGATCTATTGAATGAGCAAATATCAGAGATTCTATAAACTCAGGTCATAGGCTGACGGAGACTCACAGGATGTTTTACCATTGAATATGAACTTCCTACAAAAAAAAGGAAACTGTATATTGAAACAAAAAAATGGATGTTCATTTTATGCTTTGTGTTACCTTGTATGGATAATTTATTTAATACTAAAATGGATATCAGAAGTACTCTATTATTTCATAGAATAGCAAGTTAAAGTGCTATGGAATAGCCAAACACTTGGCTTCTAACCTTACTGCCAGAAGGTCATTTTAGAATCTCATCGCTAGATGGCATTGTTACACTTGAATACAATTTGAATAATACACTGATCAAATGAGCTAGTTAAATTAGTAGACAATTATCCCTGTTCTACTCCTCCTTTCATGTGATGAAACTGGTTCCTTGCAGCCTGCAGGATAAGTCCGATAGGATGCCCCCGGTCAGTCAGGGCTGTTTTTTCACAAGCTCTCTCTTCCCAGCTTTCACCTCAATCCGTCATCCAGATTTGACACCACATCGTTCCAACAGTACTCAGAAATGACATGTATATAATGTGGAATATTGTGCACATTTACAGCCAGGGCTCTTTCTTTTAACCATCGCTTTCTGTATCTTGGCATCTCTGTTCTGCCTAGCTGGGTGTTCTTCACTTTCCATGTGTAAACGTAACTCCTACACCAAAACTTTAATCATCATCATCATCATTATTTTCAGTATTACTATTATTTTAAAGAAAAAACAGAGAATAGTATAACTGATTTCTGTCATTTTCTGTTAGCATTTTCAAATTTCCACGGAGCTTCCTTACAGGCTAATGAAGGCCATGAGACATGCAGGGCAACAATAACACATGGTATTTTTATGATTCAGTTCCATTAATGCTGCACATTATAAATCAAGTTAAGTGGCATTTCTATCGAAAGAGGTTCTTCTTTGCTTGTTTATTTCCTTAAGATCAACAAGGCCAATTCAATAAGCCTAGAAACCCATTTTCTTCCCTAGAATAGACAGCAGCTTTGTTTCCCTATGTTATCACAATCTAGCACTTTTCCTGTTCTAACTGAAAAGCCACTGGGGAAGGGAATCATTCCATTATAAGTGTTATCAAAAATCAATACTATTCTATTTTTAAATGAATACAAATCTAAAATGCATTGTAAATTGTACCTGGCCTATATGTGTAAGTGATACCACCCAAACACTCTGTGTGTGATTATAGTACATCACATTTGCATATATTCAGAATATATCAGGAGACATAAGTATAATGCAGTGTGAGTGGCAGTGCTAGAAATACCTACCCACATCACAGAATATTTTTGTTCTATTAAGGCAATAGGGCACAATGGTTTTGGCAGATTGAGATAGAGCTGTAGCTTACATCTTCAGCTTAGGATGACTACTTTGTTCTTTTTCAGATGTCTGCCTACCCCTCAACTCAGTACTTCCCCGTGAATGTGGAAAATTAACTCTTTTGCATTTCTCCATTAACAGCCTTCTCAGCATATACTTTAGTTCTTATTAAGAGAATATAGAAACCATAGAGTTGAGTGCGCAAAAATACAAGCCACCCAATGAATTCTATACTGTAAACTATTAATTTTCAAAGGACATGTGAACATTAAAGCCAATTAATAATAAAACAAACTAAGATTGCTCATGAAAGTTCAATTTGGCTATGAGTATGTACCGAGCACAGAAAAAGTTCTGTAGAAATTTGTAGTATGATGCAAGCTTCTGTTGGACTGCTGTCACAATAGGTAAGAGGAAAATGAAAAAGTAAAAAAAAAAAATGACTGGTCTAAGTCTTTAACCAAAAAGTAAATCCTATTACTATAATTCTCAACAATCATAGTACTGAAATTTATAGTAATATGTTATGTAAATTTATAAGATTTTATATAACTTTCTTGACAAAGTACCTAGAATCAAGAGTTTTAAGTTCAAACTTGAATATATCTTTCTACCTTATAAAGTATTTTAAATTTATTCAGAAAATCTGTTCATATATGTCATACAGGCTTACTAAGATGTTAGAAGCATATCATTTTTATTCAGGCCAACATCTTCCAAAAATTCCTCTTAGTTTTCATTTACTTCAAATTCCTTGTAATGCATCTGAGAACCACAAAGTAAAATGCTTCTGATTCAGAATTTGTCTGTATTTATATATTTCCCGAGAGAACATATTTCACTACTTAAATTATGAATGAAAGAGGGAACTTTTTCAATATTATTTATTTGTATGATTTCTTAACTGGAGTGTCACCTAATGAATTTTAATCGTGAAAATGAAACCTAGTTGTCATTCTACTAGTGTTCTGATGAACTCCTTCCTTTAAATTGTACATGCAGCAAATTAAAGATTTTTAGTTATCTTTACCAAAGTCAAAATGTCACTTCTTAATATAATTTATGATAAATGTGCATTTTATTTAGGAAAAAAGAAAGTTTATTCCTTGTAGAAAAAGATGATGATTTATTTGTATTAAAACACTGAATTGCTGAAGGATATTTTGATTGCTTTGCCCTGAGTATCCTAGAGAACTGATATGGTTATGATATTAGCTCCTACAGTATACATATCCTACAATATATTTCTCACATGAGTGTCTCCAAAGTTCACTCACAATATACCTCTCTTTCTTGCTGACAGGCTAACATTAGCTGTTTATTTCTTGGGTATATAATTTAAAAATTATATCTGAAGCTTAAAAAAGATATACAATTGCATCAAAACTCTTGAAATAGCTACATACATATATATATATATATCAGTACCCTAAGGGAAAATAGAATGCCTTCCCAAGGCATAGAACTTCATCTGAAAAAGTTTACATGTAATATAATTTTCAGTATTTATTCAATCAAATTTGGTTAAACTCATTTTGTTCAGCACATTGACTAAATATGTTTTTAAATAAGAAGCTGAAATAAATTAAAAGCCAAACCACCCCTTGTATTATTTGATTATTAATTCCATATAACTTCTCATGGAGAATTTACAAATAAATTCTTGACTATAAATAATCATGCTTAAATCACAATAATAAGCAGTGGTCATTTTGTTTGTAGTCTATATGTTTATAATTCTGTTTTAAGATTGCCTTGAAGTAAGATAGTGTACTTAAAGCCAAATTCAGAAGTAGATGGTGTTAGAAACTTAGTTTTATTAGCATGCTTGTAATTTTCTTAAGCATTGTCTTAAAAAAATATATTTTATTGAAGTATAGTTGATTTATAATGTGTCAATTTCTGTTGTACCGCAAAGGAATTCATTAAACACATATAAACATTCTTTTTCATATTCTTTTCCATTATGATTCATTATAGAATGTTGAATGCAGTTCCCTGTGCTATACAGTGGGACCTTGTTGTTTATTATTCTATATATAATACTTTGCATCTACTAAACCCAAATCCCAAACCACCTCTCTGAGACTAAAAAGTATTGTCTTTAAATTACAGAGATTCAGGTACAAGGATTATTCTTTTTTTTTTTTTTAATAAATTGCATTGATGGTTTTTCCATCAAAAGATGAGTTAAGATAAAAATAGTCTTTAATTATTATGATTATAAATGCATTTCACTAAAAAACCTACAATGCATTAAAAGTGTTATTGATTTTATAAAATGAGTTCATTTTGGGTTAACACAAGGCTCTCTCAAGGGGTGGATGATGAGAAATAAGTGGTTTCTTTGTAGGCATAAATGTCAAAGGGCAGGATGGCATAGTGAAAGAAAACCTAAAACTGAAATTCGGTGACCTAACTCCTCCTTCTTCCATTTTTATTAGCCATGTCACCTTTGCCAAGTTTTAAACATCACAAATTCCCATTTCATCACCTGTAAAATGATATTTCCAAAACTTGCCTAGATTTTCCTATGAATAAGGAAATAATGAAAGTATTTTGATAACTGTAAGTTATTATAAATGCAAGGTGTTAATACCCTGCACATCTTTCTGGTGGGATAAATAGTTCTCATGAATATGGGAAGTTGAGTTTTGTCTGCTTTTAAAATTTGGCAGTGTTCAATAGTCAGGTATACAATCTGGCAGTTCACAAGAAGTGCCTTCTCTTTTATACCAAAAATAATTTGACATTTTGGTAAAAATGGAAAGCATTTAGAATCTGAAGATCAAGTTGACAGTAATTAGAAAGATTTTACTCTCAAGCTACCTCACATAAGTTCTCACAGAAATGTTTCTTAATATCATTATATTTCTATATAAAGATATATATACATATATCTCTTTATGAAGAAATATATATTAATATAGAACATATTACACATATATGTATATGGGTAAGTATGCACATATACATACTCATATAAAGTTATTCTACCACATTGAGATGGAGAAAACTGAAAATGACTGCCCTGGGATCAGATACTTAGTCTTCATTTTATTTCATTTTAAATATCAGATTTGAAATTAATCCAAAGACGACCATGGAACAGAAAAATGTATGTGTCAACATCATCTTTGAAAACTAAACTTTGCCAGGCACAAGCCCTATTTCAATCCTCAATTCAATTTGATGCAGATAACGAGATTAATTCACAAGCTTCATTTTAATATTGTCTTTATTTTTAAAAAGCCCATTGATGGTGTCAAAGATTTTGATTAGATAATTTGATCACATTTCTCAAGCCAGATACAAATTAAAGTTGGAGCTAAAACAGAAAATCTTACTGTTTACTATTCAGAACAATCTTCCTATTTCAGGAAATGGCAGCGCTCCAAAAGCCACATGTGTACAAATGAAAATTCATAACATGTTATTCAAACTCCTGTTGTATTTGTGCAATTTACTAATTAGATATGGTAAGTATCAGCACTGAAATATCATAGTAATAGCATTAAAAGGCAAAAGAATCTCCTTTTCTCTGTTCACTTCTCTTTATGAATGATATAAAAGTCTTTTTTGTAGCATAACTACCATCTATATCAAATATAAAGTAAAACCTTAAGAGTGCAGTGCATATTTTAACAGTAGATTCGTTTTCTGTGTGAGAAATGGAAAGACTCTGATGAAAGGATACTCTAAGATTGGTGATATCTGGAATAAGTCAAAGTAATACTCATGTATACAAACTAATTTTTTTTCAAATCAAGTTCATTACATTCCAATTATACAAATTTATTTGACCTCTTTGGGTCTCAACCTGTAAACTTATAAAAAGAATGATTTCTTTTCAGATTTATCGCCTCATTTTCTAGAAACAACTTTATCTACCTTGTAGAATTTTTGGAAATTGATCCATCATGTATATATACTAGCTTACATAATTTTATGGATAGCATATTAAATTGCAGGTAACTGGTTTTTAAAAATTAGAGAAGGTGCAATTTTTGCCAAGTAAAAACCACTGACTCTCCAATTGCCACAATTACCTTCTCTAAGTATAATCCCCATTAATTTTCTTCTGAGGAGACATTTTTAAAATAAAAATATATCTATTTATTGAATATTTACTGATCCAGATATTGTAGTAGCATTTTATATAAACTTCATGATTTAACCTCTTCCTATAGCTGAGACCATACTTTCTGACAAGCCATTGTACTAACTTAGGAAACCAAAACTTAGGTAAAATAACTTGCTCAAATATCATATTGTGGTGGTGCTAAAATTTGAACCTACATATGTTTGATTTAAGAACTTAACCTTCTTACTCACCATGATGCACACACTGACTGCTAGTTTTAATCTCAGCTATTTCTCATCAGCAGAAGAAACTGACTACTAATATAGATCATACTGTGTAAATATCTGTCCATGATGAAGATTTGCTAGTAAGGTTTCAAGGTTGACACTGTTAGCAGTCACATATTTCTTGCTTTCCAATGTTAAAGCATCCTGAATGTACAAACTTCAGGACTCTGGAGTCAGGGCATGTTTTTCATGCCAACCTAAACAAAAAACACTTAATTTATTTTCAAAAAGGGATGAAAGGGAATAAATGTAATGAGCGCTGACTGTCTCCCACGGGTTCCCATGGCAGCATAGCAGGCTCAAGAGCCATCAGACAGTAAGAAAAAAGAGACGCAGTATGGGAGGTGGTGGATCTCTTACATGGAATCACATCAGAGAGAAAACCAGAGCTGAGGCAGTGTGATGTCTGGGAACTGAAGCCGAGGCACAGATCAGGGGAATGTTGAGCAAACTTCAGTAGCATGTTCCAGCCTCCTTACTTCTCATCTCCTCACCACAAGTTTGATGATCTGGGGACAAACCTACCTCTGTCCATCAGTCTCTACTCTTTTTCCTCAATTTATTTCATTCATTATCTTTTTTTGTTTCCTTCCCTATTTACTTCATACATAGTGAGACACTCTTGAAAATGCCTATATTTACACATGCACACATTTTTCTTTTTTAATCTCTCATAGCTTCTCATTGTATTCTGTGACACAAACTGAGAAAATCCCTACCACACTCTCAACATATCCCTATTAAAAAAAAAAAGAAAAATAACTTTCAGATTTCAAACAGACTATAGATTTTTTAGTAGGCACAGTTTAAGAAAAGGTAATTCATGTGGTAAATGACTTGTACTGATTAAAAAAATGAATATGTTTTCTACAGAATATGTTTTATATGAGTGAATGTGCACAAAAATACATACACACAAAGTTTTATAATTTGTAAACTAATCTTTGTCATTCTCCTCAACAATTAACTACTCAAAACCCAAAGTTACTTATTAATGGTTGATTTTGCATCTCTTAGTTCCCATATCAGCTCAAAGGTGCACTGCCAACATAGNGGAAGATCCCCTGTAGAAGGAAATGGAAACCCACTCCATTATTCTCGCCAAGAAAGTCCCATGGACAGAAGGGCCTGGTGAGCTACAGTCCATGGGGTTGCAAAAAGTCAGACACTACTGAGCGCACACACACACACTTGCCCCAAAGGCAAAGCCTATATTTTCTCTCTGAAATACATTCTTGCCTTCTGGGTTCACTCCAGTCGTAATAAGATCAATTAACAAGAAACCCATGCGGCCTCAATTGTCTGAAGACTGATTAACCCAGCTCCAGCATTTTTTTAGTATTCCATGTTAATAATTGTTTCTTTATTTCCATGTTATTTATTAACCTGGTTGAGTGACTGTTACATCCCTCACAGGGATGCTGGAAGACCTCATTTCTGGAAAATAGTGTAGGAACAGTAAGAGTCAGCCTTTCTCGTGTCCTTGCCACATATTAAAAAAATATGCATGTTTTAGGCTCTGCCATTGTTTCTCCCAATAAACTAATTACCACTGTATGAAGCTGATTTACTTCAGAAGGAGTTCAGAAAAACAACTAATTAAGAACAGGATTTTGAAATATAAACTGTATTACAAGGTTAGAACTCTATAATGAAATTGTAGAAGCTTGGAGGTCGGGAGGAACCATGGAGGCTCTCTCGCTAACCTCCAACCCCAGGCAGGAACTCCCTCTCTGTTAGCCCTGGTATGTTCAGCCCACTCAAGGAGATTTCTAATGATGGGTAGTGCACTCTCTCAAAAGGCTTCCTCTTCTGTTTTTAATGGAGCTTAGCTCCGCCTGAACAACATTCTTCTTTATATTTATGAATCCCAAATTGATCTCCCTGCAACTTCCTAGCATCTCACCAGCTTACAGTAAGCACTCAGTTACAACTCAGCTCCACCGAACCTCTCTTGGTCCTCAATACCTGGAATTACTTGCAAGCTCAAGTAGTTTTCCTTGGCACCTTTGGCAGGGAGAGCTCCTTGTTGGGTTGGGAATCCCTTACAATGAAGGGGAGCCAGTCTCAGGAGGAGGAAGTAGAAGGGGGTGAAAGAAACTCCATCTTCCTCCACCTGGTCATTGGTTTCTTGGGAGAAGGGAGCTTTCAAAAGGCAGGCGGAGCCACCAGCAAGAAAATGGCCACTACAAGAGAGGGAGGCAGGAACCTTCCCAAAAGAAAGCTACATCCCCACGGGTTTTTAAGGAGGAAGCTGCACAGTGAGAAGTAGAACCTGGGGGCCCAAGACCCTGGGAGAAGGGTGAGCACGAGGCCAGGAAGGAGGCCTCAGGGCCAGACCCACCCTCCCGTCAAGACAGCAGCTCTTCCAAGAGCTGGTTGCCAGTGTTTTTCCAGGGTTCTAACTCTCCTGTGACGCATATTATAATTCCATATACTTGGCACAGATAGTTACATTTTTATGAATTTTACATTACTTTCTGTCATTCTCTAGACAACAATATGAAGTTTATTACAGCATAAAGGGAAATTCATCCTTTTGGGCCCAAGTGAGTGGCAGCCCAGATCCCCACACTGTCATCTCTGTCATCCTTCTCTGAAGGATGCGACCTCAAGTCAAGGATGGGGTTACTTAACCAAGCCCAG
>SJYX01009735.1:0-25503 GCA_006410675.1 Oreotragus oreotragus | reverse complement strand
GTCAAAGGCTTTGGCATAGTCAATAAAGCAGAAATAGATATTTTTCTGGAACTCTCTTGCTTATTCCATGATACAGTGGATGTTGGCAATTTGATCTCTGGTTCCTTTGCCTTTTCTAAAACCAGCTTGAACATCAGGGATTTCACAGTTCACGTATTGCTGAAGCCTGGCTTGGAGAATTTTGAGCATTACTTTACTAGCATGTGAGATGAGTGCAATTGCGCAGTAGTTTGAGCATTCTTTGGCATTGCCTTTCTTTGAGATTGGAATGAAAACTGACCTTTTCCTGTCCTGTGGCCACTGGTGAGTTTTCCAAATTTGCTGGCATAGTGAGTGCAGCACTTTCACAGCATCATCTTTCAGGATTTGAAATAGCTCAACTGGAATTCCATCACCTCCACTAGCTTTGTTCTTAGTGATGCTTTCTAAGGCCGACTTGACTTTACATTCCAGGATGTCTGGCTCTAGATGAGTGATTATCTGGGTTGTGAAGCTCTTCTTTGTACAGTTCTTCTGTGTATTCTTGCCGCCTCTTCTTAATATCTTCTCCTTCTGTTAGGCCCATACCATTTCTGTCTTTTATAGAGCCCATATTTGCATGAAATGTTCCCTTGGTATCTCTAATTTTCTTGAAGAGATCTCTAGTCTTTCCCATTCTGTTCTTTTCCTCTATTTCTTTGCACTGTTGGCTGAAGAAGGCTTTCTTATCTCTTCTTGCTATTCTTTGGAACTCTGCATTTAGATGCTTATATCTTTCCTTTTCTCCTTTGCTTTTCCCTTTTCTTCTTTTCACAGCTATTTGTAAGGCCTCCCCAGACAGCCATTTTGCTTTTTTGCATTTCTTTTCCACGAGGATGATCCTGATGCTTGTCTCCTGTACAATGTCACGAACCTCATTCCATAGTTCATCAGGCATTCTGTCTATCAGATCTAGGCCCTTAAATCTGTTTCTCACTTCCACTGTATAACCATAAGGGATTTTATTTAGGTCATACCTGAATGGTCTAGCGGTTTCCCCTACTATTGTCTGTTGCTGCTTCTGTGCTACAATAACAGCAGCAAGATGAAGACCATGTGACTCAGAAAGCTGAAAATATTTAGCTTAGAAAAACTTTGCCATATCTGGTTGTAAGCCATTCTTTACTGCTTCCAAAATAGAAATAAATAATTCCTCTGCCCAAAATGGCTCCCCAGTTCTTAGTAAGCAAATCTCAACTTTCTTAGCATATCAACTAATGTGATTCAAAATTGTTGTCTCAATGTACAAACATACATACAAAAATGTACATTTTCAGATTCATCTCTCACCATCCCCATCAGACCCCATTCTCTAACTTCATAATATCATGCTTACCCTATGCCTCAAACACTTGCACATGGTGGTCTTTTTCTCTTTAAGTCTAGCCTCACTCCCTCCTCCTTTACCTGCCTGTCTCTTATTTTCTTTTTAGTATTTAAATCAGAAGTTACTTCTTCAAGGAAATCCTCTCTAACCGCTCTTTTTATGCTCCCATAATTCCCTGTGCTTCCCTCTCATTCTCATTCTATAATAACTGCCTCTTTCCTTCTTTGTCTTTGTCCCTTAGCTACTATAGACAGAAACTATAACTTGTGCACCCTTGTAACTCTAGCAACTGTCCCAGTGTCTGGCAAGAAGGCTGTATTTAAGAAACATCTGCTGACTAACTGAATAAATGAATGAATGGTACTTATCACCTCTGAACTTTTTCTCAACTGTGAAATGGAGATCATAAAATCTAATATGAGATGTTAATGTTACCTGTCAGCTGTTTTAAAATACACTTAAAGTTTGATTAGTAAATCCAATATCTGAAAGCAAAAAAAAAAAACAACAACAAACTAATCTATAAGGTTATTTGATGATTAAATAAAATATCACATATACACCCCCAGAGTATGCCTATTACCTATCATTACCCAGCACTTAATAAGTAGTTTGCTAGCTATCTATCCCATAAATGAGCCAGAGTTTCCATTGACCTATTAAAATATAAGGATAAACAGCCTCTGTGTTTAAGAAACTTACAAACTGAGAGGTGGGGAGAAGTCACCACAGCACAACTTATGATGATGCCCTGACACATCCAAATAAAATACTGTGCAGCAAGATGACTACTTTTAAATAATACATCATAGCCAGATCATCATGTTTTAAAGGGTATTGGGTTAATACTGAATCACTACCTTCTAGAGTTATAGCAATAAAAACAAAAATGATGGTGAGGTTAATTTACAAATAGCAGTGGTAGCTTTAAGAGTAATTTTAAGAACTATGTAAATTTAACTTATATGCAGAGTACATCATAAGAAATGCTGGGCTGGAAGAAGCACAAGCTGGAATCAAGATTGCCAGGAGAAATATCAATAACCTCAGATATGCAGAAACACCACCCTTATGGCAGAAAGTGAAGAGAACTAAAGAGCTTCTTGATGAAAGTGAAAGAAGAGAGTGAAAAAGTTGGCTTAAAGCTCAACATCCAGAAAACAAAAATCATGGCATCTGGTCCCATTACTTCATGGGAAATAGATGTGGAAACAGTGTCAGACTTTATTTTGGGGGGGCTCCAAAATCACTGCAGAAGGTGATTGCAGCCATGAAATTAAAAGACGCTTACTCCTTGGAAGAAAAGTTATGACTAACCTAGATAGCATATTCAAAAGCAGAGACATTATTTTGCCAACAAAGGTCCATCTAGTCAAGGCCATGGTTTTTCCAGTGATCATGTATGGATGTGAGAGTTGAACTGTGAAGAAAGTTGAGAGCTGAAGAATTGATGCTTTTGAACTGTGGTGTTGGAGAAGACTCTTGAGAGCCCCTTGGACTGCAAGGAGATCCAACCAGGCCATCCATCCTAAAGGAGATCAGTCCTGGGTGTTCATTTGTATGACTGATTTTGAAGCTGAAACTCGAATACTTTGTCCAATACTTCGCATCTGATGCGAAGAGCTGACTCATTTGAAAAGACCCTGATGCTGGGAGGGATTGAGGGCAGGAGGAGAAGGGAACAACAGAGGATGAGATGGCTGGATGGCATCACCAACTCAATGGACATGGGTTTGGGTGAACTCCGGGAGTTGGTGATGGACAGGGAGGCCTGGCGTGCTACAGTTCATGGGATCACAAAGAGTTGGACACGACTAAGTGACTGAACTGAACTGAAGAAGATTTTCACAACCATTTTTACTGAAATTATGAAAAACAAAATATACAGTGGGCTAAACTGTGCCTTTCCAAAAGACACGAATCGCAAGTACACCAAAAAAGAAATGTCAGTGACTCTTATGTTAAAAGAAATTTCAAGTTTAAGAACAGCAATTCTGAATTCAGATGGAACCAGGCTGGAATTTTTCTTACTGACTTGGATGACTGCTGAACTTCTGAGCTTGAATCTCATCATCTGCAGAAATGAAATGATAATATAATAAGAGCTAGGATGTTTGTAACCTCAAGAAACAGAATCACTAACCCAAAATAGATTAAACAATTAGAAACACGACATCATATTCAGCTATGTCTAAAGGAAAAGGAAGAAAGAGCCTCTTCTTGGGCTTCTTTATTTAGGATCACAGAATCTTTCCAGAAACTCCAAGCTGACTCTCCATGTCTCATTGTCCAGGATTGAGTAACCCTCACATTGCTGAACTAGTTATTACTTGTTATAATGGAATTATTCTTATATCAATCAAGCCCATCCCTAAAGACAGAGACAGGATAGTTTTCCTGAGATGTAGGTTGCAAAGAAGAAAGGTGGATACTTTTAAAAGCTGCAGTTCTAATAGGAAGTAAGGAAGGGAAATAGAGACTTGATAGATGTTCAGCAGTATCTCCTATGAAAATTAACTTTATGCATTTGACACAGAGATGAAATGAAAAAAAAAATGCACCTAAAGTACTTTGTATAATACTTAGTATATATCAGTTCAGTCACTCAGTGTCTGATTCTTTGCAATCCCATGGACTGCAGCATGCTAGGCTTTCCTGTTCATCACCAACTCCCAGAGCTTGCTCAAACTCATGTCCATTGAGTCAGTGATGCCATCCAAACATCTTATCCTCTGTTTTCCCCTTTTGCTCCCATCTTCAGTTTTTCCCGGCATCAGGGTCTTTTCCAGTGAGTCAGTTCTTCACATCAGATGGCCAAAGGATTGGAGTTTCAGCTTCAACATCGGTCCTTCCAATGAATATTCAGGATTGATTTCCTTTAGGATGGACTGGTTGGATCTCCTTGCAGTCCAAGGGACTCTCAATATTCTTCTCCAACACCCAGTTCAAAAGCACCAATTCTTCAGTGCTCAGCTTTGTTTATAGTTCAACTCTCACATCCATACATGACTACTGGAAAAACCATAGCTTTGACTGGATAATTGATATATTATTGATAAATTCTCAGTAAATACTAGCTACCTAAAATTTTGCATTATTCAAAGACTTGATCTCTGTATCATTCATGAGTTAGATTTCCCTCAGGCCTCTTGTATCTTAGAAGAGAAAAAATAAATGTTAACCCTAATAATAATGATAATAGCAGTACTTATGTATGGAGAGAATGTGAAAGTATATATACCAAAATATTAAAAATAGTTTTCTCTAAGAGGTCAGATCATAAATGGTTTTAATATACATTTTTATTTTTGCTACCTTGGTTTCAAGCATTCTATACTGAAAATATAGAATGGAATGAAAAATGGAATAAAAAATGTTTTAAAATGTTCATTTTCCTTCCTCACAGATCCTAAAGTTGTGTGCATTAACAATTGGTCAGTTTATCAAAATGTTAATATATGTTTGTCTCCTCCTGATTTTCATTTCCTATGTTTTAAGCAAATAGCCAGGCATTTAGTATTTCCTTGCTCCAGTGATATTTTTTATGTGAAGCAAAAGCTACTTGAAGATAAAACTCTTCCTATCCTTTGTAAAATATAAAATTCTTTTCAGAGATTGTTTATCTTCTAGATAAACCTCTGGAGACAGTGAGGGAAAGATGAATGTCTTTCAGAATTACTAGAAAAGATAAAATAATGTTAATCTCTTGGATTGTTGAAAAAGACAAAAGTGTAAGTCCCATGACAGCAGAGATCCACTATGGTAACTTCTTGGAAGGTGTCCCACAAGGAAATGGCTTCATGATGGAAGAAGGACTCTAGACACAGCTACCAGCCTCAGAATAAGAATCTATGCCTTAGGCTTGATCCTCTGAACCCACAGGGAACTGTGCCTTCACATCAGGAGACATAGTAGGATCCTGATGTTGGCTAGTATATATAGCCCAATAACTGATGAAAGGAAGGTCTGCTGATATTCTGGCCCCAAATACAACACTGAGATATAACCATATTTCTGTGTGGGAAGTGTTAACACCAGTAATGTCTGAGATGGAACTTCATCTTAGACAAATCAGAGCTCAGAGTCACATTTAAGTTGATTTAAATTTTAAAAAAGATGAAATTAGGTCTCACATAACTGATTTTGTGAACTAAAAGGGATTCCTTTCATTTAAACTTTTGTAACTTGGTTATAGAAGTATGGAGGTGGGAAAAAACTGATCATCAGGTATATAACCCACTTGCCTTATGGATAAGGATGCTGATTCAGAAAGAGGTAATATCTTGCCAATAACTGCACAATTTATTAGCGGCATTGCCAGGGCTGAAGCTCAGGTATCCTGACTCCCATTCCAGAGTACTCAGCATTACATTCAAATGCCTCAGACCTGACAAAGATAAGTTATAAGAGAAAATGTGTGCATTCTTTTAATATGTACACTTTTTTTTTTTTTTGCTAAAAGATTACTCACTACTCAAATAAGTGCTCAAATTAGATCTATAATTGTCTGCCCTATGCTTTTGATGACAAAAGCATTTTCTCACTGTGTGGATGTGGAGACATCAGAAGATCTCATCACAAAGATGTCATAGGAAGGAAAGGATATCACTGAATGCTTTTCATTCTGTCGCCAGTTCACTTTCCCCTCCCAGCATCAAATGGCCTTTTGGGAGATGTAGCTGCTCACAGGCTGAAACCACAGGAGCCAGACGCCTTTGCCTTCTATTCTGGGATCTGACACATAGACTCCCTCAGTGGCCTTGGTCAATCCCTTCACTTTCCTGCTTGGCTCATCCTGGACTTCACAGTAATACTGGCTGCAGAGGGGTGGTCAAGGGATAAGAGGTAACAAGAAGGGTTACATACCATCTCCCTTTCGTCCTTTAGGTAAATACATTCTTTAGTGTTTAAATTAGAATTATCAGACAGGGATATTTGTCCCATTTTCTGGTTTTTGAGTAATCATTTTTTATGCACAACAAGAGGCCAAGACTTTGGTATTGGAAGGCTTTGTATATCTCAACAACCATTCAGATGTGTTCTACTTGATGGCATACCACATCTTTGATTCATATGTTGATTGTATAGGATCTGTTGTATGGCAAACAGTGCACATTCATCTCTGTTGTTCCAGAAGGCAGAGATAAGAGGAAGAGATTCAAGTTATTAAGCAGCAGAATTTCTTTAATATAGGTGTCTGACATTTACAACAATATTTACCATAATATGTCTCTCAAAACACTATCCCCTAAGTCTTATTTGGAAAATACTGCATAGCATAGCACTCTTCTAGAAAATCACAATGTTCATGAAAATATGAAGGGCTCTAAGAAGTTGTACATAAGAAAAAAAAGTCCTATACTACTTTGTCAAAGCCTGTAACTTTGAAAACTTCTTTGACCATAGAACACATTTTTCCTCGAAAGTGAGTGAACCTTATCGATAAACTGGTACTCTAAAAGTGCAATTCTGGGTTGAAAAGGACTCTCTCAAAAAGGAAGGAATTTTTGTCAGAAGGGTTTCATGTGAATGATTATGTAACCAATTGCCAAGAAGTTTATGGGGATTTCTACATTGGATAGGATAATGGAATAAGAGGCTTCTAAGATCCCTTTCAATTCCCAAGCTTCAATGAATCTACTCCACTCTCAATCAGTAGCATTATTTAGTATCTTTTGTACCTCTTGTTCCTTTTGTTAGACACAAAGAGTTGTATCTTTTTTGTCTACTATTAGACACAGATGCCACAAATTGTACTAGAAAGACTCCTTAGGTTCCCTATTTCATTTTATCTGTGTGATAACTCTGAAAGGAAGGCATTATAATCCCCAGTTTATAGATGAAAAAGAAATTGACTGTCAAAGAGTTTAAATAAATTGCCCAAGTGACATATCAAGGATTGCAACCAAAGTCCAAGAGTTTTCTACTATGTAGCACACTTCCCTAAACAATACCCGTCACAAAGGAGACCATGGCAGATATGAGTGGACCTGGAGTCCTGATGACTCAGAGATATGAAGTGATACTGTTGGCATTAGCCTTGTACTCGTTAGTGACAATGTAAAAACAAGGCAGTGTCATGGCACTAACTACCTATTGCTAACTCTTATTTGTCATCTCTAGATTTTAGCAAAGAGCAGTTCACTTATTTTGGATCCACAGCCTTTGCACTGGCTGTTACCTCTTTCTGGAATGTTTTTCACAGAGCTGGCTTTTGCTTATCCATAATCCATAGAGTCTCAAACCTCATGATGTTGCTTCAGACCAGCTTTTTCTGCTTCCCTGTTTTACTTCCTTCCAGGTATATGGAAGGGCTGTCCTTCCTGGGTTCATTAGGATTAGGAACAGCCATGGGCACAGGGATTGCCCGCTAACTGTGGACAGGAGTGACGTGTTACTTTCGGATTGGAGTGTTTAGTTGCAGACTCTCCAGAGTTTTTTGTGTTCCTCATAACCACCAACGATGTTTAAGATAGTAGTAGTTGCTGCAGCCTGGACAACAGAAAGACTGGGAGGAGCAGGGTCCCTTGCTGACTCATGATGGGAATGCAACATGAAACTGGGATCTGGAGATTACTGCTTAACCTAGCACAGTGCTTCTCAAAATATAGGTGCACAAAAATCACCTGAAGGTCTCCTTCCCCAGAGATAAAAATTCAAAACAACTTGCAACTTTAGATCAAATTTCCAGTAGATCTTTCGAAATGTGGATTTCTGAAGTTTCTAGATGATGCTGGTGCTCCCAGGCCACACTTCAAGTAGCACTGACCTGCCAATTTTGACTCTCATAACCTCTAAAGTTGTTACGACTCTGTTCTCCAGTCAGGTACCGTTTCATCACCATCTTCATTTGCTCCATGTATTATAGCTGCACACAACTATTAGTATCTGTTTGTTAGCTTACATATTGTCTCAGTTCAGTTCAGTCGCTCAGTCGTGTCCGAATTTTTGCGACCCCATGAATCACAGCACGCCAGGCCTCCCTATCCATCACCATCTCCCGGAGTTCACTCAGACTCACGTCCATCGAGTCCGTGATGCCATCCAGCCATCTCAGTCTCGGTCGTCCCCTTCTCCTCCTGCCCCCAATCCCTCCCAGCATCAGAGTCTTTTCCAATGAGTCAACTCTTCGCATGAGGTGGCCAAAGTACTGGAGTTTTAGCTTTAGCATCATTCCTTCCAAAGAAATCCCAGGGTTGATCTCCTTCAGAATGGACTGGTTGGATCTCCTTGCAGTCCAAGGGACTCTCAAGAGTCTTCTCCAACACCACAGTTTAAAAGCATCAATTCTTCGGGGTTCAGCTTTCTTCACAGTCCAACTTTCACATCCATACATGACCACAGGAAAAACCATAGCCTTGACTAGATGGACCTTAGTCGGCAAAGTAATATCTCTGCTTTTGAATATACTATCCAGGTTGGTCATAACTTTTCTTCCAAGGAGTAAGCGTCTTTTAATTTCATGGCTGCAGTCACCATCTGCAGTGATTTTGGAGCACAAAAAAATAAAGTCTGACACTGTTTCCACTGTTTCCCCATCTACTTCCCATGAAGTGATAGGACCGGATGCCATGATCTTCGTTTTCTGAATGTTGAGCTTTAAGCCAACTTTTTCGCTCTCCTCCTTCACTTTCATCAAGAGGCTTTTTAGCTCCTCCTCACTTTCTGCCATAAGGGTGGTGTCATCAGCATATCTGAGGTTATTGATATTTCTCCCGGCAATCTTGATTCCAGCTTGTGTTTCTTCCAGTCCAGCGTTTCTCATGATGTACTCTGCATATAAGTTAAATAAGCAGGGAGACAATATACAGCCTTGACGTACTCCTTTTCCTATTTGGAACCATTCTGTTGTTCCATGTCCAGTTCTAACTGTTGCTTCCTGACCTGCATACAGATTTCTCAAGAGGCAGGTTAGGTGGTCTGGTATTCCCATCTCTCTCAGAATTTTCCACAGTTTATTGTGATCCACACAGTCAAAGGCTTTGGCATAGTCAATAAAGCAGAAATAGATGTTTTTCTGGAACTCTCTTGCTTTTTCCATGATCCAGCGGATGTTGGCAATTTGATCTCTGGTTCCTCTGCCTTTTCTAAAACCAGCTTGAATATCAGGGAGTTCACAGTTCACGTATTGCTGAAGGCTGGCTTGGTGAATTTTGAGCATTACTTTACTAGCATGTGAGATGCGTGCAATTGTGTGGTAGTTTGAGCATTCTTTGGCATTGCTTTTCTTAGGAATTGGAATGAAAACTGACCTTTTCCAGTCCTGTGGCCACTGCTGAGTGTGCATTTTAACTTCTGTTCAGGCTCTAATCTCCCAAGTACTTTCTTTTGATAGTAAAACATGGAATGGATTAAACATATGAACAGATTGGGCCAAATGAAGCCTCAACTCCATCCATCAACTTACAGAGGCAGAACCAATTTGAAAAGGCCACTAATTTAGGTTGCTTAAACTCTGAGCGTAAAATACTGCTCTCCTTTGCCCCAACTCCAGAGCCATGAGGGCAAGTATATCCACAGAAGTAAGGACTGCAGGAAAGTTGGATTTCTTTTTTCATATTTTCCTTCCTCAGCTCTCCACGGAGGAGACAAGCCACTGAGGACACAATGCCGAGACTCAGAACAAGAGCCGCTCCTCAGAACCATGTCCCCTGGTAGCCTAATATGTATTTAAATTATAGGAAACATTCATGAGCTTGATCAAAGCGACTTCAACCTATTATCATCACATATCCCCTTGTCTGGGAAATAGATTCATCCTGGGAAATGGGGACGATGGCAAAGGAGAAACCAGGGTCAAGAAGAGCCAGCATGTGGTCAGTCCTTACCACTTATGGGTCTACAAATAGCACTTCTTTCCAACATCTGGCACAGAGAGAATAGCGTAAAAAGACACACAGGGAGCAATACAAAAAAGCCCAGAGCACACTCACTGCTTACTCCTGGAGGTCTCTGAATCATTTCCTAGTATTAATGAGGAAAAATAATTTGAGTACCTACTACTCACAGGAAATATTTTCTAAAACTGGAATTAGAGATAACTTAAAGTGAGACAGATTTGCATACAACAATATGTTTAGGGTTTTGCTTTAAAATACTCCATTTCTCTTTAATCACCTCCCCAGCAAAAAAAAAAAAGGGGGGGGGGGACCCAAGGGAGCAAAAGAGATAGAACAAACAGGATTGGCATGAGTTGATAACTGTTGATGTAAAGGAGATACTGAGGGTCAACTATAAAATTCTTTCTACACTTGTGTATGTCTGGACATTTTCCATAACAAAAAGTTTTTTGACAAAGAGATTCTTATCTAGTGTACCACAAAGAAAAACATCCCAATGTAACCTGCTAGGTGGGAAAACAAGCAGACGGTACCTGGCAAAGGCAGCCTTGTGAGGTTCCTGGGATGGAAACACGTGGATATGATATGTTTTAACATCATTTACACTCCAAATGATAAGACAGTGTAATGGAGCAAAGTATAGTCTCAACTGCCAGGGTAGGAAGAAAGGTATTTGTAAAGGTTTATTGTCACTGGTGTTTTTTAATGCCTGATATTTTTGAGTTATTTTTAGAGGAAAATAAAAAAGTGCTTCTTGTGCTGAAGGTATTTTACATGCTCCTCTAGCTAAGTGAGACTTTCTTGTTTCCTCTCTGCAATAAGTTTGGTGGGCAGAGTTTGAACTTGAACTTTGGCAAGATGCATGGCAAGTGTGTTGTTCCTGAATTCTCACCTAAGATAATTAATAATGTAAACATTATGACAAAGATTCAATGTCAATTGCAAATATTATTAGAACTAACATAAACCTAGATGGTGACTTTAGATTTTTAAATTTTAAAAATATTTAAATTGAAAAATCATGAAAATATAACAGATAAACAGATGTTGCAATTTAGTTTCATGATACCACATGCTTGCCTTCCATGCCTCCAAATTGTCCAGGCTTTACCCCTTAGTGGAAGTAGAGAGTTGCCATAGATTTATAAGCTACCCTTCACAACTCCTTTGTGCCTGGGGAACAGAGCCAGAATGGGAAAGAAAGAGGCTGGTGCTAGGACCAGACAGACTCAGATTGGAATTCTAGCTCTATTTCTTCCTAGCTGTGTGACCTTGAATGGCTTATTTTACCTCCTTAAATCTCAGCTGTAAAATGGGGAAGGATATTACCTCTTCACATCATTGAATCCTGGTAAAGTATTGATCAGAGAAGAATCTATGGTTTGGGAGGAGAGGGGATTATTCAGGAGAAACTTTGCAGGGCAGCCTGTCCTTAGAGGGACAGGGGGTGAGAAGGAAAGAAAACAGGAAAACAGGATAGTTGGCATTTGCCTTCTTTTACCTCCGGAGGAAGAATAGACAAGATCAAAAAGACAAGACCCTGTCAAATTAAAGTTCTTGGTTTAGTCTGTACTGAACATACTCCAACACCCAGGTGCCCTGGCAAGATGCCTCTGATGCACAGTAACTGCATTGTAATGAGGCACCCTGTGAAAATAAAATACGCTATAATTAGAGGCGGCACTAGAGTCTATTTACCTCCACCTGGAAAAGAATCTGGGGAGAAGTTTGTGAATGTTATAAAGACAAACAAAATGAGTTATCTATTAAAATGTTAAAATTGGGCTATACATCTAGGAGAGAGCTTTATCTGCCATTTACCTGTAACTACTTCTACTGACGATGTTTAGTCAGCATTGGGGAATAAATTTATGTTCTAGTGTCAAGTCTGTGCCACTGGCATTACTTAGAAGGAAATGCCAAAAATAAGCAACCAGGATCTTGAGAAAGAGGTTTCTCTCTCTCCTGGTGCCCTGCAAAGGATTCAGAACAATCTAGAGGGCTGGATGAAAATGGGGATAGATCAGGACACCAACAGTTTCAGTTCCACAGAGCTGTTATGAAATAAATTTAATTAAACTTAATTTAAAAATGTATGTCATAGGATTACTACCACCATCATCACTGTCACTGTCATCACTGTCCCTGGCGCTACTGTTACCTTCATCCAGGTAGTCTTTCTTCTGGACAGATACTCTATTTTTCACCTTCAACATTAATGCCAACCTCAGCACCTCCTCACAGGCTGCAAAAGCAATGAAACACACCTAGAACAGTCAGGAACAACATAGAACTACAAAAGACATGGCAAATGAGAGACTTTACATCACATTACTGAGAATGAAGTCTGCAGATTCATTCAGACAAATCTATTTTCCCAATCTGGTTTCTTCTGCCTCTTCAGCTGCCTCCTCCTTTGCCTTTCCCTAAACTGGGTCCAGCCTTCCCAGTTTTATTCCCATTCCCACGGCGCCTTGGTATTTCTCTTTCCTTCCCTTCTCTTAGAAACCTACACTGCTTCCTTCCTTTATTATGCAGAGCAAGCCCTCATTTGCCCAAACTTCTGAATCTAATTTGCATCTGATTTCTTTGCTCTCCAGCAGCAAAGAAAAGGTCTCCAGCAACAAGAGACTCTCTTTGAATTACAATACTTTAAAACTGAATGCTTTTCAATAGCAGCACTATTTACAATAGCCAAGACATGGCTGCTGCTGCTAAGTCACTTCAGTCGTGTCCGACTCTGTGTGACCCCATAGACGGCAGCCCACCAGGCTCCCCCATCCCTGGGATTCTCCAGGCAAGAATACTGGAATGGATTGCCATTTCCTTCTCCAATGCATAAAAGAGAAAAGTGAAAGTGGAGTCGCTCAGTCTGTCCAACTGTTAGCGACCCCATGGACTGCAGCCCACCAGGCTACTCCGTCCATTGGATTTTCCAGGCAAGAGTACTGGGGTGGGGTGCCATTGCCTTCCCCGGCCAAGACATGGAAGCAACTTAAATGTCCACTGACAGATGAATGGAAAAAGAAGATGTGGTGTAACAGATAATATATGGAATTCCATATATTCCATACACATATATATATATGGAATAGTACTCAGCCATAAAAAGAACATGGTAATGCCACTTGCAGCAATGTGGATGGACCTAGAAATTATCATAATAATTGAAGTCATTACTAAATGCTGCTGCTGCTAAGTCGCTTCAGTCATGTCCAACTCTGTGTGACCCCACAGACAGAAGCCCACCAGGCTCCCTGGTCCCTGGGATTCTCCAGGCAAGAACACTGGAATGGGCTGCCATTTCCTTCTCCAATGCATGAAAGTGAAAAGTGAAAGGGAAGTCACTCAGTTGTGTCTGACTCTCAGTGACCCCATGGACTGCAGCCCACCAGGCNCCCTGGGATTCTCCAGGCAAGAACACTGGAATGGGCTGCCATTTCCTTCTCCAATGCATGAAAGTGAAAAGTGAAAGGGAAGTCACTCAGTTGTGTCTGACTCTCAGTGACCCCATGGACTGCAGCCCACCAGGCTCCTCCAACCATGGGGTTGTCCAGGCAAGAGTAATGGAGTGGGTTGCCATTGCCTTCTCCATATTACTAAATGAAATAATATCATGTATCATTTATATGTGGAATCTTGAAAAAGAGTTATAAATGAACTTATTTATAAGATAGAAATAGACTCACAGACATAGAAAACAAACTTGCAGTTTCCAGAGGGGAAAAAGAGTAGCGGGGAGGGACAAATTGGGAATTTGGGATTAACACATACACACTATTGCATATAAAAGAAACAAGAAGGTCTTACTGCATAGCATTAAAAAGGGAACTATTTTCAATATCTTGTAACAGCCTATAATGGAAAAAAATCTAAAAATTTGAATATATATAAAATGTATATATTATATAAGAATATGTAACATATATGTACCGAATCACTTTACTCTGTACCTGAAACAACACTGTAAATCAACTGCACATCAATAAAATTAAAATAGTATGTTTAGTTTCATCATGTCATCATATTCTAATCTCATTTCACTAATCAGTCAACCTTAGAGAGGATTCTATCACTCTTCTGTCCTCTCCTTGTAACTACTTATTAAGAAATCTTTTATCTCCAATCTTATTCTAAGCACTGTTCTAGGCCTGTTATGGCTTTCTCATGCTGTCTGTGTCAGTCTTCAACCATCAGTCCTATGCATTAACTTCCCCTCCATTCAGGGTGTCAATTATCTAGTCTGGAGATCCAATCTCTGTCTTTAATTGTTGTGAGAAAAGCCAAGGCAAGAAAACTTGATAATGGAATTAAGATACTGCCAGACTTGAAACTATGCACCAAGTAAAGGCTTACCATTTTCTGTTTCTCAATGATGATCAATAACTTGATGGCCTGCAACTAAATTTCCAAATACCAATACTCACGTAAACCAGTAGACATCTTCACTTAAGCGTGCAAAACAGAAACGGGAATCGTGAGGGCCCAAGTTGAGGTTGAGGAGGGCCAGCTCTTCTGAGTAAATACATAAATAAGTACTAGCCTGTAATCTATGCTAATGGATCTTATATATCTAATCTATGCCATTAATAATAGCATTTATTGAATTTTATTTTATTTATCATCAAAACACAAAATTCTTTCTCATGGAATCTCCGTGTCTTCTTTCCTTTCCCACTAAAAAAGATTCAATTCTAAACACAAGAGGAAGAAAAGGAAAAATGAGAACAGACATAACCCAGTCAAAAAACTTGGATTTATGGAGTTCAACCTTGAAAATAATTTTTTTTTAAACATCAAGCATGTGAATTAAAGCTCCCACCAGACAGCTATAATTTATATAGCAAGCACTTGGCAGGTAATCTGAGCGCACTGTGATATGGGTAGCAAGGAGATAGTCTCGCAGAAAACCAGACTCTCTTTGTGACAGGCCAGGGGGTAAGAAGTACGCGTACTTTGCAGCTATAATAGGGAGTTTCCTATTTAATGGACCTTCAGGAATAAAAGGAACAAGAAAAACCTAAGAAGAAAACATGCATCCAGCCAGAGTGTGAGCATGAGCCCATGAAAATGAGAAAGCAAAGGGAGTTGGCCCAAAATAGTGACCTCCACCACGGCGACAAAATTGCAGGCAAAGAAAGTACAAAAGAAAGAAAGTACAATTCAAAAGAGGGCTTTGATTTTTTTCAAGCTAATTATTTCATTTGATTATTCATTTTTCAGACAATTCATTGTTTTTGTTAGAAATAGGATAAACACATTTATCTTCAAAGTAATACTCATATTTTTATTTATTGTTTGACTCCAAGCAATAAGGATTAATAGTCTGTTTCTGAAGACTGATACTCTATTTCACAGCTAGTCTTGAGTCAAACCATACTGCCCTAAAAAAAAAAAAGAACACTACTTCACACCTGAGTTTAAGAAAAAAGGTAAAACTCTCATACTTGCTTTATAAAGGAGCATAAAACCAGTTTTCTCTCTCACTCTACTCTCAATGCTCAAAAGATAGACACCCAAGTATAGGAACACTGGGGAATCCCTGAAATTGAGGATGAGACTCAAATGATACCAGCTGATTTCATGCAGGCAGTAACAATTATAAGCAGTACCTCTGAACCTGCAGCCTATTTTCTGTTTCCATGATGACCTGGCTTGATAATGAATTCTTCTTGACTAGCATTTCCCCTATTCATAAGCATGGTCTCTAAAGCATGAAGTTACTCCCTCCTGTTCTGTTCACTGTTCTTTCACAGGACATGAGCTCTTTGGAGCACTGAGGCCATGTAATTCTCCAGGTTTGTGATTTTTCTCTTCCCTTCTGCTCATGGCTTTTCTTGGAGGAAGCCAGCTGAAGTTTCTAGAGAATCAACGACAAGAATCAACCATTAAAATAAGGGAAGAGCACCAAACGAGTAGTCCAAGTGAAGGTTCTGGGCTGTGGTTTAGCATCGACACAGCTGCATTACATGCAGGGTGCCAATCTGCACCACTGAAGGGGTAAAGGTTCTTTGCCTCAAACAAGAAAAAACGGCAACAGCAAAGTTATTATCACAAATCAGATGTCATAAACTGGCAGCCCTGTACTCTTCCTGCTGCAGTGTGTTTGGCCAACAAAAATGCTAATTTTTTTAATCAGGAGTTTTCAAGTAATATTGCAGATTTACAGATTCTCTTGAAAATTTGCCAGATCAGTAAAAATGCAGATTTACTGAGTCTCTTGAGAATCTGTCATATCTTATGAAATAAACCTACATTTGTGCTTGTTAAGAATTGTTGTTTGTCAAGGGAGTACAGGCTCTCCAATTTGCTGCAGCCTCATCACTCAGAGATGATTCATCTATACTTATCCTAACTCACTTCCCTCCTTAGGTTACCTGCCTGGAAGGTGAATTAGGGCATTTCCGTTGGCTGCCTCTAATCTAGAAGAGTCCAGGGTAGGTAAGGAGGTGCTGCAAGGTAACAAAGAACATGGAGTAACCACAGACACACATCAAAATTTGAAGGCTTGAATGTGTAGGCACATTTACAAATGGATCACAGTCCCATTAGTTAGGCAATCTCCCCCTCACTGCTGGATATACAATAGATAAATAAATAGCAAGAATATGTGTATGATATATATTTAGATTGCACATTAGACTTTAAAATCTGTGCCTAACTGAATGCATTAGCCTGTGTTTTCTGTTTATGTCTCCACAATGCCGTGGAAACACAGTGCAGCATCCTAATAGGTCTCTCCTGGCAATAAATAAACAAAGTCTTTGTCTATTCATGTTTCAATTTCTTTTTTTTATGTAATTTATAATTTCAAAAAAAGAAAACAGCTTGGTGGGTTTTTCCCCCCTACTGCCCCTTCCAGTTTCCTCTCTTGCAAAGTACATCTGCAAGAAATGCAAAATGCACCTTCTAGTGGTTGCTGAAATCCACACCAGCATTGTCAGCACTCAAATAGGATTCTCCCAGCCAGACTCATCTTTGCTCTTTATCAAATGCCATGATAATTAAACTTTGTAATGAGGTTCTTCAAGTATTTCAGTCTAACCCAAAGAGCACTTAATATAGTTATTTAAGGTTGAAAGCTGATACAAAACAGACATAAAAGCTGGTAGGGTTTGCTCCCCTCCTTCAGACTAAAATGCAATATGCAGTCCATTTTCATAGAGACAGCAACAAATCAGTCACAGCCCTCAAATGGCTCCGCTATGGCAGCCGCACGCTGTCGCCTCCCTGGCTCCACAGCTGGCAGGAGCAGACAAGTCACTCACCCCACCGCCATTGTCCTAATGTGCAAGGGCAAGGTGAAACACAAGCTCCAAGTGCCAGGGGTACCACGTCTCACAGGGCAGCTCTCTCCTGTCTGGCACCTGCTGTCCCCTAGCCAGCTGTAACCCAAGACTTCAAAAGGTTGATTATTATCTGCATGGAGAAGTGGGCAGGTTTAATTAGGCTGCTCAACTCTGAAGAATCCCCTGAACCCAGGTGCAGTGGCCTCAGTCACAGGGGAAGAAGAGCTGGACAGACCAGGCACTTCTCTGGCAAGTGGGCAGGTGGGTTCCTGCAGGGACCTTTGAGCACTGACTTCAGAGCTTCCCCTTACAGGGTCTGACAGTTCAGCTGGCAGTGTTCATTGCCCTGGAATCCTCCAGCTACATCCCAACCACAAACCGCGTGCGGTAAACCTCAGGGCCAGGATCTGGCAAGCAATGACTATTTTCATTAGTCATGAAAAGCAGTCCAGGGACCAGATTTCAAACCATTCAGAAAATAGATCTGTCATCACAGCTGTCCAAGGAGAGACTTTTTTCATCTAGAATTGCCAGGTGCTGAACTTTTAGTCATAAGGTAAAGTATCCAGAGAAATGCCTTCCTTAGGGAGTAATCAAGTGAAAGCCTTTATTTTTCTAAAATGGCATATAATAACCTATACAACCAAACTATATCTCCATGTCTTTTG
This sequence comes from Oreotragus oreotragus, assembly GCA_006410675.1. Taxonomy (NCBI): domain Eukaryota; kingdom Metazoa; phylum Chordata; class Mammalia; order Artiodactyla; family Bovidae; genus Oreotragus; species Oreotragus oreotragus. The sequence continues at coordinate 7,361 of SJYX01009735.1, read as the reverse complement.
CAAAATAACAATAATATTAAAATATAACATTACTAGGTATTTATCATGTGCTTCTGAGTAGTTTCTATTATTATCCCCTTATCACCAGTGAACTAAAGTTTAAAGAGGTAAGTAACAAGTCCAAGGTCAGAATGCTAACAGCCAAGCTGAGATGAGAACTAGGTCACCTAACTGGAAAGCCTGTATTTCTTCCACCTCCATTTTTGTGTATATACTATGATGCCTGCACAAGGCTGGGATGTTTCCTCCCTAGGATCTCAACTTGTGAATACCTGTGATTCATTTAATCCCCAGATGAAAACTCCATCAGTACTCCTTTTTCCTTTCTGTCTTGGGTTCTAAGAGAAAGAGTTCAAGGACTGCCTAGTTTCATTTAAAAGGGATGCCAGTTTATGACAATTTTGTGTCACTGTTTTGTATGTGCTCTTTATACTATTTCTATGCTCTGCTACTATTAGATGATCTCTCTGCTCTTAAGCTCTTTTTGCTTTGCATCATGTTTATCTTAGAAGCAACTCCAAGTCACTTACAAATGAGCAAGGTATAAACACAAGTAGTTTTGCTCTATTGTTATAAATGTATTCTGGAAATAGCTCTTATTCTGTTGCAGAAACCAGTCATTGAGAAACCAAGTACCTCAGGAGAGTTGGAGAACTCAGGTTTGTTATGCTGGAAGGCCCAGAGGAGTTAACACTCCAAGCTCTGAACCTCAAACAAAAGGGGTACAGAGTTTTTATAGAGACTATAGTGGGCAACACTGGCTGTTAATAGGCTGGTTTAACCTAAGGGGTTTCACACACGCAGGAACAGCAGTCAAGATGGGGAGGGGGATGACTGACCTTTACATGGACAGGCATGATTAATCAGGTTTGCAGGGGCTGGGCAGTTGCAAAGAGCAAGACAAGCGTTGAGTGAGATAAGCTCCAGTTCCTAGTATTATAAGTCCCCACTCTCTGAGCCTATGTGACCTATGTGATCCAGACTTTGCAAGGAACAAGTTGAGTGACAGAGGAAGAAGGAGCAGGAGGTTATGTAAAATTTTAACTTTTCCTCTTCATCCCCCACTCTTGATGCTTCTATCACGTGTTGTAGAAAGCATTATCTCATGTTTTGGCAGGACATTCAGAGCTCCCCATCATTTGGGGGGCTATATTGAGCTATTAGCATTTGTAACTTTATGGATTTAATCTGAGTGGTTATGAACTGGGTAATTGCATTGAGACTACAAGGGCCAAACAAGAGTGCCACAAAGAGCATGAGGAGAGGACCTGTTAAAGGGAGAAGCCACGATGCCCGGCTCCCGATATTGCTCCAATCACCCCAGGAATTAGCTAGTCTCTCTCTCCATTTTATGACTTGTTCCCTTAGCTGTTGGGCCATGTCCCTGACTATTTCTGAATGGTTTACATAAAAGCAGCATTTTTCATTTAAGAGGCAGCGTCCTCTCTTTTCAGCTGTCAGTAGGTCTAGCCCTCTCCTATTCTGTAAAACCATTTCAGCCAGGGAGTCTAGCTGGTCCTATACCAAAAAGTACAGCAATAATCCTGATTAGGGATAGAGGCCAGGGTTGACAATGAAAATCCATCAATATTTCAATAGCCGAATCCTCAAGCCTCCATCATGTATTGACCAGTCAGCTGCCAGAGTGTGGCTGGAGCAAGGCTGAAGAATCCTCAAGCTTCTGCCATGTGTTGACTAGTCAGCTTCTGGAGTGACTAGAGCAGGGCTCAGCGTCCTTCGTGGATGAGAGCTGTTGTCTTTGGAACCGGACCTTGAGGATGCTTTTGGGGTCCTGAACTGCTTTCCGGGTATCCTCGTGACAGGAAGCCGTTGCCTTCTTGACTCAGGTGTGGTTGACATTTGTAACTTTAACAGAAGTCGGGGTTGCCAGGACAACTGTGTGAGGGCCTGTCCAAACTGGCTGAAGTGTTTTTTGTCTTTAAACTTTAACCCATATCTCAACTCCTGGCCGATAGGGAGGAACCCAATTGCCCAAAGGAATGGGTGTCCTTTCTGTCCTTTCTGATATGGCAGAAGACTTTCCCAGGGCCCGGAGGTGTCGGGACATCTCCAGGTCAGCTAGTTGTTGGTGGTCTCCCTTGAGCTTTTTTATCACTGGGGGTGGTCTCCCATATAAGATCTCAAAGGGAGAGTAGCCTGAGGACCTCAGGATGCGTTTACGGAGGGCGATGAGTCCACAGAACGATAAGGCAGCTTGTTCCAGCATTGTCTGGGTGTTGGCTGGGGGATATTTTTATCATACTACTACCTGGAGACCAACCTAGATAGTATATTCAAAAGTAGAGATATTACTTTGCCGACTAAGGTCCATCTAGTCAAGGCTATGGTTTTTCCTGTGGTCATGTATGGATGTGAGATTTGGACTGTGAAGAAGGCTGAAGAATTGATGCTTTCGAACTGTGGTATTGGAGAAGACTCTTGAGAGTGCCTTGGACTGCAAGGAGATCCAACCAGTCCATCCTAAAGGAGATCAGTCCTGGTTGTTCTTTGGAAGGACTGATGCTAAAGCTGAAACTCCAATACTTTGGCCACCTCATGCGAAGAGTTGACTCATTGGAAAAGACTCTGATGCTGGGAGGGATTGGGGGCAGGAGAAGAAGGGGACGACCAAGGATGAGATGGCTGGATGGCATCACGGACTCGATGGACGTGAGTCTTAATGAACTCTGGGAGATGGTGATGAACAGGGAGTCCTGGCGTGCTGCGATTCATGGGGTCACAAAGAGTCAGACACGACTGAGCGACTGAACTGAACTACTTGGAGAAACAAACTTAACAAGACAGTTAAAGAAAATATGGCCCAAAGATTAATAGAAGTAGGAAAGCTGCTGAGGCACTAGCTAGGAGAAACAGGTCCAGACATTGCTTCGTAATGTTAGTGTTTCTCTAGGTATGAGAAGATGCAAGAATTTGGACTCATAAAAATCTTTACCTGAAAACATCTAACTATCTGAATGCTGGTTTTTCTGGGCTTTTCCCAGGGCACAGAGTGCCTTACCTTTTTGTCTCTACCTTGAACTCCTTTCAAGGGGGTGTTGAAGGTCAGCATCTTGTAGTGGTCATGATTTAATCTTTGTAGAGACAGCTGGCAAGGGCCAACTTCCAGTCAGCAAGGCCCCTTCAGAGCCACATATTTGACCATGTTTTGGGGGCATTTCATGGTTATTGTGTCCCATGGTGCTAGGAAGTCTCATTCTTGGTTTAACAAAGATTCCGTTGACAGGCCACTCAATGTGTTGTCACTAGACCAGGCCTTGTAAGTAGCAAAAGTCTCTGGACCATACCTGTCTTGCCTCCTCATCTAGGAAAATATTTCCTCTTGTTGCTTCTTCCCATATCTAGAGTTACATTATTATAATTATTGATTTCAAATGGAACTGCATATCAGCATTTTATCATAGGCTCAGTCACACATTTGGTAACTTAAGAAATAATCTTCTGAAGCAAGCTTCATCAAAAATAATATAGCTAGCCATTATTAGTAAGGTCACAAGAGCCTCCTCATCTAGGAAAATATTTCCTCTTGTTGCTTCTTCCCATATCTAGAGTTACATTATTATAATTATTGATTTCAAATGGAACTGCATATCAGCATTTTATCATAGGCTCAGTCACACATTTGGTAACTTAAGAAATAATCTTCTGAAGCAAGCTTCATCAAAAATAATATAGCTAGCCATTATTAGTAAGGTCACAAGCAAGAATTTAAGTCAAGAACTTTTAAGTCAAGAACTTTCATTGTGTAGCCCGGTATACCCCAGGTCATTTGACTCAGTTAAATGATTATAGCCAAGTGTTAATCTGGTTGTACATCATGAAGCATTTGACCTTTATCCAAAGATTGGTTATTGAAATAAGCTTTAGAAACAATCTTAGAGTGTCCATTTTAATAACTTAATTAAACCTTTTAGCAATATAACATAACAAGGAACTATTTCAGAAGTGAGTCTTAGTAAGCACAGACCTTAATTAACAAAACTAGTACTTAATATTCAGTGAAACGTAATCTTTTTTTTTTTTTTTCTTTTGAGAACTCATTGTGAGGGCATTAACACTGTAGCCAGGTAAGGCTTTAACCCATCAAATAAAAACGAAATCTTTCAGGGAGCCAGGAAAAGCCAAGTGGCCAACTTGGATTTCCCATAGCCCTGACTCTTTGATTTTTAGCTGTTGTTTATCCATTTTTAATTTCCTGATTTAGGAGTAGACTATTGCCATGTTTTAAGGACATCAAGCACCCCACTCCAGTACTCTTGCCTGGAGAATCCATGGACAGAGGAGCCTGGTGGGCTGCAGTCTATGGGGTCGCTAAGAGTTGGACACGACTGAGCAACTTCACTTTCACTTTTCACTTTCATGCATTGGAGAAGGAAATGGCAACCCACTCCAGTGTTCTTGCCTGGAGAATCCCAGGGACGGCGGAGTCTGGTGGGCTGCCATCTATGGGGTCGCACAGAGTCGGACATGACTGAAGTGACTTAGCAGCAGCAAGGACATCAAGATAGCAAAAGTCTAACTGTGAGGGGACTATATTTTGTAGAAGCAGAATGAGATTTGTCTACATGTACTGTAATCTTAAATAATGTATTTACTTTAACAAATTACCAAAAAGATTTTTAAAACAAATATAAATCATTTAAAGGCAAAGAAATTCATAATCTGTTATCAAAAGCTGCATTCTAAGAAAACTTTGTTCTCTAAACAGAAAGAAGGCCAAATTCCTGGTCCTGTACCAGCTTACTGTTAATAACAAAATTTGTTTATCTGCTTAATCTTAGAGAGTCTTTTCCATAAAATTTGAAGAACTAGCAGTGTTGTTACAAAGGCATGAGAGTCAAACCGTAGAAGGCATGTTTAAAATCTGATTCTATTCCAGTTGACAAAGAAACCTGGTCACAGTGCTTTAATATGATAACTAAAATTATAATTGATATATTTTATCAGGGCATATCAGGTCTATATGAATTTCACATAATTCTAGGATATATATATTAGTTAGTAACACCAGCCATACAGTATAACCTGAAAAGATTTATCACCCACCCCTTAAGCAGTACTTCTCATGTAATTTAACATGTCCAGTGAACCCATAGCTTAATAGCTCTTTGGGATGTCTCAGGGGCCCTATGAAGCATCCCAAAGTTAGCTAGAAGTCAAGTTATTTAAGAAGCTTTGTCAATAAATATCAAAAGGGTTTGTAACACTCAGTCAGGTAGGATTATATGTTACTGTGAAACAGCTATTTACTTAGTCAAAGTTAACAAAATATTTCAAAGGTAAATAGAGAAAGGATCAATTAAGAGGTAAAGAAACTTAAATCTATTATTAAAAGCAATTCAACATCTGAAGAAAGTATGTCCTCTTAACAGAGAGAAAGGCTGAATTCAGGTTTTGTTCCAGCTTACTTTAAACTCAGTTAGGTAAACTTAATTAAATTTATTTTAAACTTAGTCCTAACCATGCACAAAACTTTTCTAGGGTCCACTTTCCACAAACCTTTTAATCACTTTCTGTAATAGCCATTTGTAAGTCAAACCTACTTCCTTTTCCCTTTATAAAATGTAATTTTATTTTTTATATTTTTTATTAAAAACATACTTCCTTATTAGATTAGAAAACAAACATTAATACTAGATATTTAATATTGAATATTTACCAGTTGACATGAATCTGAAATTTATTTAGGTTAATTTTTCTTGTGTTTAGAATTGTTTGATTTGTAAGGACTTCCTTTTCTTTAGGCCAATTAAATTAGAACTCATTTACAACTTCAACAATATTATTAGAAAAAAAAAAAGACATAAACTGAGACATAAATAAATACAGACAGACAGACTGGCAGAGATCTTATAGTTTTCTGTTTGAGATTTAAAATATCTCTTTCACCCCTCTTTTTCCCTTTGCTTGAAGTCCTAATTTGCCCATGGCTGAGGTCTCAGACAAAGTTGGCTGTGTATTTCAAGGACATGGAAAGGGTTCAGTTCAGTTCAGTCGCTCAGTTGTGTCCGACTCTTTGTGACCCCATGAATCGCAGCACGCCAGGCCTCCCTGTTCATCACCATCTCCCAGAGTTCACGCAGACTCAAGTCCATCGAGTCAGTGATGCCATCCAGCCATCCCATCCTCGGTCGTACCCTACTCCTTCTGCCCCAATCCCTCCCAGCATCAGAGTCTTTTCCAATGAGTCAACTCTTCGCATGAGGTGGCCAAAGTACTGGAGTTTCAGCTTTAGCATCATTCCTTCCAAAGAAATCCTAGGGTTGATCTCCTTCAGAATGGACCAAGGCACTCTCAAGAGTCTTCTCCAACACCACAGTTCAAAAGCATCAATTCTTTGGTGCTCAGCTTTCTTCACAGTCCAACTTTCACATCCATACATGACCACAGGAAAAACCACTGGAATCAAGATTGCCGGGAGAAATATCAATAACCTCAGATATGCTGATGACACCATCCTTATGGCAGAAAGTGAGGCGGAGCTAAAAAGCCTCTTGATGAAAGTGAAGGAGGAGAGCGAAAAAGTTGGCTTAAAGCTCAACATTCAGAAAACGAAGATCATGGCATCCGGTCCCATCACTTCATGGGAAATAGATGTGGAAACAGTGGAAACAGTGTCAGACTTCATTTTGGGGGGCTCCAAAATCACTGCAGATGGTGACTGCAGCCATGAAATTAGAAGACGCTTACTCCTTGGAAGAAAAGTTATGACCAATCTGGATAGTATATTCAAAAGCGGAGACATTACTTTGCCGACTAAGGTCGGCCTAGTCAAGGCTATGGTTTTTCCTGTGGTCATGTATGGAAAGGGTTAGCTTGAAGCTTTTCCCTAGGCAGGCCTTTTAACAAGCTAGCTGTTTTTAACTGCATGTGCAAAAAGAACTGGTTTTGCAGTTTCCAAAAAGAAAAGGTTCCCTCACTCTGTTCAGTCAGCAGTCACACACTCATAATCATTCAGAGGCTATCACAATGCCTCCCTTCTCCCGAGTCCCCAGTTCTCCCTATCTGGTGCTCCTTCCTGGGAGCTCCAAGGAGATAACCAATCGCCTCTTCTACCCATTGGGATAGGACCTGACTGGGGACTGGCCCCAGGGCCTTAGCTGATCCTGTAGCCATTCCTGGTGAGTTGGTCCGTCCCTCCAGTGAGTACAGCTGGGGCTCGGCTGTCCAGAGAGTCAGAACACTGGTCCGGAAGAGAACCCAGAATACTGTTAGTGGTGTGCATCGTCGTTCGTCTCGGGGTTCCTTCGCTCTAGCCCAGCCAAGCCACCAGTCCCATGTCTCAAGCGGCTGGCATGGCTGGAATCTCACTAGGGCCTTGCTGAAACCAGTAATCAAGAAAC
>SJYX01009734.1:437617-458487 GCA_006410675.1 Oreotragus oreotragus | reverse complement strand
CATTAATTTCAGGTAAGCAATATAGTGATTCAATATTTTTATAGATTGTAGCCCATTTAAAGTTATTAGAAAATAATGGCTATATTTTTCCTGTGTTGTACAATATATCCCTGTTACTTACATATTTTATAACAGTAATTTGTGTCTTTTAAGCCCATACCCCATCTCGCCCCTCCCCACTTCCCTCTTTCCACTGGTAGCCACTAGTTGTATCTTTATATCTGTGAGTCTGTTTCTGTTATTCATTTTTCAAAATTCACATATAAGTACTAATGTAGAGTATTTGTCTTTATTACACTAAGCCTAATATTCTCTTAAGTCAATCCATGTTGTTGCAAGCGGTTGAATTCAGTTCTTTTACTTAGATGAGTAATATTCCTGTGTGTGTGTGTGTGTAGCACACCTTACGTATCCATTCATCTCTTGATGGATACTGAGGTTGCTTCTGTATCTTGGCTATTGTAAGTAATGCTACTGTGAATATTTGGGTGTGTGTATCTTTTTGAATTAGTGTTTTCATTTTCTCTGAATATATACCCAGCAGTGGCTTTGCTGAATCATACAGTAGTGCTACTTTTAGTTTTTTAAGGAAATTACATACGATTTTCCATAGTGGCTATACCAATTTAAAATCTCACCAACAGTATACTAGAGTTCCCTTTTCTCTACACCCTCACCAATGTTTGTATACTTTTGATGGTAGCCAGTTTTAGACAGGTGTGAGGTAATATCTCATTGTGTGTTTTGATTTACACTTCTCTGATGATAAGTAATGTTGAGGATTTTTATTCATGTGCCTGTTGGCCATCTGTATATCTTCTTTGTAAAAATGTCAATTCAGATTTTCTGCTCATCTTCTAACTGGGTTCTTGGTTTTTTGATGTTGAATTATATGAAATGTTTATAAATTTGGACACTAACCACTAATCTGTCATATCATTTACAAATGTTTTCTTTGGTTGTAGATTGCCTTTTCATTTTGTCAGTCATTTCCATTGTTGGCAAAAGCTCTTAAGTTTAATTTGGTACCATTGTCTATTTTTGCTTTTATATGCCTTTGCCTTTCCCAGCCTTAGGAGACTGACCCAAAGAAATATTAGTATAATTTATGTCAAAGAGTTTACCATCAATGTTCTCTTCTAGAAGTGTTATTATTTCATGTCTTAAATTTAGGTCTTTGAGCCATTTTATTTTTGTATATAGTGTGAAGTAATGTTCTAATTACTTTGTTTTATATGTAGCTGTCCAGTTTTCCCAGCCCAATTTGTTGAAGAAACTGTCTTTCCTTCATTATATATTCTTGCCTCCTTTGTTCTGGATTAATTGGCCATAGATGTGTGGTTTTATTTCTGAACTCTCTATTCTGTTCCATTGGTCTATGTATCTGTTTCTGTGCCAGTAGCATGCTGTTTTGATTACTGTAGCTTTGTACTATAGTCCAGAAGTCTGGATGAGTTATACCTCCAGCTTTGTTCTTTCTTTTTTCAGGATTGCTTTGATAATTTGGGATCTTCTGTGGCTCCATATAAATTTTTTGTTCTAGTTTGTTCTAGGATTATTTGTTCTAGTTATGTGAAAAATATCCTGGCTATTTTGATAGTGGTTGTATTAAATCTGTAGATTGCTTTGGGTTCAGTTCAGATCAGTTCAGTCCAGTCGCTCAGTCGTGTCCGACTCTTTGCAACCCCATGAATCACGCACAGCACGCCAGGCCTCCCTGTCCATCACCAACTCCCAGAGTTCACTCAGATTCACGTCCATCGAGTCAGTGATGCCACCCAGCCATCTCATCCTCTGTCGTCCCCTTCTCCTCCTGCCCCCAATCCCTCCCAACATCAAAGTCTTTTCCCGTGAGTCAACTCTTTGCATGAAGTGGCCAAAGTACTGGGGTTTCAGCTTTAGCATCATTCCTATCTTCATTTAAACAATATTAATTCTTCCAACCCAAAAACACAGGATGTCTTTCCATTTNAGCCATCTCATCCTCTGTCGTCCCCTTCTCCTCCTGCCCCCAATCCCTCCCAACATCAAAGTCTTTTCCCGTGAGTCAACTCTTTGCATGAAGTGGCCAAAGTACTGGGGTTTCAGCTTTAGCATCATTCCTATCTTCATTTAAACAATATTAATTCTTCCAACCCAAAAACACAGGATGTCTTTCCATTTCTTTATATCATTTTCAAATTCTTTCATAAGAGCATATTATAGTTTCAAAGCATAGTTGCTTCACTTCTTTGGTGAAGTTTATTTCTAGTTATTTTGTTCTTTTTGGTGTGATTGTAAATGGGATTGTTTCCTTAATTTCTCTTTCTGATAGTGTTTATGTGTACAAAAGCAACAGATTTCTATACATTAATTTTGTGTCCGGCAACTTTACTGAGTTAATGTATTAGTTTCAATAGCATTTGGTGGAGATGTTAGGGCTTTTTATATATAGTATCATGTCATCTGCAAATAGTGACAATTTTCCTTCTTCCCTTCCAGTTTGGATGCCCTTTCCCCATTTTTCTTGTCTAATTGCTCTTGCTAGAATTTCCAATAATTTGGTAAATATATGTGGTAAGGGTGCACATTTTTGTCTTGTTTCTGATTTTAGAGGAAATGCTTTCAGTTTTTTTTACCATTGAATATAATGTTAGTTGTGGGTTTGTCATAGATGGCCATTATTATGTTGGCACTTTGAGAGTTTTTAATCATGAAAGGATGTTGAGTTTTGTCAAATGCTTTTCTCTGTTGAGATAATTGTGTGATTTTTATCCTTTCACTTGTTAATGTGGTGTAACAGTGATTGATTTGTGAACCATCCTTGCATCCTTAGAATAAGTCCCACTTGATTATGGTGTGTAATCCTTTCTTTATATTGTTGGATTCAGTTTGCTAATATATTGTTCAGCGTATTTACATCTATATTCATAAAAAATATTGGCCTATAATTTTCTTTTTTATCTTTGTCTGGTGTTGGATATCAGGGTAATGGTAGCGTCACAGAATCAATGTGGAAATGTTCTGTCCCTTTTCAACATTTTGGAATATTTTGAAAAGAATAGATATTAACTCTTCTTTATATGTTTGGTAGGAGTCCCCTGTGAAGCCATCTGGTTCAGGACTTTTGTTTGCTGTGATATTTTTATTATCAATTCTATTTACTACAGGTGATTGGTATGTTCAGATTGTCAATTTCTTCCTGATTCAATTTCTTCTTGATTCAGTCTTGGAAGTTTGTATGATTTTAGAAATGTGTCCATTTCTTCTAGGTTGTAAAATTTGTTGGTATTAAACTGTTCATCGTATTCTTTTACAATTTTTTAAAAATCTCTGTGATACCAGTTGTTATTTCCTGTTTTGATCCCTCTGTCATTTCTTGTTTTGTTGATTTGGGCCCACTCTCTTTCCTTCTTGATGAGATTGGCTAAGACTGACGAAAGGTTTATCAATTTTGTTTATCATTTCAAAGAACAACCTCTTGGTTTCATTGATCTTTTTTTTCTTTAGTTTTGATCTCTGTGTTATATGTTTCCTCTCTGATCTTTGTTATTTCCTTCTTTCTGCTGACTTTGGGCTTCATTTGTTCTTTTTCTGACTTCTTTAGATGGAAAGTTAGGTTGTTTATTTGAGATTTTTCTTTTGTTTCAAATATTGCTCTAAGCTTAACTCTGAGAAGTGCTTTTGCTGCATCCCATAGATTTTTCGATGGTTGTGTCTCCATTCACATTTGTCAGGTTTCTGATTTCCTCAATGATTTCCTCATTGACCCACTGATGTGTTTAGTTGTATGTTTCCATTGTTTGCACTTTTCTCATTTTTCTTTCTGTAATTAGTTTTTCCTTTCATACCATCGTGGTTACAAAACACACTTGATATAATTTCTATCTTGTTAAATTTGTTGAAACTTCTTTTGTCCTGATGTGATCTATTCTGGAGAATGTTCCATGTGCACTTGAAAATAATGAGTATTCTGCTGGTTTTGGATGGATGTCCTGTATGTATTAAGTTCAACTGATCTATTGTTCATCTAAGACCACTATTGCATTATTGACTTTTTGCTTAAATAATATGTCCATTATATAAGTGGAGTGTTAAAGTCCCCTATTTTATTGTTTTGTCAGTGTCTCCTATTGCATCTGTCAGTATCTGCTCTATATATCAGGTGCATATATGTTAATGAGGGTAGTATCCTCTTCTTGTATTGATTCCTTTGTCACTATATAATGCTTTGTCTTCTGTTATTGTTGTTCAGTTGCTCCATCATGTCTGACTCTTTGCTACCCCATGAACTGCAGCACGCCAGGATTCCCTGTCCTTCACCATCTTCTAGAGTTTGCTCATGTTCATTGAGTCAGTGATGCCATCCAACCACCTCATGCTCTATCACCTGTTTAGCCCTTGCTTTCAATCTTTCCCAGCATCAGGGCCTTTTCCAGTGACTCAGCCTCTTCATATCAGGTGGCCAAAGTATTAGAACTTCAGCATCAGCCCTTTCAATGAATATTCAGCATTGATTTCCTTTAGGATTGGCTGGTTTGATCTGCTTGCAGTCCAAGGGACTCTCAAGAGAATTCCCCAACACCATAGTTCAAAAGCACCGATTCTTTGGTGCTCAACCTTGTTTATGGTCCAACTCTCACATCTGTACATGACTACTGGAAAAGCCATAGCTTTGACTATACCTTTGTTGGCAAAGTAATGTCTCTGTTTTCTTAATATGCTATCTAGGTTTGCCATAGCTATTCTTCCAAGGAGCAAACGTCTTTTAACTTCATGGCTGCAGTCACCATCTGCAGTGATTTTGGAGCTCAAGAAAAGGATCTGTCATTATTTCCATTTTTTCCCCATCTACTTGCCATATTAAAAAAACTAAGATCGTGACATCCGGCCCCATTACTGCATGGCAAATAGAAGGGGAAAAGGTGGAAGCAGTGACAGATTTCTTCTTGGGCTCCAAAATCACGGCGGATGGTGACTGCAGCCATGAAATCAGAAGATGATTGCTTCTTGGCAGGAAAAAAAAAAGTGATACTTAGAGAGTGTGTTGAAAAGTGGAGACATTATGCTGCAGCAAAGGTCTGTATAGTCAAGGCTATGGTCTTTGCAGTGGTCATGTACGGTTGTGAGAGCTGGACTACAAAGAAGGCAGAATGCCAAAGAATTGATGCCTCCAACTGTGGTGCTGGAGAAGACTCCTGAAAGTCACTTGGACAGCAAAGAGATCTAACCAGTCAATCTTAAGGGAGATCAACCCCGAATATTCACTGGGAGGACTGATGCTAAAGCTGAAGCGCCAGTGTTTTGGTCATCTGATCCAAACAGATGACTCACTGGAAAAGTCCCTGATGCTGGGAAAAATTGAGGGCAGGAGAAGAGGGAGTCAGAGGATGAGATGGCTGGATGGCAACACTGATGCCATGCACACGAACTTGGGCAAACTCTGGGAGATGGTGAGGGGCACGGAGGCCTAGCATCCCGCAGTCCACGTGGTCACAGAGTTGGACACGACTTGAGTGACTGAACAACAATGACAATTTGCCATGGAAAAGTGATGGAACTGGATGCCATGATGTTAATTTTTTGACTGTTGAATTTCAGTCCAGCTTTTTCACTCTCCTCTTTCACCTTCATCAAGAGGATCTTTAGGTGTCATAAGGATGGTGTCATCTGTATATGAGGTTATTGATATTTCTCCCGGCAATCTTGATTCCAGCCTGTGCTTCATCCAGCCCGGTATTTTGCATAATGTACTCTGCATATACATTAAATAGGCAGGGTGACAGTATACAGCCTTGACATACTCCTTTCCCAGTCTGGAACCAGTCCATTGCTGCATGTCTGGTTCTAACTGTTGCTTCTTGACCTGCATAGAGTTTTCTCAGATGGTCTCGTATTCCCATCTCTTTAAGAATTTTCCACAGTTTGTTGTGATCCACACAGTCAATGAGGCAATGGAATTCTCTTGCTTTTTTTTATGACCCAAGAGATGTTAGCAATTTGATCTCTGGTTCCTCTACCTTTTCTAAATCCAGCTTGTACATTTGGAAGTTCTTGGTTCACATACTGTTGAATACTAGCTTGAAGAATTTTGAGCATTACCTTACTAGCATGTGAAACGAGGTGGTAGTTTGAACATTCTTTGGCATTGCCTTTCTTTGGGATTGGAAGGAAAACTGACCTTTTCCAGTCCNCGCTCCTGCCCGATTCTGAAAGCACCGCAGCCCGCGCCTGCCGCGCCTCCCTGCCCTGCCCCCACTGGGTAATGGCGGACGCAGGCGTTTGCGCTGCTTTTCCGCTGGGCGAGTTACTGTTGGGCTTGTAATCTGTTGGTTTTAATTGTTCATTTATTTTTCCTTCCTGTTATGTTGCCCTCTGTGTTTACAAGGCTCGCCACAGACTCGGCAGGGAGAGTGTTTCCTGGCGTTTGGAAACCTCTCTTCTTAAGCTTCCCTTCCCGGGACGGGCTTCCCTTCCCGGGACGGAGCTCCCTCCCCACCTCCTTTGTCTCTTTTTTTTCAGCTTTTATATTTTTTCCCCTACCTGCTTTTGAAGTCAGTGCTCTGTTTTTCTGGGTGCCTGATGTCCTCTGCCTGCATTCAGAAGTTGTTTTGTGGAGTTTGCTCAGCCTTGAGATGTTCTTTTGATGAATCTGTGAGGGAGAAAGTGGTGTCCCCGTCCTATTCTTCCCCCATCTTGACTCAGTCTCCTCTATTTTTGATATTTCATATGAATGGAATCACAAAATGTGTGACTTTTGTGATTCCCATATTTCATTAACACAATATTATTTATCTTCACCCATGTTTTAACATGCATTATCTATGTGTATTGCCAAATAGTATTCCACCTATATAGATATATCAGGTTTTATTTATCCATTCATCAGCTGATAGACACTTTTGGATTATTGTAAATAATGTTGCTATGAAAACTGACTACACATTTTTCTGTGGATCTTTGTTTTCATTTCTCTTGGATATTTACTTAGGAGTACAGTTTCTGGACTGTACAATAGCTCTGTTCTTAACCTCTTGAGGAACTACTAGACTGTTTTCCAAAGTGGCTATACCATTTCGAAATCTCACCAGGAGTATGCTGCTGCTGCTGCTACATCGCTTCAGTCGTGTCTGACTCTGTGCAAACCCATGGACAGCAGCCCACCAAGCTCCTCTGTCCATAGGATTCTCTAGGCAAGAATACTGGAGTGGGTTGCCATTTCCTCCTCCAGACCAGAAGTATATGAGGGTTCTAATACTTCCAGTGTTATAGGCCTCCTGTGCCTGGAATAAAGAGTTTTCCCTGTAAGTGGAGGCTGAGTGGGGGAAGAGAGAGACAGTCCATCAGGCCTGCTCTGCTTGTCTGAAATTAGAGCTTCTATAAAATGGAGTTGGTAGAGGATGAGACGGAGAAGGCAATGGCACCCCACTCCAGTACTCTTGCCTGGAGAATCCCATGGGCGGAGGAGCCTGGTAGGCTGCAGTCCATGGGTTTGCACAGAGTCAGACACGACTGAGCGACTTCACTTTCATTTTTCACTGTCATGCATTGGGGAAGGAAATGGCAACCCACTCTAGTGTTCTTGCCTGGAGAATCCCAGGGATGGTGGAGCCTGATGGGCTGCCGTCTATGGGGTTGCACAGAGTTGGACACAACTGAAGCGACTTAGCAGCAGCAGAGGATGAGAAAGGCCAGCAGCCTGCTCTTTCTGTGGTGAAACCATAGCCCAGGCTGGAAGCCGGGGAGGAAAGGAACCCTTATGTTCTTAGCTATACACATTGAAAGTAGAACTTTTGTGGCGAAAAGAGGTGAAGGGAAAGAGTGGTCCAAATGCCACAGACTCCCTATTCTTACCAAGATTAAGTAAATGTTCTTGAATAAATGAATCTCCATTCTCTATGTATCTTTAGGACAATTCCAAGACTTAGAACAGTGGTTTTCTGTATATATAATTTTCACCAGTTAAATGGTTGATTAACAATGTTGTGTTAGTTTCAGGTGTACAACAAAGTGATTCAGTTACATATACAAGTATCCTTTTGCAAGTTCTTTTCCATTTTAGGTTATTCCAGAATATTGAGCAGAGTTTCCTGTGCAAGCAGTCGGTCCTTGTTGGTTACCTATTTTAAATATAACAGTATGTATGTATCAACCCCAAACTCCCAATCTATCCCTCCCTCGGGCTTTCCCTCCTGGTAACCATAAGTTCATTTTGGTGAGTCCGTTTATGTTTGTGCATTTCATTTTTTAGATTCCACATATAAGCAATATCATATGTATTTTTTTTTCTCTGTTTGACTTAGTCCACTTAGTATAATAATCTCCAGGTTCATCCATGTTGCTGAAGATGGCATTATTCCATTTTTTAAATGGCTGCTTAACATTCTACTGTATTTGCCATTTCCTTCTCCAATATATGTGGCACATCTTCTTTATTCATTCGTCAGTGAACATTTAGGTTGCTTCCGTATCATGGCTGTTGGAAATAGTGCTGTGGAGAACACTGGAGTGTATGTATCCCTTCGAACCTGTTTTTCTCTGGACATATGCCCAGATGTGGGGTTGCTGGATCATATGGTAGCTTGATCTGTAGTTTCTTAAGGGAATTCCCTTACCGTTCTCCTTAGTAGCTATGCCAATTTACATTCCCAACAGCCGTGGGGGAGGGTTCCCTTTTTTCCACATCCTTACCAGTATTTATTGTTTGCAGACTTGGATGAAGGCCATTCTAATTGGTGTGAGGTGATACCTCACTGTAGTTTTGATTTGCATTTCTCTAATAATTAGCAATGTTGAGCATCTTTTCCTGTGCCTCTTGACCTCGGTATGTCTTCTTTGGAGAAATATCTATTTAGGACTTCTGCCATTTTTTTTTGATTGCGTTGTTTGTTTTCCTGATATTAAGCCACATAAGCAGTTGCAAACTTTGGAGATTAATCCCTTGTAGGTCACGTTATTTACAAATATTTTCTCCCATTCTCTGTGTGGTCTTTTCATTTTGTTTATGATTTCCTTTGCTGTGCAAAAGATTTTGAGTTTAATTAGGTCCCATTTCTTTATTTTTGTTTTAGTCCCATTACTCTAGGAGATTGATTGAAAAAGACCTTGTTGTGATTTGTGTCAAAGGGTCTTATGCCTATGTTTTACTCTAATAGTTTTTTATATTATCTTGTCTTACATTTAGGTCTTTAATCCATTTTGAGGTTATCTTTGTGTTTGGTGTTAAAGAATGATCTAATCTAATTTCTTTCTCTCTCTCTCTCTTTTTTTTTTAACATATAGCTGTCCAGTTTTCCCAGGACAATTAAAGAGATTGTCTAATCCATTATATTGTTGCCTCCTTTATCATAGACTAATTGATCACTGATGCATGGATTTATTTCTGAGTTTCTATACTATTCCATTAATCTATACTTCTGATTTTGTGCTAGTACCACACTGTTTTGATGACTGTCTTTGTAGTGTAGTCTGAAGACAGAAAACCTTATTCCTCCAGTCCTCCAGCTCTTTTTTTTTTTTTTTTCCTTCTCAAGAGGGCTTTGGCTATTCATGGTCTTTTTTTTTTTTTTTTTTTTTGTCTCCATACAAATCTCAAGAATTTTTTGCTCTAATTCTGTGAAAAATGCCATTGGTAATTTTCCAGAGATTGCACTGAATCTGTAGATTGCTTTGGGTAGTACATTTTGGCAATATTGATTCTTCCAATCTGAGAACACAGTTTATCTTTCCTTTGTGTCATCTTTGATTTACTTCATCAGCATTTTACATTTTTTGGAGTATTGGCCTCTTTGTTGTTTTTCTGCAGTTGCCCAGTCATGTCTGACTCCATGCAGCCTCATGGACTACATACAGCACATCAGGCTTTCCTGTCCCTCACTATCTCCCAAAGTTTGCCCAAGTTCATGAACATCGCATCAGTGATGCCATCCAGCCATGTCATCCTCTGATCTTCTCCTTCTGCCCTCAAATTTCCAAATATCAGAGATTTTTTTTTTCCAATGAGTCATCTGTTTGCATCAGGTGACCAAAATATAGGAGCTTAAGCCTCAGAATCAGTCCTTCCAATGAGTATTCAGGGTTGATTTCCCTTAAGATTGACTGGTTTGATCTCCCTTATGTCCAAGGGACTCTCAGGAGTCTTCTCCAACAGCACAATTCAAGGGCATTGATTCTTTGACTCCCTGCCTTCCTTATGGTCTAGGTCTCATGACCACTGGGAAGACCATAGCCTTGGTTATAAGGACTTTTGTCAAGAGAGTAATGTCTCTGCTTTTCAACACACTGTCTAGGTTTGTATAGCTTTCAGAAGCAATGCTTTCTGATTTCATGGCTGCAATCACCATCCACAGTGATTTTGGAGCCCAAGAAGAGGAAATCTGTCACTACTTTCACCTTTTCCCCTTCTATTTGCCATGAAGTAATAGGGTCATGTGCCATGATCTTAGTTTTTTAATATTTAGTTTTAAGCTAGCTCTTTCACTCTCTTCCTTCACTCCCATTAAGAG
The DNA here is from genome assembly GCA_006410675.1 of Oreotragus oreotragus. Taxonomy (NCBI): domain Eukaryota; kingdom Metazoa; phylum Chordata; class Mammalia; order Artiodactyla; family Bovidae; genus Oreotragus; species Oreotragus oreotragus. The sequence goes on along the minus strand of SJYX01009734.1, from coordinate 448,003 downwards.
GATCTTTAGTTCCTCTTTGCTTTCTGCCATGAGGGTACCATCCACATATCTGAGGTTGTTTGTGTTTCTTCTGCCTATCTTGACTCATCCAGCCTGGCATATCTCATTATGTGCACAGCATATAGGTTAAACAAACAGGGTGGCAGCAGACAGCCCAATCATACTCTTTTCTCAATCCTGAACCAATCAGTTTTTCCATACAGGGTTCTCAGTCTTGCTTCTTGACCCGCATACAAGTTTCTCAGGAGACAGATAAGATGCCCCCATATCCCCCATCTCTTTAAGAGGTTTACACAGTTTGTTAGGACCCACACAGTCAAAGGCTTTAGCATAGTCGATGAAACAGAGGTAGATGTTTTTCTGGAATTTGTTGCTTCCTCTATGATCCAGCGAATGTTGGCAGTTTGAACTCTGCTTTTCTTTGGTTCCTCTGCTTTTCTAATCCCAGCTTGAACATCTGGAATTTCTTGGTTCACATAATGCTGAAGCCTAGCATGCAAGACTTTAAGTATGACCTTTCTAGCATGGAAGAAGAGTGCAATTGTCCGATGGTTTGAACATTCTTTAGTGCTACTCTTCTTGGGAATTGGGATGAGGGCTGACCTTATCCAGTCTTTCGGCTACTGCTGGGTCTTCCAGATTTGCTGAACATATTGAATGTTAACACTTTAATAGCATCATCCTTTAGGATTTTGAATAGTTCCACTGAAGTTCCATTGCATCCACCATGTTTGTTAACAGCAGTGCTTTCTAAGGCCCACTTGACTTCACACTCCAGAATGTCTGGCTCTGGGTGACTGACCACACCATTGTAGTTATCCGATTCATTAAGATCTTTTTTGTACCATTCTTCCATGTATTCTTTCCATCTCTTCTTGATCTCTCTAGCATCTCCTAGGCCTCTGCCATTTTTATCCTTTATTGTGCCTATCTTTGGGCAAAATGTTCCTTTGATATTTCCCATTTTCCTGAAGAGATCTCTACTCTTACCCCTTCTGTTGTTTTCCTCTATTTTTATGTGCTGTTCATTGAAGAAGGCCTTCAATAATAATGAAGTGTCATATTTAATCAGTCATATCTGAATCTTTGCAACCCCATTGCGACCTATCAGGCTCCTCTGTCCATGGGATTTTCCAGGCAAGAGTGCTGGAGTGGATTGTCATTTCCTTCTCCAGGGGTTCTTCCTGAGCCAGGAAACGAACCCGGGTCTCCCACATTTCAGGCAGGCACTTTACTCTCTGAGCCACCAGGGAAGCCCATATTTAATACTAAACCTACCTAAAGTGTTGTTGTTATTCAGTCATGTCTGACTTTTCCATCTGCCAGAGCTCGCTCAACTCATGTCCATTGAGTCAGTGATGCCATCCAACCATCTCATCCTCTGTCATCCCCTTCTCTTGCTTTCAATCTTTCCCAGAATCAGGGTCTTTACTAATGAGTCACTTCTTCATATCAGGTGGCCGAAGTATTGGAGTTTCTGCTTCAGCATCAGTCCTTCCAATGAATATTCAGAATTTATTTCCTTTAGGATTGACTGGTTTGATTTCCAAGGGACTGTTTGCATTCCAAAGGACTCTCAAGAGTCTTCTCCAAAACCACAGTTCAAAGCATCAAATCTTTGATGTTCAGCCTTCTTTATGGTTCAACTCTCATATTCATACATGACTACTGAAAAAAAAAATAGCTTTGACTACACGAACATTTGTCAGCAAAGTAATGTCTCTGCTTTTTAATATGCTGTGTAGGTTGATCATAGCTTTTCTTCCAAGGAGCAAAGGTCTTTTAATTTTATGGCTGCAGTACCATCTGAAATAATTTTGGAGTCCAAGAAAATAAAGTCTGTCACTGTTTCTGTAGCTTCCCCATCTATTTGCCATGTTTCATCCAGTTTGTCATTTTGCATGATGTACTATGCATATAAGTTAAATAAGCAGGGAGACAGTACACAGCCTTGATGTGCTCCTTTCCCAATTTGGGACCAGTCTGTTGTTCCATGTCTGGTTCTAACTGTTGCTTCTTGACCTGCATATAGATTTCTCAGGAGGCAGGTAAGGTGGTCTGGTATTCCTATCTCTTGAAGAGTATTCCACAGTTTGTTGTGATCCACACAGTAAAAGGCTTTAACATAGTCAATGAAGCAGAAGTAGATGTTTTTCAGGAATTGTCTTGCTTTTTCTATGATCCATGGATATTGGCAATTTGGTCTCTGGTTCCTCTGCCTTTTCTAAATCCAGCTTGAACATCTGGAAGTTCTTGGTTCACATACTGTTGAAGTCCAACTTAAAGAATTTTGAGCATTACTTTGCTAGTGTATGAAAGAGTGCAGTAGTGTGGTGGTTTGAACACTCTTCGGCATTGCCTTTCTTTGGAATTAGAATGAAAACTGACCTTTTTCAGTCCTGTGGCCACTGCTGAGTTTTCCAAATTTGCTGGCATATTGAGTGCAATGCTTTCACAGCATCATCTTTGAGGATCTGAAATAGCTCAGCTGGAATTCCATCACCTCCATTAGCTTTGTTCATATTGATGCTTTCTAAGGCCCAATTGAACCCCGGGAGATGGTGATGAACAGGGAGGCCTGGCGTACTGTGATTCATGGGGTCACAAAGAGTCGGACATGACTGAACAACTGAACTGAACTGAAGGCCCAACTGACATTGCATTCCAGGATGTCTGGCTCTAGGTGAGTGATCACACCATCGTGGTTATCTAGGTCAGTAAAATCTCTTTTGTATAGTTCTTTTGTGTATTTTTGCCACCTCTTCTTAATATCTTCTACTTCTGTTAGGTCCATACTGTCTCTGTCCTTTATTGTGCCTATCTTTGCATGAAATGTTCCCTTGGTATCTCTAATTTTCTTGAAGAGCTCTCTAGTCTTTCCCATTCTATTGTTTTCCTCTACTTCTTTACATTGATCACTTAGGAAGGTGTTCTTATCTCTTCTTGCTATTCTTTGGAACTCTGCATTTAGATGGGTATATCTTTCCTTTTATTCTTTTCCTTTCACTTCTCTTCTTTTCTCAGCTATGTGTAAGACCTCCTCAGAGAACTATTTTGCCTTTTTGCATTTCTTTTTCTTGGGGATGGTCTTAATCACCACCTCCTGTATAATGTAACAAACCTTGTTCATAGTTCCTCAGGCACTCTAATCCCTTGAATCTATGTGTCACTTTCACTGTAATATCATAAGGGATTTGATTTAGGTTATACCTGAATGACCTAGTGGTTTTCCCTACTTTCTTTCAATTTAAGTCTGAATTTTGCAATAGGGAGTTCATGATCTAAGCCACACTCAACCCCTGGTCTTGTTTTTGCTGACTGTATACAGCTTCTCCATCTTCACTGTAGGAGACAGGAAGAATAAAAGAAAAGCAGGCCCTGGCAAGGGCCACAAAGATAGTTATAATTATTGATAAACTGGATGCTATAAGGCATGAGACTCTTGGAACAAGTCCAGAGGGAACAGTTCTTCTTTGGTACTCTGCATTCAGATGGGTATATCTTTCCTTTCTCCTTTGCTTTTTGTTTCACTTCTTTTCACAGCTATTTGTAAGTCCTCCTAAGACAACCATTTTGCCTTTTTGCAGTTCTTTTCCTGGAGATGGTTTTGATCATCGCCCCCTGTACAGTGTTATGAACCTCCGTCCATAGTTCTTCAGGCACTCTATCAGATCTAATCCCTTGAATTTATTTGTCACTTCTCTGTTTAATTGTAAGGGATTTGATTTAGGTCATACCTGAATGGTTTAGTGGGTTTCCCTAGTTTCTTCAATTCAAGTCTGAATTTTGCAATAAGGAGTTCATGATCTGACTATATAGAGCTTCTCCATCTTCAGCTGCAAAGAATATTATCAGTCTGATTTTGATTGACCATCTGGTGATGTCCATGTATAGAGTCGTCTCTTGTGTTCTTGTGTTTGCTATGACCAGTGCGTTCTCTTGGCAAAACTCTGTTAGCCTTTGCCCTGCTTTGTTTTGTACTCCAAGGCCAGATTTGCCTGTTACTCCAAGTATCTCTTGACTTCTTTGCATTCCAGTCCCCTATGATGAAAGGGACATCTTTCTTTGGTGTTAGTTCTAGGAGGTCTTGTAGGTCTTCATAGAACCATTCAGCTTCAGCTTCTTCAGCATTAGTGGCTGGGGCATAGACTTGGATTACTGTGGTACTGAATGGTTTGCCTTGGAAATAAATTAAGATCATTCTGTCATTTTTGAGACTGCACCCAAGTATTGCATTTTGGACTCTTTTGTTGACTGTGAGAGCTACTCCATTTCTTCTAAAGGATTCTTGCCCACCTTAGTAGATACAATGGTCATCTGAATTAAATTCTCCCAACCCAATCCATTTTAGTTCACTGATTCCAAAAATGTCGATGTTTACTCTTGCCACCTCCTGTTTAACCACTTCCAATTTACCTTGTTTTGCTATGACCAGTGCGTTCTCTTGGCAAAACTCTGTTAGCCTTTGCCCTGCTTTGTTTTGTACTCCAAGGCCAGATTTGCCTGTTACTCCAAGTATCTCTTGACTTCTTTGCATTCCAGTCCCCTATGATGAAAGGGACATCTTTCTTTGGTGTTAGTTCTAGGAGGTCTTGTAGGTCTTCATAGAACCATTCAGCTTCAGCTTCTTCAGCATTAGTGGCTGGGGCATAGACTTGGATTACTGTGGTACTGAATGGTTTGCCTTGGAAATAAATTAAGATCATTCTGTCATTTTTGAGACTGCACCCAAGTATTGCATTTTGGACTCTTTTGTTGACTGTGAGAGCTACTCCATTTCTTCTAAAGGATTCTTGCCCACCTTAGTAGATACAATGGTCATCTGAATTAAATTCTCCCAACCCAATCCATTTTAGTTCACTGATTCCAAAAATGTCGATGTTTACTCTTGCCACCTCCTGTTTAACCACTTCCAATTTACCTTGATTCATGAACCTAACATTCCAGGTTCCTATGCACTATTGTTCTTTTTAGCATTGGACTTTACTTTCACCACTAGACACATCCATAACTGGGCATTGTTTCCACTTTGGCTTAGCCTCTTCATTCCTTCTGGAGCTATATCTCAGCTCTTCTTCCATAGCATATTGGGTACTCACTGACCTGGTACCCAATATGGTACATCTTTCAGTGTCCTATCTTTTTGCTTTTTCATACTATTAATGGGGTTCTCAAGGCAAGAATGCTGAAGTGGTTTGCCATTCCCTTCTCCAGTGGACCACGTTTTGCCAAAACTCTCCACCGTGACCCGTCCATCTTGGGTGGCCCTACACGCATGGCTTGTAGTTTCATTGAGTCAGATAAGGCTGTGACCCATGTGATCAGTTTGGTTAGTTTTCTGTTATCGTGTATTTTATCTAATAAAAAATATTGTTACCCCCAATTGTTTGGTCATTTTAATTTGCATGAAATATTTTTCTATGCCTTCATTTTCAGTCTGTGTGTGTCTTTAGTTGCGCAGTGAGATTTTTGTAAACAGTGTTGATGGGCCTTGTGTTTCTATCTGACCAACGCACCCTGTATCTTTTGATGGGAGCATTTAGCCCAGTGACATTTAAAGTAGCTGTCAGTTTCTTGTTTTCAGTTTGTTTTTGTAGTTCTCTGTGCTTCTTCATTTAGTTTCCTCCCTTGTAGTTTGTGACAATTCTTTTAATGGTGCACTTGTGTTCCTTTCCTCTCTGTTTTTGTGTACCTGTTGTAGATTTTTGATTTGTGGTTACCATGGGGTTTATATATATCTGTTTTTTGAAACAGGTAGTCCTTTAAGTTCAAACATTCTAAAAATCCAGCTTTTTGTTCCCTTCCCCCATATTTAGTGTTTTTGATGTCATATTTCACATCTTCAGGTTTATCCCATTACTGATTATTGTAGTTACACTTAATTTTATAATTTTTTTGGTGTTTCACTATTCTTGCCAGTTTGAATGATTGATGATCAGACTTCCTTTTATATTTGCCTTTACTAGTGGGATTTTTCCTTTCCTGTAGATATTTCCTTCTTATTATATTTTCCTTTCCTCTAGAGAAGCTCCTTTAACGTTTCTTTTACAGTTAGCCTGATATTGATGGACTCAAAAGTTCTCTATCTCTCCTTCAGTTCTAAATGATAGTTTTCTGGATACAGTATCCTATGTTGCAGGTTTTCTTTTCAGCATTTTAAGTATATCATGCCACTTCTTTCTGGCCTACAACAGTTCGCCAGAAAAAATCCGCTAAGAGCTTTACGGGGATTCCCTTGTATATGATTCTTTGTTTTTCTTCTGCTGCTTTTAGAATTCTTTCTGCAACTTCTGCCATTTTAGTTATGGTATAGACATACATATGTGGATCTGTTTGGGATCATCTATTTGGGAACTTCTGTGTTTCAGGTACCTACATAATCCATCTCCTTCTTCAGGCATGGGGAATTTTTTAGCCATAATTTCATTATATACATTCTTCACCCCCTTTTCTCTTTCTGGACCCCTTTACTGTGAATATTGGTATACTCGCTATTATCCAGAAATCCCTTAAACTGGTCTCATTTTTAAAAATTTGTTTTTCTTTTTGCCACTCTGATTGGGTGATTTCCATTATTCTTTCTTCCAAATCACTTACAAGGTCTGTAATACCTAGTCTGCTATTCACTCCTTCTGGTGTGTTTTTCATTTCAGTTATTGCATAATTCAGTTCTGACTGGATCTTTTTCTGTATTTTCTAATTCCTCATTAAAATTCTCACTGTGCTCATCTATTCTTTTCCTTAATTCAGTTAGCATTCTTACTACTAATGCTTTGAATTCTTTATCTAGTAGATTGTTTATTTCTGTTTCGTTCATTGTTTTTCAGGGGTTTTCTCTTGCTCTTTCAGTTGAGGTATATTCGCCTTTCTTCATTTTGCTTATGATCGTTTCTCTATCTCTATGAAATTGCTGAGACAGTTACCTACTGTGGTCCTGAAGGAGTGTCCTTATGTGGGAGCACCGCTATACTGCCTGTGTGTTTTCAGTGGCTTTGGTGGGAGAGCTGGATTTGATGTGAACGCAAGTCATGCCTGTCTTCAGGCTGTGCTGGCAGTTAATCACCTTCGTTGGAGGTGGGTCTGGAGAAGGAGGGGCTGAGACAGTAACCTCTTTTCATTGGAAAAGGCCCTGATGCTAGGAAAGATTTGACAGTGGGAGGAGAAGGGGAAGACAGAGGATGAGATGGTTGGTTGGCATCACTGACTCGATGGACATGAATGTGAGTAAGCTCCAGGAACTGGTGATGGACAGGAAAGCCCGGTGTGCTGCAGTCCATGGGATCGCGGATCGCAAAGAGATGGACACACTGAGCATCTGAACTGAACTGAAGACAGTAATGGGATGTGAGATGGGGCTTTCTCTCTGCTCAGTGACTGTCAGGCACCTGTTGGGGGCGGGGTCTGGTCCCAAGTTTTGGAAACCGATCTCCGAGGTTCAGGCCCAAGCAGGTTCAGTTCCCTTTAAGTGTGTGCTCTTCCCGCTCAAGACAGCAGTGCCCTCCTCTCCAAGGGGACCAGTGCTGGAGCAGGAGGGGCTGACTGGGTATTTGACAAGGGTCAGTTCAGAGGGTGTGGTGATCGGGCCAGTATCGGAGATGCGTCTGCTTCTGATGCACTGCCTGTGCCATTGCCTGGCTTCCTCCCTCAGCTCAGATGCTGCTTGGAGTTTGAGCCACTGTAGTGATCCATGGTCATCGCAGCCATCCCCCAGTGTGAGCTGCAATGGGAGGCAGATCAGCGCTGCAACATCCACTCAGTCAGGCTGGGACTGTGCTGGTGCTATCATGCGAAACCAGTCAGCCAACCTCGTGGTTTCAGTCTGCCATTTGCGCCCTGCTTTGCAAGCACGCAGCCATTCCCACTTCTCCTGGGCAGAGTCTGGGTTTTCCACAACCTCCTGTTAGTCCCACTGGCCCTCTGATCAGCCAGCAGAATTCCTCTTCCTTTTGTTAGACCCCAGGGCTGGGAAACTCAATAAGTGGCTCAGACTGCTCACTCCCTAGGGAAGAGTCCCCCCATATAATCTTCCTTTTCCTCTGATTCTGCTCCTATGGGCACAGATCTTGGCCTGACCCCTTGTCTTCCCTTTCTACCTGATTCTGCCGGTATCTTTCTTTCCACCTTGGTTGTACAAGAGTCTTTCTGCTATCTCCAGTTAGCATTCAGTGAGAATTTCCCCACATGTAGATGTATTTTTGGTGTGTTTGTGGGGGAAGCTGAGTTCTACATCCTCTTTCTTCACCATCTTGATTGAAGTCTCTTCTCATTCTTGACATGGATCATTTACAGTCTCTCTTTAAAATCAGTACTGCTGTGACAGTCACTCAGTCGTGTCTGACTCTTTGTGACCCCATGGATTGCAGCCCGCCAGGCTCTTCTGTCCATGGGGTTTCCCAAGCAAGAATACTGGAGTGAGTTGCCATTTTCTTCCCTGGTGGCTCAGAGGTTAAAGCCTCTGCCTGGAATGCGGGAGACCTGGGTTCGATCCCTATGTTGGGAAGATCCCCTGGAGAAGGAAATGGCAACCCACTCCAGTACTCTTGCCTGGAGAATCCCATGGAGGGAAGAGCCTGTTAGGCTACAGTACATGGGGTTGCAAAGAGTCAGACGCGACAGAGCGACTTCACTTTCTTTTTCTGTCTGTCTTTCTCTAGGGGATCTTCCCAACCCAAGGACTGAACCTGGATCTCCTGCCTTGCCGGCAGATTCTTTACCATCTGAGCCACCAGGAAAGCTAGGGCTTTATTAATTTTTTCAATCTTTTTAAAAAACAAAATTTCTATTTTGCTGATTATTGTTTCTAAGTTTTCTGTTTCATTGATTTCTGCTCTTATCTTAAAATATCCCTCCTAAGGCTTAATTTGAATTTACTTTGCTTTTCTTTTTGTGTCTTCCCAAGGTAGGGACTTAGTTAATTGGGTTTTAAACTTCTTTTCTAATATGAGTATATAAAGTTGTACATTTCTAAGCACTGCTTTAGCTGCATCCCATAAAACCCAAAGTTGTATTTTCTCAAGCATTAAGGTCAAAGTATTTTCTCATTTCCAGTGTGAGTTCTCTGAACCACAGATTAGAAATATATTATTTAACTTCCAAATGTTTGGGGGATTTTAAAACAATTTTTCAGGGCTCCTGATTTCTACAGTCAGAGAACATTCCATAAGCTGTCATTCTTTGGACATTTATTGAGACTTGTTTTATGGCCCATCTTGGTAAATGCCCTGTGTACATTTGAAAGAATATAGCCTTCATGGTTGAGTGTAGTGTTCTGATTAGTATTAGATCAAGGTGGTGGGCAGTGTTTTCAAATCTTTCATAATTTTACTGATTCCTTGTCTAATTATTCTGTCATCGGTTGAGAGAAAGCTATTAAATTTCCAACTGTGATTTTAGATTTGTCTTTTTCTTGTGTCATCTTTGCTTCATGAGTTTTGAAGCTCAGTTATTAGAAGCATAAATAATTGATTGCTTTTTTTGATGAATTGATCCTTTTATCATTATAAAACATCTTATTAAATCTTTGTTAATACCCCTTGCCTTGAAGATATCTTTACCAACCGTAAGAATAGAGCCTCTCTAGTTTCCCTATGCTAAATGTGTTCCTGGTATACTTCTTCCATCTATTTACTCTGATTATTTCTCTTTTTATACTTAAAGTTCCCTTATAAGTATCATATAGTTGGGTTTTGCATTTCTTTTTTTTAAAAATCCATTTGACAGTGTGTGCTTTTTATTTGGAGTGCTTAATCCACTTGTATTTAATGCATGTTATAGCTGGCTCAGCTGTAAAGAATCCGCCTGAAATGCAGAAGACGCGGATTTGATCCCTGGGACGGGAAGAACCCCTGGAGAGGGAAGTGGCAACCCATTCCAGTGTTCTTGCCTGGGAAATACTGTGGACAGAGGAGCCCGGTGGGCTACAGTCCACAGGGTCATAAAAGAGCTGGACACGACTCAGTGACTGCACAGCAGTGGTTGAGTTTAGGCATACTGTTCTGGTTTTTGTTTTCTATTTGTCCCACCAGTGTTGGGGTCTTCTGTTTTCCATCCTCTCCCACATCTGGGTTAATTTTCGGTATTCCTAGACACCTAATGATTCATGGACAACTCATCTTAACCCTTCTGTGATTTCTTTCATTTAATTTCTGGTTGGTCTGCTACTCACCCCAACGGAGACTACATCTTTGGGCTAACACAGCTGTGGGTTTCCCCTGTTCATTTCTAACCAAGTTCACTAATTCTCATATGAAGTCACAAGATTTCACCCCCACTGTCTACTCTAAATCGAAGTCTTTCCAAGTCTGGCACCAAAAGCTGCTCGGTTAGAAGACTACCATTTTGCTGACTGAGCTAGGTGAGGTGTTGGGTGGGGTGGGATGGGTACTA
>SJYX01009734.1:421635-437443 GCA_006410675.1 Oreotragus oreotragus | reverse complement strand
TAGACTAAAGCTATTCTTACTTGAATCTTCAGCAGGTTTTCAATTTTTTGTCCATCTGTGGTAGCTTTCTACCACCCTAAAATAGATGCTTTTGACAGTTTTGTCCAGTTATATACTTTTTTTTTTAGTAAAGTGGATTGCTGACCTCTTCTTTCTGTCATAATTGGAAGCTGACTGTTTTAATATAATATATTTAACCTTTATTTAAAATAAAAAGAGTGAGAATATCTCTGCATCTTCTCTAAATCCTCTGTGGGAGGTTTCTCAGGTTGCTGAATGCTGTTTGTGCAAGGATAAATGGGATAAGTCCCTTTCAGGATATAATACAGAGATCCCTTACTCCTTTTATGACTTTTCTGATTTCTAGATAATATTCAGCAGTTGAATCACAAAAAGTTAAATATTATTTACTTGAAATTAATGTTATAAATTAGAATTATGTTCTTAAAAACTCATACCATAAAATACCAAGACATCATAAATGCTTTCCAAAACCACACAAATGTTTGCTTTGGGCTTCCCCGATAGCTCAGTTGGTAAAGAACCTGCCTGCAATGCAGGAGATCCCGGTTTGATTCCTGGGTCAGGAAGATCCACTGGAGGAGGGAAAGCTACCCACTCCAGTATTCTTGGGCTTCCCTTGTGGCTCAGCTGGTAAAGAATCNATAGCATGTTGAAAAGCAGAGACATTACTGGGTCCATCGAGTCAAGGCTACGGTTTTTCCAGTGGTCCTGTGTGGATGTGAGAGTTGGACTGTGAAGAAAGCTGAGTGCCGAAGAATTGATGCTTTTGAACTGTGGTGTTGGAGAAGACTCTTGAGAGTCCCTTGGACTGCAAGGAGATCCAACCAGTCCATTCTGAAGGAGACCAGCCCTGGGACTTCTTTGGAAGGAATGATGCTAAAGCTGAAACTCCAGTACTTTGACTCATTGGAAAAGACTCTGATGCTGAGAGGGATTGGGGACAGGAGGAGAAGGGGACGACAGAGGATGAGATGGCTGGATGGCGTCACCGACTCGATGGAAGTAAGTTTGAGTGAACTCCGGGAGATGGTGATAGACAGGGAGGCCTGGCGTGCTGATTCATGGGGTTGCAAAGAGTTGGACACGACTGAGCGACTGAACTAAACTGAAGTTTCATTTTGTGTTCTTTATTATAAGCTGCTTTAAATCCTTTATTAAGTAGGTATTGATTTTACAGTTCACTGTGGTAAAGCAGGGATGGGCAAACTATGGCTCAGGGACCAAATCTGCCCTGCCCATTTTTTGTATAAAAAGCTTATTTTTGGAACACAGCAATGTTTATTTGTTACCCTTTTCTGTCCTAAAATGGCAGAGTTGAGCAGTTTCAACAGAGACTATCTTCCCTGCAGTCTAAAAAGTTACTAACTGGCTCTTGACTGAAAGTCTCATGTTCCCTGCTGTACCACAGTCTTCCTCCCACCTTCTCTCCCATCATCCAACTCATGTCTTCTCATTTTGTTTTCCTGATTTTTCATTTCAAAAGTGAATAATACCTTTAGCTAGTTAATGTTAGCATTTTTTTTTTCTTTTTTGGCTGCGCCAGGTCTTAGTTGCGACGTGGAATCTTTCATTGTGGCATATGAACCTCTTAGTTTTGGCATGTGGGATCTAGTTCCCTGACCAGGAATTGAACTCAGGCCCCCTGCATTGGGAGTGTGGAGTCTTAGCCACAGGACTACCAGGAAAGACCCCGGGCTAGCATTTTTAAAGGAACAAAATAAAATTCAATTGCCGCTTAATTGTACTACTTTTCTGTTGATCAGTGATCCTCAAGGCAAACAAAACAAAAATATAAAAATGTTGCCCCAGTTGTAGTTTTCCTCGGATAAGGTAAAACTCTTTCAGGTTTGTATGATCTGGTGTGTTTTTCAGCTGAGAAAAACTTTTATTATAAGAATTCTAGTTGCCTGTAGGATTGATCATTCAGGGCTAACCTCTGTTCTTATTAATCCTTGCTTCAGTTTTCTAAGGGGCCATTTCTTTTTGCATCCTATTAAAAACACCGAACAGATAGTCTGAAGCTTTTCTTGTTTCCATAGTAAGATATTTTCTAGGATAGGCTTTTATTCTGTGTTCACATAACATACACTTTCTTTTGTAAGCTCGTTACATGAGTCGCATGTTGATTTTTTCGTTGATGCTTTTGGTTTTCTATTGTTTTTCCTATTTTCTTTTTCTTTTTTTTTTTTTTTTTTAATATTTATCCATCCATTTGGCTTTAGTTGTGGCACACAGGATCTTTACTTGTGGCATGTGGGATCTACTTTCCTGACCAGGGATCCATCCCCAGGCCTCCTGCGCTGGGCATACAGAGTCTTAGTCACTGAAGCACCAGGGAAGTCCCTGTTTTTCCTGTTTTCTGATCTTTAAATGAGGAGAGATCCATCCAACCCCGACTCTTGTCAGCATGTGGGATGGGCAGATAGGTCTCCAGCAGCACCCTCTCCACGGGTGTTTCATGAATATACTTCTCAGAGCTAAAGCTCAATGGTGACTTGACGTGACATCGCGTGGATATCCTAGGGCTTATTTTTCTGTTTCTCTGTAGACAGATGTTTGGATTTCCAGTTCTGAGCCAGCATAAACAGTACTGCTACGGCAGTCTTGCCACACCTGTTAGTGTACATACTCTGCATTTCTACTGGACAGTGAAATGCTGGGCCATGGGGATTGCATATTTTCATCCTTAACAGATAGTGCCAATACACTCTGAACAGCAAACCAAAACCACTTAAGAAATATTCAGTAACATTTTTTTTTCTGATTTATATTTGACTCAACAAGCCGGTATATCTTTGTAGTGAACAAAATGTTGAAATGAAACATGAGAAAATTTTCTCTTTAAGTAGAGCATCTAGGAAATACCAGAGAAAATAAAGCTCCTTCATTTGATTGTTATTACTGAAAACCACTTTAAATCATTGGGAGTTTAAAGAAATCTGTTTCCTCCTGCATCACACACTGACAAGCCCTAAGAGCCGCACATCTTGGAAGAAGGGCAGACAACTGGAATCCTCTACGATGGTGATTTGTACAGCTTCTCTTTAAAAAGATCATAGTCTGTAAAAAAAACACATACACACACAAATGTTTATGATTATGTTGTCTTTCGAGAAACAACCATTATCAGATCCACACATCTGAAAAATTACTGTGATACAATTACAGAGTCTAGACATAGCTCAGTTCTGCTGCTTTTGGGCCCCATGATCCAAACATTTCCTAACTCACAGGGTCTCAGTTTCTAAATTCTAGCACTTAAAAACGCTTTATAGTAACTTGGTTATAACTGAAAAATTAATACATACACATTGTACAAAAAAAAAAAATTGAGACTACAAAAGGACAGAAATGTGAGGAAAGTAAGCCTCTTTCCCTTCAGTCTGACCTCCAGTCCTCAGTTTACATGCCCAGCAATAATTGCTTACCAAGATCTTGTTGATCTTTCCAGGATTATTCTGTATACATACAGGCATAATACATCTGTGTACATGTTTGTATATACACGTAGATATTTCTAACTTTTAACTACAGAATATGACACACAAAGGAAAGTATAAAAAAAAATCAATGTGCAACTTAATGAATAAATGTGTACTACTAATCTTGCTAAATATCACCCAGGTCAAGAAATCCCATAAGCTCCCACTTAGTCCTGATCACAACCCTCTCCTTGCCCTCTAAAAATAATCACTATTCTGCAATACAGTAGTTTAGTGCTGATTTTGACCTTGATATAGTCTCATACTGTAGATTTTTCTTAATTTCACTTTTTTCAATACTTATTTTTTGAGATTCATCCATGTGTTTACATTTAGTTCTTCATTCTTTTTATCTGCTGTAGAATAGGAATTAACAGACTTTTTCTTCAAAGGGCCTGACGGTAAATATTTTAGACTTTATGGGCCAAAATACAAAAGTGCGCATATTATGTAGGTACTAAAATAACAAGAAAGAAAACAAATTCATTGATAAAACTCAAAAGATAGTAATAATAACTGACTACAGGTTTTTTTTGTTTTGGGTTTTTTTTTGCAATACAAGTCTCCCAAAGAAAAGAATGAACCTCTTATTAGGGAACATCATTTTGATTAATTGGGGTTCACATATTAAAACTGACTGCAGATGATCATCTGTTAATGGTGATAGGCAAGTCTCCTTTCTCCTATTTCAGTTCTGAAAATGTTTTTTAGACAAATATATATAGGAATCTAATAAACAGTACAAATGAACTTATTTACAAAACAGAAACAGACTCACAGACATAGGAAAGAAACTTAACCAAAGAGGAAAGGGGCAAAGGAGGGATAAATTAGGATTGTATGATTAATAGATACGCACTACCATGTATAACTAAACAACAAGGATTTACTGTATAGCCAGAGAACTATATTCAGTAGCTTGCAATAACATATAATGGAAAACAATCTTAAAACCAAATCTTTTTGCTGTACACCTGAAACCAACACAATGTGTAAATTTCAGAAAAGTCTTTCACAGATAGGTGCTGGCAATACTGATCTCAATCCCTAAACATATGCCTTTTTAAAAGAAGTACTTTTTGTTTATTTTTGCCGTGCTGGGTCTTCACAGCTCTGTGGGCTTTTCTCTAGTTTCAGAGAGCAAGGGCTACTCCACTCTCGGTGCGCGGGTTTCTCATCGCAGTGGCTTCTCTCGTTGCGGAGAACAGACTCTAGAGCGTGCGGGCTTAAATAGTTGTGGCATGTGGGCTCAGTAGTTTTGGGTCCCAGACTCAATAATTGTGTTTGGGCTTTATCTTCCTGGATCAGGGATCGAACCCGAATCTCCTACATCAGCAGTCAGATTCCTTATCACTGAGCCACCAGGGAAGCCTCAAGCATATACTTTTAATTGTGCATATTTGTTGCCTGGAAGGCACCTACAGAATTCCAATCACTTCTTCTCTTGATATTTAATGCCTTTTAGCACATCATTACAATGTAGATTAATCACTTCCAATTGAAGGTTAGGTGGACATGCTTCCAATGCACACTTAAATAACTTTGAATATGGAAATTTTCTTTGCACTTGTTTCAAGGTCCAAAAAGTGTTCCTGAAATTATAGCTTAAGTTCAGAAAATACATTCACTGCAAGTATGCATGGGAATGGAGACCTTTTTTTTTAGCTTTGGTAGCAGGGGAAGTATATAAAGTAACTTACCATTATTTGTGATTCAGACACTGTTAGTTGCCACCAAAATACTTTACCATAGTATAAATTCTGCATATAAGCTCTGTGTTACTTGGTAATATTTTTTTAATGAATCCAACCTAAAATTACAAAGTCTGAAGCAAAAGCTGATTCCAAAGTCACTCAGTATTCCATGATAGTGGTTGAGGGTTGCTTTCTTACTTAGAAAAATCTCAATCTTGTTTTGAGTTCAAAAAAAAAATCACACTACAATGTTACTATTGCTAAGCCACTGAACATCAGTCATAGGGCAATTTAAGATATTCCGCTATTTCTGACCAAAGAAAAAATCATGGAACATGGATTCAACAATGATTAAATCCTCACGACTGAGTGAGGATCACATTAACACAGCTAGGTAAGTAACACATGGTAGATTCAAACATTTTTCCATTAGTAAAAGAGTTGTCTACCCAAACCCTAAAGCTCTGGCGGAAAATCAGCCTTACATTTGGGGCTCCTGTAGATTCCAATCCATACCCCCCATCCCCCACCATAGACTCTAAAAGCCTTGCTGGTTTCTGTTTCCCCTAGTAAAGTCTTGTGCCTAGATGTTACCAATGCCCTGAGGGGGAAAAAATGGCCAGTGATCATAGATCACTTAGGAAGAACTCTTTCCTGTCTATCCTTTAGTTCATTGAGTCCCCTTTATTTCCACAGCTCTTCCCTGTTTAAAAATGACACTTACAATATATCAATTATTTTTTCTAATTGTTGCAGCTACCTACTATATCCTTCCCAGCATCGGAAGATGTCTATTTTCTGTTTTAATTTCTGTTAATTTCCTTCTTTTTATTTTTTTTTGCATCTAATTTCTTTTTTCTAACTTCTAAAAAAGGATACTTAATCTTATTACCATCTTTTCTGTTCTAATAAATGCCTCTAAGCCTACAAATTTCCTTCTAAGCATCACATCAGCAGCATTTCACAAATTGGATGCATTTTTGTCATTTTTCAGCTCAACATATTTTCTAGTTTCTGTTATACTTCCTTTGAACAGATTTTTTACATTTGCATTTAATTTCCAAACATATTACAATTATCTTGTCATTGATTTCTAGTTTCATTGCTTTTTTTAAGAAAATCATAGGATACACGGGCATGATTTCAACTCTTTGAAATGGTTGATACTTGTGTTATGATACAGTATTTAATCAGGTTTTGTAAATGTCCTATGTGTGCTTAAAAATAATATGCATCCTGGAGTTGTTGGGTATATTATTCTCAAATGCCCATTTAAGGTTCTTAACTGTGTCTCTCAAATCTTCCATTTTTAAATGTTTTTTTCCCTTTGCTCAGTATATCAGTCCCTGATACAGATTAACATTTCCTAGAATCATGTTGTTGTTCAGTCGTTCAGTCATGTCTGACTCTTTGCGACCCAGTGCACTGTAGCACACCAAGCTTTCTTGTCCTTCACCATCTCCTGGAGCCTGCTCAAACTCATGTCCATTGAGTCGGTGAAACCATTGAATCATCCCGTCCTGTGGTCCCCTTCTCCTCCCACCTTCAATCTTTCCCAGCATCAGGGTCTTTTCCAATGAGTCAGCTCTTTGCATCAGGTGGCCCAAGTATTGGAGCTTCAACTTGAGCATCAGTCCTTCCAATGAATATTCAGGGTTGATTTCTTTTAGGATTGACTGGTTTGATCTCCTTGCAATCCAAGGGACTCTCAAGAGTCTTCTCCAACACCACACTTGAAAGCATTAGTTCTTTGGCACACAACCTTCTTCGTGGTCCAACTCTCACATCCATACATGACTACTGGAAAAACCATAGCTTTGACTAGACGGACCTTTGTTGGCAAAGTTATGTCTCTGCTTTTTAATATGCTTTCTAGGTTCTCCACATCCTCTCCAACATTTTTTTTTTTAGGTCTTCATAGAACCAATCAACTTCAGCTTCTTCAGCATTAGTGGCTGGGGCATACTTGGATTACTGTGATACTGAATGGTTTGCCCTGGAAGTGAACAGAGATTATTGTGCTGTTTTATGCGATTACACCCAAGTATTGCATTTTGGACTCTTTTGTTGACTATAAGGGCTACTCCATTTCTTTTAAGGGATTCTTGCCCACAGTAGTAGATGTAATGGTCATTTGAATTAAATCCTCACAGTCCCATCCATTTTAGTTCACTGATTCCTAAAATGTCGATGTTTACTCTCGCCATTTCTTATTTGATCACTTCCAATTTACCTTGATTCACGGACCTAACATTCCAGGTTCCTACGCAGTATTGTTCTTTACAGCATTGGACTTTACTTTCACCACCAGGCACATCCACAGCTGGGCGCTGTTTCTGCTTTGGCTCAGCCTCTTCATTCCTTCTGGAGCTATTTCTCAGCTCTTCTCCAGTAGCATATTGAGCACCTATAGACCTGGGGAGCTCATCTTTCAGTGTCCTATCTTTTTGCCTTTTCATACTGTTCATGGGGTTCTCAGGGCAAGGTTTGCCATTCCCTTCTCCAGTGGACCACATTTTGTCAGAACTCTCCACCATGGCCCATCTGTCTTGGGTGGTCCTACACAGCATAGCTTAATAGTTTCATTGAGTTAGACAAGGCTGTGGTCCATGTGATTGGTCTGGTTAGTTTTCCGTGATTGTGGTTTTCATTCTGTCTCCCCTCTGATGGATGAGGATAAGAGGCTTATAGAAGCTTCCTGATGGGAGGGTCTGGCTCTAGGGAAAACTGGGTCTTGCTCTAGTGGGCAAGGCCATGCTCAGTAAATCTTTAATCCAGTTTTCTGCTATGGGTGGGACTGTGTTCCCTCCCTGTAGTTTCAGGAATTGCAGCACACCAGGCCTCCCTGTCCATCACCAACTCCCAGAGTTTACTCAAACTCATGTCCATTGAGTTGGTGATGTCATCCAACCATCTCATCCTCTGTCGTCCCCTTCTCCTCCTGTTCCCCAATCCCTCCCAGCAACCTGTAGTTTGGCCTCCTCCAAAAAAGCCACGTTACTAGATATATGAAAATTGTGAATCACTTTGCCTTCCCAGTGAATTAAACCTGAAGTGTCCCTCTTTTGCTCTTATAATAAGTGCTTTTTGGCTTAAAACCTTGTTATTAATATAGTTACATCAGCTTTCTTGTGGATGATGTTTTCATGGTATCTTTTACTCTTTTTGTAACCATTCTATTTAGACTTTATATATGTCTCATAAAATTTTAGGCATACAATTGAGCGTTTTTAATTCAGTCTGACAAATTCTGATTTTGAGCATTTAGTCCATCGACATTTAGTGTAATTAATGACAAGTCAGTGATAAACACCTACCATTTTATTCAGCGCTTTCTACTGGTTCTGTTTCCTTTTCCTCTCCTTTCTGCCCTCCTTTTGTATTCAGTGTTTTTTGTTTATTCCATTTTCTTCTATTGGTTTAAATGTCACACATGTTTTCAGTATCCTTTAGGAGTTACCCTAAAGGATACAAAATGTTTCCTTGAGTTATCAGTCATAATATTAGATGATACTTTTATCCTCCTAGACAAAGCAAGTGCTTTAGGGCAATTTAATCCATCTCTGCCCTTTCTAACTTACATACTGCTATTGTTGTATAACTGAGTTGCTGCCATTGTTGCTGTTTCTTCTTATTGTTGTTATACGCAGTCAATACATATTTATCCATATGTTAATCCTTCATTTATCTCCAGCCTTCCAATTTTCCTTTTGCTTAAAGAACATCTCATAGTGACAAATTTTCTGTTTCATTTATATGAAAATGTCTTTTTACTGTCATTCTCAGAGTATTTTTGCAAGGTATAGAATTCTACTTTATTAATACTATTTAAACACACTGAATATATCATTCCATTATTTTCTGTTTTTGTTTTTGGTGAGAAGTTAACTGTCAGCATAATTTTTACTCTTCTGAAAGTAATTCATCTTTTCTTTCTTAACACTTAAGATTTCTTTCCTATGTATATAGATATAGATTTCTTTTTGTCTACTCAGGGTTGAGAAGCCTTCTAAACATTGACTTTGATCAGTTTCAGAAAATTCATATTTTATATAACTTCCCAACACATACCTTCTGTTAGAAGTCAACGTTCTTGAATTAGTCCATGCCTACTGCTCTTTTGTACCTTCCTAAGGATTAAGTTATCCTATTCTATCCTCTTCTGTCGTTTCCAACTCTTTGGCTCTCTGATTCTTTCTACATAAATTATTCTGATCTTCTACTTTGCTAATTTTCCTTCAGCTGTATATATCTTGCTCTTTGAGTTTCTCATGTTGACTGCTATATTTTTAAATTCTAGAATTTCTACTTTCTTCAAAATCTGCTCAGTTCAGTTCAGTCGCTCAGTCGTGTCCGACTCTTTGCGACCCCATGAATCGCAGCACGCCAGGCCTCCCTGTCCATCACCAACTCCTGGAGTTCACTCAGACTCGTGTCCATCTGCTATATACTGTTTTTTTAAATCATTTCTTGTTCTCTTAAAAATTTCAATAATGACTTTCATTTCTTTGAACATACTAAGTGCCTTAGCTCAGGATGCCAGAACAAAATACCTTAGACTAGGTAGCTTAAATAGCAGAAACATATTTTCTTTTTCTTTTCTTTTTAAAATGAGAACCCTTAGTATTTACTCTCTTAAAACTTCTCATATGTAACAAACAGCAATGCTGACTTTATTTATCATGTTTATTTCATCCCTGGTACTTATTTAATCTTATAACTGAAAGTTTATACCTTTTGATTGCATTTGTCCAATTTCCCCTTTTCCTCCTACACCTCTGGTAAACACAAATCTGATCTCTCTTTCTGAATTTGTTTTAAAAGTATACTTGACCTACAAAATTATGTTAGTTCCAGTTACATAACAAAGTGATTCAGTTTTTCTATACATGTCAAAATGATCAGCATGATAAGTCTCGTTATGATCTGTCGCCATGCTATAACATAATTATTGACTATATTCTCCAAACTGTATATTTCATACCCGTGACTCATTTATTTTGCAGCTAGAAGTTTGTACCTCTTATCTCCCTCACCTATTTCTCTCTCCCACCCACCCCTTCCCTTCTGGAAACCATGGCAACCACCCATTTGTCTCTATAGCTATGACACTGTTTCTGTATAGTTATATTTTCTGTTTGCTTTTGTTTTTTAGATCTCACATGTAAGTGAAATCAGACAGTATTTGTCTTTCTCTGATCTATTTCACTTAGCATAATAGTCTCTGGTTCCATCCATGTTGTCACAAATGGCAAAGTTTCCTTCTTTCTTATGAGTAATATTCCACTGTGTATATTTACCACATCTTTATCCATTCATTTACTAATGGGTATTTATGTTACTTTTATATCTTAACAATTGTAAATAATGCTGCTATGAAAATAGGGGTACACATACCTTTCCTAATTATTGTTTTCATTTTCTTTGGATAAATACCAGCAATGGAATTGCTGGATCATACAGTGGTCTATTTTTAATTTTTTGAGGAATCTCCATACCGTTTTCCATAGTGGCTGTACCAATTGACATTTTTGCTGACAGTGCACGAGATTCTCTTTTCTTTACAACCTCTCCAACACTTGTTATTTGTGGTCTTTTTTATAACAGCCATTCTGACAAACCTGAGATATGAAATGATATTTCACTGTGGTTTTGATTTACATTTCTCTGATTATTGATGTTGAGGATCTTTTCATGTGCCTGTTGGCCATCTGTGTGTCTTTTTTGGAAAGTCTACTCAGATCCTCTATTATTTTTTTTTTTAAGGTATGTGAGTTCTTCATATGTATTGGATATTAACCCCTTATATATATGTAAATATAAATATTTATAAACTTGCAAATATCTGGCAAATATGTATAAATTTGCAAATGTCCTTGCCCATTCAGTATGTGGCCTTTTCATTTTGTTGATTATTTCTTTAACTGATGAAAAGATTTTTAATTTGATGTGGTCCTATTTATTTTTGCTTTGGTTCCCTTGCACCTCTCTCTCTCTTTATATGTATATAAAATGAAGGTCAATGTCAAAGAGCAGCCTGCTTATGTTTTCTTCTAGAAGTTTTATGGTTTCAGGTCTTATATTTATTTTTGTGCATAGTGTGAGGAAGCAGTCCAGTTTCTTTTCCATGTAGCTGTCTTGTTTCCCCAACACCGTTTATTGAAAAAGCTGCATTTTCCCCATTGTATATTCTTGCCTCCTTTGTTGTAGATTAATTGCCCATGTAAGTGTAGATTTAAGGGGTCTCTGTTCTTTTCCACTGACCTATCTGTCTGTTTTTATGCCAGTACTATACAGTTTTGATTACTGTAGCCCTGTAGTATAGTTTGAAATCAGGGTGAATGATACCTCCAGCTTTATTCTTCTCAAGATTGTTTTAGTTATTAGAAATTTATTTTCTCACAGTTCTAGAGGGTTGAAGTCCAAGATCAGGTGCCAGCATGATCAGTTTCTGGGGAGAACTCTCTTCGTGGCTTGTAGATGGCTGCCTTCTTGCTATGTCCCATTTAATTCTATCTCACAATCCTCATTTCCAAATGACTTCATATAGGAGGTTAGGGCTTCAACATACGAATTTGGGGAGGACACAGTTCACTGTATTGCATTCCACCAAAGCCTCCCAAAATCATGTTCTTCTCACAGGCAGGATACAATCATTCCACCTCAACAGCCCCCAGAGTCTTAACTCATTCAGGTACCAGTTCTAAGGTCTGAAATCCAAATTGTCATCCAAATCAGAAATGGGGGAGACTCAAAGGTATGATTCTTCCAGAGGCAATATTCCTCTCCAGCTGTGAACCAGATACATTGCTGCTAAGTCACTTCAGTCGTGTCCGACTCTGTGTGACCCCATAGACGGCAGCCCACCAGGCTNAGGTATGATTCTTCCAGAGGCAATATTCCTCTCCAGCTGTGAACCAGATACATTGCTGCTAAGTCACTTCAGTCGTGTCCGACTCTGTGTGACCCCATAGACGGCAGCCCACCAGGCTCCCCCATCCCTGGGATTCTCCAGGCAAGAACACTGGAGTGGGTTGCCATTTCCTTCTCCAACGCATGAAAAAGAAAAGTGAAAGTGAAGTCGCTCAGTCTGTCCGACTGTTAGCGATCCCATGGACTGCAGCCCACCAGGCTACTCCATCCATTGGATTTTCCAGGCAAGAGTACTGGGGTGGGGTGCCATTGCCTTCCCCGAACCAGATACATTATGCACTTCCAAAATACAGTGGTGGGACAGGCATAGGAAAGATAGTCCCATTCCAAAAAGGAGAAATCAGAAGGAAGAAAGGAATAATGGGTCCCAAGCAAGACCAAGGCTTAGCTAGACAAATTCTATTGGACCTTAAAGCTTGAGCTTAATTCCCTTTGGTGCAGTGTCCTGCCTTCTAGGCCCACTGGGATGGCAGCATTTCTCCATGGCTCTGGGAGTGGCCCACCCCTCCAGCTCTGGTGTACCCCATCTCCATGGCCACTTTGGAGATCCAGGTAGGGTGCCATAGGCAGTCCTGTCCTTCAGTTCTGGGCAGAGGCCATCTGACCTGTTGAAACTGAAACACTGGTTGACAAGCTCTGAATCGCCTTCAGCATTAGTTTTCTCTTCTTAAATAATGGTGCACATTTGCAGCATAATGGCTCTGCTGTATAATCCGTTCAAACCGAACATGTCCGACAGCCTTCCTTCATTTCATAGTGTATCCATTCCTTCATTTCAAACTGGCAGCGTTCCTACTCTTAAAATGCCACAGACTCTTTATCAGATCGTTGTTCAGCTATACCCTTAGAATTCTTTTTCAGAATGGACTTTCTCACTTTTTGAAATATGGCTAGGCTGAGAATTTTCCAAATCTACAAATCCTTGTTTTTTTGCTTAGCCATTCCTTCTCCAGTTTATCTCTCTCCTTTCATATTTTCCATAAAAGCAGTCAGAAGGAACCAAGTTGCTCCTTCAACACTTTGCATAGACATCTCAGCTGAATATCCAGTTTCATTACTTAGAAGTTCTATCTTCCACAAAACACTAGAACACAGTTCAGCCAAGTTCTTTGCCACTTTATAATATGGATTGCCCTTCCTCCAGTTTCCAGTAACACATTCCACATTTCCATCTAAGACCTCACCAAAATTGCCCTTAACATCCATATTCTTAGCATGCACCTCAAAAGTCTTCCCATCTCTACACATTATCTAGTTCCAAAGTTGCTTCCACACATTTAGGTATTATTACAGCAGCTTCACTTTTGGTACCAAAATCTGTCTAGGCTCAGACTGCCATAACAAAATACCATGCACTAGGTGATTTAAACAACAAAAATGTATTTTTCACAATTCTGGAGGCTAGAACTGTATAGCAGTAAGCATAGTTATTCTAAAGTCTTTGTCTAATAATTCCAATTTTAGATCCCTTTAGGTTTGTTTCTATTATCTGTACTTTCTGCTACTTGTTCAAGTTGCCATGTACCTGTATATCCTTCATGTACCTGTATATCCTTGTTTGGAAATTATTCATGAAAAGTTCTGAAAATAAATTCAGGTCTAGGATGATGCTAACTTCCTCCAAGGAGAATTTAAGTTTTGTTTCTGATAATTTCTTTGAGGCAACAGGAATCAAGGATCCTTTAAATTCATTTTGTGCAGCTGAAGGTTCTGGGGATCATTCAGGGGATTAGAAGCTAAACTGTAGTCTATTCAAGGATGGTTACTTCTAATGGACACTTTCTACTAGGGCACAGCCTTGTGGAGTCTCAGCCTAAACAGAGGACGTTCACCAGGGTCTCAACCTTGACTCCAGTTTTTGTCCCGCTGGTCTTATAAAGCTTGTGGAAGCACCGCTCAGCTTTTCAGCCACCTATTATGAGAATAATTATTAATCTTATTAAATTTGCATGTAGAAATAGTGACTACTCTAACATTAAGGCTGATTTACGTGGCTCAGAGGTTAAAGCATCTGCCTCCAATGTGGGAGACCCGGGTTCGATCCCTGGGTCGGAAAGTTCCCCTGGAGAAGGAAATGGCAATCCACTCCAGTATTCTTGCCTGGAGAATCCCGTGGACAGAGAAGCCNGGCTCAGAGGTTAAAGCATCTGCCTCCAATGTGGGAGACCCGGGTTCGATCCCTGGGTCGGAAAGTTCCCCTGGAGAAGGAAATGGCAATCCACTCCAGTATTCTTGCCTGGAGAATCCCGTGGACAGAGAAGCCTAGTAGGTTATAGTCCATGGGATCGCAAAGAGTCGGACACGACTGAGTGACTTCACCTTCACCTTCACCTTATATTGGAGTATAGTTGCTTAACAATGTTGTGTACATTTCAGGTGTACAGCAAAGTGACTAAGTTATACATACATGTGTATCTATTCTTTCTCAGATTCTTTTCCCACACAGGTTTTTATGAGTACTGAGCAGATTCCCTGTGCAATACATTAGGTCTTTGCTGGTTACCTATTTTAGTAGAGCAGTGTGTGTGTGTGTGTATGTCAATCTCAAACTCCCAATTTATCCCTCCCCCACCACCATTCCTCACTGATAAGCATAACTTATTTTTTGATTGAGTTGAGTTTTTTTATATTGAGCTTCATGAGCTGGTTATAAACTTTGGAAACTTACCCCTTTTTGGTCATAGTGCTTGCAAATATTTTCTCCCATTCTGTGGGTTGTCTTTTTGTTTTGTTTATGGTTTCCTTTGCTGCCCAAAAGCCTTTAATTTCCCATTTATTCATTTTTCTTTCCATTACTCTTCGAGATGGACTGAAAAAGTTATTGCTGTGATTTATGTCCGAGTATTCTGCCTGTGTTTTCCTCTGAGTTTTATAGTATCTGACCTTACATTTAGGTCTTGAGTGTATTCTGAATTTACTTTTGTGTATAGTGTTAAAGAATACTCTAATTTCATTTTTTACACGTAGCTGTCCAGTTCAGTAAGCACCACTTAATGAAGAGATTGCTTTTTCTCTATTGTATATTTTTGCCTCCTTTGCTGTAGATTAACTGACCACAGGTGTGGGTTTATTTCTGGGCTTTTTATCTAGTTCCATTGATCTGTATTTCCTTTTTTTTTTTTTTGCCAGTACCATACTTTTCTTTCTCCTGCTACATTTTTTTCCCTCAGGGAAAGGCATTTTATTTTAAATATAGCAATGTGTACATGTCAGTCTCAAACTCCTAATCTATCCCTCCCAGCCTTCCCCCCTGGTAATCATGATTTTCTTCTCTAAGTCTGTGAGTCGCTTTCTGTTTTGTAGATAAGTTTAGTTGTATTGTTTGTAAAAGATTTCATATGTAAGTGAATACTGAAGTGGTTTGCCATTTATCGAGCCCATCTTTGCATGAAATGTTCCCTTGATATCTCTAATTTTCTTGAAGAGATCTCTAGTCTTTCCCATTCTGTTGTTTTCCTCTATTTCTTTGCATTGATCGTTGAAGGCTTTCTTATCTTTTCTTGCTATTCTCTGGAACGCTGCATTCAGATGCTTATATCTTTCCTTTTCTCCTTTGCTTTTCGCTTCTCTTCTTTTCACAGCTATTTGTAAGGCTTCCCAGACAACCATTTTGCTTTTTTGCATTTCTTTTCCATGGGGATGGTCTTGATCCCTGTCTCCTGTACAGTGTCATGA
>SJYX01009734.1:253051-421624 GCA_006410675.1 Oreotragus oreotragus | reverse complement strand
CTATTCTTTGGAACTCTGCATTCAGATGCTTATATCTTTCCTTTTCTCCTTTGCTTTTTGCTTCTTTTCTTTTCACAGCTATTTGTAAGGCTTCCCCAGACAGCCGTTTTGCTTTTTCGCATTTCTTTTCCATGGGGATGGTCTTGATCCCTGTCTCCTGTACAACGTTACGAACCTCATTCCATAGTTCATCAGGCACGCTATCTATCAGATCTAGGCCCTTAAATCTATTTTTCACTTCCACTGTATAATCATAAGGGATTTGATTTAGGTCATACCTGAATGGTCTAGCGGTTTTCCCTGCTTTCTTCAATTTAAGTCTGAATTTGGTAATAAGGAGTTCATGATCTGAGCCACAGTCAGCTCCTGGTCTTGTTTTTGTTGACTGTATAGAGCTTCTCCATCTTTTGCTGCAGAGAATATAATCAATCTGATTTTGGTGTTGACCATCTGGTGATGTCCATGTGTAGAGTCTTCTCTTGTGTTGCTGGAAGAGGGTGTTTGCTATGACCAGTGCATTATCTTGGCAAAACTTTATTAGTCTTTGCCCTGCTTCATTCCGCATTTCAAGGCCAAATTTGCCTGTTACTCCAGGTGTTTCTTGACTTCCTACTTTTGCATTCCAGTCCCCTATAATGAAAAGGACATCTTTTTTGGGTGTTAGTTCTACAAGGTCTTGTAGGTCTTCATAGAACCGTTCAACTAGCTTCCCCAAATTTTCCAAACTTGCAGTTTTTTGATCCCCCTGCCACCTTTTGCCCTGGGATTTCTTTGGAGGGAATGATGTTGAAGCTGAAACTCCAGTACTCTGGCCATCTCATGTGAAGAGTTGACTCACTGGAAAAGACTCTGATGCTGGGAGAGACTGGGGGCAGGAGGAGAAGGGAACGACAGAGGATGAGATGGCTGGATGGCATCACTGGCTCAATGGACATGAGTCTGAGTGAACTCTGGGAGTTGGTGGTGTACAGGGAGGCCTGGTGTGCTGCGATTCATGGGGCTGCAAAGAGTCGGACATGAATGAGAGACTGAACTACCTTGTGAAGTGAAATCTCTCAGTCGTGTCTGACTTTTTGTGACCCCATGGACTGTAGCCTACTAGGCTCCTCTCTCCATGGGATTTTCCAGGCAGTAGTACTGGAGTAGATTGCCATTTCCTTCTCCAGGCGATCTTCCTGACCCAGGAATCGAACCCAGGTCTCCCACATTGTAGACAGACGCTTAACAGTCTGAGCCACCAGGGAAGTCCTACCTACCATCTCAGGTGATCTCTATCCTTATTTTTTGGAGGGGTGTGGTGGTGATTGGTTGTTCATGCACACTGCAGAGTGTCCTAAAACCTTGGCCTGAGGGGTTCTTGGCTCTGAGGAGAAAGTACCCCTGGAGCCGAGCTGAGGTGAAAGGGCAGATTTATGGAAAGCAGGCAGGTCTAACCCCAGCTGTGGGTGTGTAAGTGGTAGGGTTCTGAAGTGTCTCAGGACTTGGAGACTTGGAATAGTTTGTATGCATAGAATTCAGTAATTATTGGTTTCTGAGAAAAATTCAAAATATTCCTGATGTTCAGTTTTCACTTAAAACTGAAATGGATTTCTTTGAGCACTCCCCCACCCTTCTTTCAGCTCACTTTCACAAGGCCATGGCCCTTGCGATAGACCAGTACATGCTGCCATCTTGTGTTCACAAAGCGGAACATTTCTTGCCTGAGACACATCTTGGCGGAGACGCTAGAGGTGCCCCCTGGTGGGATTCACACTGCACTTGTCCTGAGAGCACGAGCTAAAAAGAGGCAGATCCTCTAAGCTAAGAGGGCTCGTTGGCCAGGCTGTACATCTGATACCAGTCAGGGCACAGCCACCCTCCTTCTAGTGCCGCTTCACTTACCTGAGTCTCTGAAGATGAGGCTTTCATAGATTTAACATTCCCTCTGTGTGCCACAAGTATCATCCCCACGATGAGCAAAGGGCAGATAACTGTTTCCAAGGCTCTATAGATCTTACGAGGGGCCCGGCAATTTTCAGAAATGGAAGGAGGACAGTACTCTCTCTGCTGTAAGACACAGAAAGCCAAAAGTGATCTATTTCCCTACCTCCTGACAGGATCCCAAGATAAGACAGGAAAGAGGGGTTGCAAGGTCACTGAGTGGGCCAGCAAAGCTGAGGGCATGGTCCCTGTGTTCTCACAGACTGTTGAAGACTGTTTATCTCAAAAAAGCCAGTCGTTTAGATGCATTAATTTCCGTTTTTCTTCTTCATTGTCTTTTTTTTAAATGTTCTTGGTTAAAAGCCAGAGGAGGTAGTAGAATATGAAATTTCATATGCATTATGTAGACTTATAGCCTACTGAATTGTTTTTTAATTACAGTGTTTAAGATTTTCCCTCTTGTTAATAATTAAGTTAAACATTATAACAAAATATACTAGCTTCATAAATGTTTATTTAATTTGTGTTTTGAGAACTGCAGGGGCCTTTTGCTTCTACACTTGCCTGAATTCTTTTATCTTTGTGTATAACCTTGGGACAAGGCCCTGGTGGAAGTATATCCTTCTTGGCATTTGACACCATTAAACTCCAGAGTTTGTCCCCTTGACATTTCCCTTGTTGTAGTCCTTGCTAGCAAGCAGTATTGTTAATAATTCAGTACACCTTTGCATACTATATCCAGGCTGATCAAGAGCAAATATAACTTAGAAGAAAATCTAGATAGTTCTGAGACAGAGTTCAGAAAGCTGTTGTGTATTTGCACACAAGTCCAGCATGTATTGACATATAGCATGCTGCTAAGTCACTGCAGTCGTATCCAACTCTGTGTGACCCCAGAGACGGCAGCCCACCAGGCTCCCCCATCCCTGGGATTCTCCAGGCAAGAACACTGGAGTGGGTTGCCGTTTCCTTCTCCAATGTAGGAAAGTGAAAAGTGAAAGTGAAGTCGCTCAGTCATGTCCAACTCTTAGCGACCCCGTGGACTGCAGCCTACCAGGCTCCTCCATCCATGGGATTTTCCAGGCAAGAGTACTGGAGTGGGGTGCCATTAAAAGGGTGACTGGGCAGGGCCTTCTTGGCTCCTCTCTGTGAAGCCTCCCTCTGCTCACATATACTGTGTTGGATGGAGAGACTCCCAAGTAGTGAAACGTTCTTATATAAATCCAGCAAGCAGAAGGGGGCCCACTTACAGACAGGGTGGAATAGAAAGGGGGAAAAAAGGGATACCTTCTCAGATGGAGTCATCAACAGTCACTCTCTGCTCGCCCTGTGCCAAGTATGGGGTGAGTGGGGATTCAGAAGTAAGACACAGCCCAAGCACCCAAAGAACTCATGGTCTAGTTGGCAAAACAGAGACATAAACAGACAAAAACAGCACAATCTGGGAATGACGATGGAGGCCTGGTGTGTGTGTGGGGAGGGGCACTGCTGTGGGAGTGTGCAGAAGGGGTCAGCTCTGGAAGGAGGGAAAGGCACTCTACACGGAGAGGAGAAAACAGAGGCCTGGAGGTGGCAGCAGTGCACAGGGGCGGGTATGAATTACAAAGAAGTGCAGTGTTATTGGAGAGCAAGAGGCGAAGGATGGGACACTGAGAGTGAAGGCTAGAAAGAGATCTGTGGACCAGTATCAGGCACCTCACGCGAAGCATGAAGGAAATCCTCCCGCTTCACAGGTTTGCCGCATATTTAGAATTATTAAGGAAAGGAATAGGTATCTTTTACTGAGGTCATGCTATGTGCTGGGTACTTTACATATATGATCTTATTTAATCTTCACAACAATCCTTTGAAGTGGGTTATGATTCCAGTAATGAGATGGCCTTGGGAAAGTTCAAGAAGCTCTCATGTCACATAAGTAGTAAGTAGTGGCATTTGGATTTGAACCCACCCCTTTCAATGCCAAAGAATGCTCAAACTACTGCACAATTGCACTCATCTCACATGCTAGTAAAGTAATGCTCAGAATTCTCCAAGCCAGGCTTCAGCAATATGTGAACCGTGAACTTCCTGATGTTCAAGCTGGTTTTAGAACAGGCAGAGGAACCAGAGATCAAATTGCCAACATCCGCTGGATCATGGAAAAAGCAAGAGAGTTCCAGAACAACATCTATTTCTGCTTTATTGACTATGCCAAAGCCTTTGACTGTGTGGATCACAATAAACTGTGGAAAATTCTGAAAGAGATGGGAATACCAGGCCNGGGATGATCTGGAGGGATGATGTGGGGTGGGAGGTGGGAGGGGTGTTCATGTTTGGGAGTTCATGTAAAATAAATAAATAAATTAAAATAAATAAAATAAAATCACTGTGGATGGTGACTACAGCCATGAAATCAAAAGTCAATTGCTACTTGGCAGGTAAGTTGTGACAAACCTATACAGTGTGTTGAAAAGCAGAGACATTACTCTGTCAACAAAAGTCTGTACAGTCAAGGCTATAGTCCTCCTAGTGGTCATATATGGTTGGGAGAACTGAACCGTAAAATAGGCAGAGTGCCAAAGAATTGATGCCTTCAAACTGTGGCGCTGAAGACTCCTAAGAGTACCTTGGACAGCAAGAAGATCAAAACAGCCAGTCTCAAGGGAAATCAGCCCTGACCACTCATTGGAAGGACTGATGCTGAAGTTGAAGCTCCAGTATTTTGGTCACCTGATGAGAACAGCCGACTCATTGGATAAGTCCCTGATGCTGGGGAAAATTGATGGCAGAAGGAGAAGAGGGCGTCAGAGGATGAGATGGCTGGATGGTATCATTGATGCAATGAACATTAACTTGGGCAAACTTNACTCTTGAGAGTCCCTTGGACTGCAAGGAGATCCAACCAGTCCATTCTGAAGGAGATCAACCCTGGGATTTCTTTGGAAGGAATGATGCTAAAGCTGAAACTTCAGTACTTTGGCCACTTCATGCAAAGAGTTGACTCATTGGAAAAGACTTTGATGCTGGGAGGGATTGGGGGCAGGAGAGGAAGGGGACAACAGGATGAGGTGGCTGGATGGCATCACTGACTCGACGGACATGAGTCTGATTGAACTTGGAGTTGGTGATGGACAGGGAGGCCTGGCGTGCTGCGATTCATGGGGTCGCAAAGAGTCGGACACAACTGAACTGAACTGATATGTAAGTGACACGATGATACTCTGTCTGACTTACTTCCCTTGATATGATACTCTCCAGGTCTACCTATGCTGCAGCAAGTGGCACTATTTCACTCCTTTTTATGGCTGAGTAATATTCCACTGTATACATGCACCACATCTTCATCCATTCATCTGTTGATGGACATTTAGGTTGGTTCCATGCCTTGATTACTATAAACAGTGCTTTAATGAACATTGGTGAATGTATCCTTTTGAACCATGGTTTTCTCTGGATGTATGCCCAGGAGTGGAATTGCTGGATCACAGAGTAGTTCTATGTTTAGTTTTTTAGGAACTTCCATACTGTTTTCCATAGTGGCTGCACCAACTGACATTCCTACCAACAGTGCAGGAGGGTTCCCTTTTCTTCATACCCTCTCCAGCATTTACTGTTTGTAGGCTCCTTGATGGTGGCCATTGTGATTAGTGTGAGGTGATGATCTCATTGCAGCTTTGATTTGCATTTTTCTAATAATTAGTAATGAGTATCTTTTCATGTGCCTCTTGGCCATTGGCCATCTATATATCTTCTTTGGAGAAATGTCTATTTAGGCCTTCTCCCCTCCCCCCCTTTTTTTTTGATTGGGTTGTTTGTGCTTTTGATACTGAGCTGCGTGAACTGTTTGTATATTTTGGAGGTTAATCCCTTGTCACTTCATTTGCAAATATTTTCTTCCATTCTAAGGGATGTCTTTCCCTTTCATTTATGGTTTCCTTTGCTGTGCAAAAGCTTTTAATTAGGTTTCATTTGTTTATTTTTATTTTCATTACTCTAGGTGGTGGGTCAAAAGATCTTGTTGCAATTTATGTCTAAGAGTATTCCTGGTTTCCTCTAAGAGTTTTATAGTGTCTGGCTTTACATTTAGAGCTTTAGTCTCTTTTGAGTTTATTTTTGCTTATGGTGTTAAGAGTGTTCTGATTTCATCCTTTTACATGTAGCATGTCTGCTGATGGGTAGGGCTTTGTTCCTGACCTGTTGGCTGTTTGGCCCAAGGCACCCACACTGAAACCTACAGACTGTGGGGTGGGGCCAGGTCTCAGTGAGAAAATGGCAGCCTCTAGGAGGTTCACACCAATGAGTACACCCCAGAACTACTGCTGCCAGTGTTCTTGTTTCCACACTGTGCCACAGTCGCTCCCCGCCTCTGCAGGAGACCTCCCAGTACTAGCAGATAAGTCTGGCCCAGTCTCAGAGGTTACCGCTTTTCCCTTGGGTCACATGAGACCCTGAGTGCACCCTCCACACGTAGAGTTTGTGTTTCCCCCAGTCCTGTGGAATTTCTCTGATCAAATCTTGCTAGCCTTTGAAGCTAGATTTTCGGGGGCTCCTCCTCCCACTGCCAGACCCCGAGGTAGGGAGCCTGACATGGAGCTCAGATCTTTCACTCATGTAGGAGAGCTTCTATGGTAAAATGATTTTCCAGTTACTGGGTCACCCACCTGGCATGTATGGGATCTGATTGTATTGCGCCCCTCTAGTCGTCTCATTGTGGCTGCTTCTTTGTCTTTGGATGCAGGGTATCTTTTTTGATAGGTTCCAACATTTTTCTGCTGATGGATTTTCAGCAGTTAGTTGTGATTTTGATGTTTCCATAAGAAGAGGTAAACTCATGTCCTTCTACTCCACCATCCTGTCTCAGTGGTATGTCTTGGCTCACTGTTATAATTTATGTTGTTGCCTTAAGTCAGCCCTCATCACCTCTCTGGAGAATTCCATGGACTATATAGCCCATGGACTCGTGAAGAGTTGGACATGACTGAGCGACTTTCCCTTTCACCATCTCCTATCTTCCACCAGAAAGCTGGATCTTTATACGTCCACAGGATGCTGTGATCTGCTGTCCAGATCACTGTTTCAAGACCAAAGCACTCAGTCCTTCATCCATCTGGAGCACTGGCTGGCAATGCCTTACAGCAGAGTTCTTCCCAGTGCATGCTCGGATTCTTTTACTCACTCTCAAACATCAACTGGATAGGGAGAGATCCAAGGGACCCAGTGGAGGAATTGCACTTCTAAGGCTGATTTTTAACACAATAATAAGTTAGGCAAAATGCTTTGATTCTTGAATTTATACTATATAGCTATTATATAGATGTAACATTACATGTAAATATATGGTTTATATTTTCAGTGATTTCAGAGGTTATTTCATTATTAATGAATTTCCTTAAGGAAACCTCAATGAAAGTATAAGATTGTACAGTTAGTGGTAGGCTGCCCACACCCAAACCTCCTCGATGCCAGGTTCAGATTGCTCCCTAAGCCTTAGTGCCTTCCCTAACCAGACAGCACAGCTTCAAGGGTAAAATAGCAAACAGTGTGCCTCTTACCATGGTAGGCTTAAGGGGAAAGTTACAGGTAAAGGTTCACTCTGTACCCCTTCTCATGAAAATTTTACTCTGAAATTTTAGAGGGTAGCTCTGTTCTCCAGTAATCTGATAAGGTGGGATATGTGTCAACTACGTCACTAAGCAACACTGGGCTTCCCAGGTGGTGCTAGTGGTAAAGAATCTGCCTGCCAGTGCAGGAGACATAGGAGATGTGGGTTTGATCCCTGGATAAGGAAGATCCCCTGGAGGAGGCAATGCCAACCCCCTCCAGTATTCTTGCTTGGAAAATTCCATGGACAGAGAAACCTGGCGGGCTATGGTCCATGGGGCCGCAAAGAGTTGGACATGACTGAGTAACTGAACACATGTAAGCAACATTACTAAAGGTAAAAATTACCCGATTAGTAACTAGCATCTGACGGGGGGGGGATTTTAAATAAACTATTAATACCAAACAGGAAACGGTAGCTTTGAGGTTTCCTGAGTGTGCTGGCTTTTGTAACTGGGCAGATCCATTGGAGGGACCCTGGAAACTATGCCAATGGAATTATGAGAGACTGGTCCCAGGGCATGTAAACCAAGGCAGCTTCTGCACCCACCCAATGCAAAGCTCTTTTCCTTGCACCTGAGCTTCGTAACCTGGGGACTAAAGGATTCTGGTACATGGTCCTCTGTGTGGATTCAGCAAGAGGTCCCACAGGAAGAGAGACCCCCGATGCTGTGTTGTTGGAAGCTGTGGGGCCTTATGGCTTTCTGAGGAGATTGATACTCAAATCATACCAAACATGGCCTGTGTTCATCTTGTGAGTATGAATGTTAGGTGCACCTAAGACCCAGCTTTGTGGCTACTGTAGAGGGCATCAGGGCTTGCATTGGGCAGGCTGTGCTTCATGCCATGCTGAGCAGCCAGCTTAGTGCAACAGGGGTACCTCATCTAATTCCATGAGAACAAGGTTTTTGTTTTAAATAACACAAACATGTTTTGTAGCTTTATTTGTGATAGAGTATAGTCATTTGCTAACAAAACCTACAAAAATAATTTTGAGTCCTGTTTTTTGGTCAAAACAGTCTAACTGCTGTCATATTAACTAACAGTTTCAATAACAGATTCCATAACCGAGATGAAATGCACCAATATTTTCCCTGCTGTATTCCCGCATTCAGTCTGGGCTGCCACAGACAGAAAGCACAAGGGTACTTTTTTCTTGAATATGTAGTGGAAACCTTCGCAGACAGTAACTGCTTCAGGCCTGTCAAACAGATGCATGAAATGCACCAATTTAAATGGGAGTGCTTCATTTTCCACATTATGATTGTTAGAGTACAGCACAGAGCTCAATGATGCTGCTTGTCCTCCTGCTCCCTTCCAAAGGAAAAATCAAACTCACCTTAGGTATTTTGCTCATTTTCAGTTTCTCCCTCAAGTAGCTCAGTGTCTGCTGTCTGTCCTTGCTCAACAAAATGCATCTTGAGCATGTCCTCTGTGTGCTTGTGGATGATCTGGTGGGCTGCCAGGATATGCTTCCGCTGAGAGTTCCTCACTGTGCCGAAGGGACAGGAGATGTGTTACTCTGGATGTCAGAACAGATCATTCCCAAAGGTTTTCAAAAGAGTAGAGACAGAAATGATAACTTTGCAAGCCACATATTCTCTTGCTTAAAGCTGACTGGATTAAAGAAAATTTTCTGCGATTTTGGAAGGACACATTCCAAAGGTAATTCAACCTAAATCTCAATATAGCTGCTCACTTTCTGTTCAGTCCAGTCATGCTCCTCCCCACTAGGTTGGCCTTCACTCCACGGCTGAGTGGCTTCCCTCACCTGGAATACCTGTATCCAGATCCTGCCCTTCTGCAAAGCCCAGCCCAAGTCCAGCTCCTCCAGGAAGTCTTTGACTGAGGCAGCTCACATTTATCATGACCACACTTGAGTTTGTGCCAGTCTATTCAGTGTTCAAGTGCTTCAGGGGAGGCACATTTTGTTTTCCACCTAGATTATAAATGACCTAAAGGTAAAGATCTTGTCTCATGCTTCTCTCTGTGCTTTAGTCCCTAGTATGAAGGGTACTTGTTGACTGATGAATTTGAGTTCATGGCTTTAGCAGTTGTTCCTAGTGTTACATTCTAAGAATATTTATTATCAAGGCTTAGTACATTAAGCGTCCCATTTCCCTTTTGAAAAGTGGTAACTGTGATGGTGATGGTGGTAGCAGTTAGCATTTGTCCTTACTTCGTGCCAGGTATGGTTTTAAATAGCTGGCATATAATTATTCATTTAAACTACTCACAACCCTAAAAGAGTGTTATTACTATCCCCATTTTCGGATGAGGCAGCTGAGACACAGAGATTAGGTGATTTGCCTAAAGTCATACAGCTAGTAAAGCACAGTAAGAAGTACCATGGCTTCCATGCTGTTCAGATGTCAGCTAGTTTATATGGGGTAAATCACAGAGAAACTTAGAACACTTCACAGCAGTGTGGCTGGAAGAATGGGGACTTTGGAGCCACATAGGCCATGGTGCAATCTGAGCACTGATTTCCTTACTAAAGTATGAGAACACATCCATAGTTGTTGTAAGAAATTTAGATAAGGTATTTCTAAAAATTCTTAATACATTTCCTGGAATGTGGTATGCATTTAAACCTTGGTTGTTACCATTATTTTCATCTATATACAGGTCTTCAAGGTCATTCACATCTATCAAATTTTAGAAAAATAAGAGTTGGTAGATTAGGAAGGCTCTAAGCTCAACTCCTTTCATGGGCACAGCAAAATTACAGCTATTTACAGAGAAACTATGGATGAGAAAGGCCAGAACCTACCAGAAAAGACCTCTACAACTAAAGATAATATAGAACAAACCATTCCCTGGTGGCTCAGAGGTTAAAGCGTCTACCTGCAATGTGGGAGATGTGGGTTCGATTCCTGGGTCGGGAAGATCCCCTGGAGAAGGAAATGGCAACCCACTCCAGTATTCTTGCCTGGAGAACCCCATGGACGGAGGAGCCTGGCGGGCTACAGTCCACGGGGTCGCAAAGAGTCGGACACGACTGAGCGACTTCACTTTCACTTTCATAACAGACGGGTAGGATGGGCAGAGTTGTGCCGTACCCCTAGTAGGCAATCCTCAAACAGGAAAATCACTACAACTGCAGAGATTCACCCAAGGAGTGAGGAGTCTGAGCCCCACATTGGGCTCCACAGCACAGGGGTCCTGCACTGGTAAGACAGTACTAGAACATATGGCTTTGAAGACCAGCAGGGCTTGCTTTCAGCAGACCTTGTGAGCTGTGAGAAATAGACTCCACTCTTGAAGGACACACACAAGATCTTATACGTTGTGCATCTAGGGCAGAAGAAATAATCTCAAAGGGCCATGGGTCTGGCCCACCCGTTAATCTTGGAGAGTCTCCTGGGGTGGTAGAAGGTAACTGGATCTCACCCTGGGGATAAAGACACTGAGTAACCACTTGGGGGAGCTTGCCCTACCCCATGCATACTAGTGCTGGTGAGCGCTATTTTGTAATCCTCCCTGTAGCTTATTCGCCTTGGGACCTAGGCTACACCCATCAGCCTGTAGACACCAGTAATGGAATACCTCAGGCCAAGCAAGAAGGTGGGCAGGGACTCAGCACCACCTACCAGTGGGCAGGTTGCATTAGAAAACCCTGAGCCCACAGCCACCCATGGACATAGTCTTGTCCACCAGAGGGCCCAGGACCTGGCCCTACACACCAGGACACAGGTAATATAGAACTGGGACCCCCAGGGCCTAATACAGCAAGACACTTTGGATCCTGGCTCAACCCACCGGTAGGCTGGCACCAGTCCTGGACCCACTGGGTCTCAGCCACACCAACCAGCAGGACAACACCAGCTCTGAGACACTTTGGGCCCCTCAGACAGCCTCCCCAGAATGTAGCCCCCATTCACCAGACACAGAATGAATAAATAAGGTTTTACTGTAAAACATAGGGAATTATACTCACTATCCTGTGATAAGCCAGAGCAGAAAAGAATGTAAAAAGAGGATGTGTATATATATATATATATATATATATGTATAACTGAATCACTTTGCTGTCCAGCAGAAATTAACACAACACTGTAAATCAACTATATTTCAATTAAAAAAAAGTAGGCAGAATAGCAACAAAAAAGGGAACTCTAGAGAAGAATGGATGAACAGAGTGAGCAGTAAATGTTTTTAACCAAGAGTTAGAAAACAAAGAACTAAACTGATAGAAATACAGTAACTGAAACGAAATATACACTAAAAGGAATCAACAGTA
The DNA here is from genome assembly GCA_006410675.1 of Oreotragus oreotragus. Taxonomy (NCBI): domain Eukaryota; kingdom Metazoa; phylum Chordata; class Mammalia; order Artiodactyla; family Bovidae; genus Oreotragus; species Oreotragus oreotragus. Next base: position 409,881 of record SJYX01009734.1, on the reverse strand, counting down.
GATTAAGTAATACTGAGGAATAGATCAGTAAGCTGTAAGAGAGTAGTGGAAATCACTCAAGCTAAACAGAAAAAAATAAAAATAAGGACAGTATAAAAGACCTCTGGGACAACATCACACACACTAACATTTACCTTACAGGAGTCTCAGAAAGAGAAGACAGAGAAAGTGGTAGAAAACATATTTGAAGACATAATAGCTGAAGACTTCCATAACCTGTGAAATGAATGAAACGTGCAAGTCAAGGAAGCACAGAGAGAGCCCCAAGCAGGATCAATCCAAAGAGGACCACATCAAAACATACTGTAATTAAAATTGCAAAAATCAAAGATATTATTAAAAGCAGCAAGGGAAAAGAAACAAGTTATGTACTAGGGAACTCCCATAAGGCTATCAGGCTGACTGCAGCAGAAACTCTGCAGGCCAGAAAAGAGTGGCAAGATACAGTTAACGTGATGAAAGGGAAAATCTACAACCAAGAATATTCTACCTGGCAAGGGTTTCATTTGGATTTGATAGATCAAAAGTTTTCAGATAGGCAAAAGCTAAAAGAGTTCAGTACCACCAAAGCAGCTTTACAAGAAAGGTTAAAGGGACTTCTCTAAGTGAAAAAGAAAAGATTGAACTAGAAACATGAAAATTAAGGGGGTAAAAAACTCATTGGTAAAGGTAAACATATAGTTAAGGTAGTAAATCAACCACATAGAAAGCTAGTAGGAAGGCTAAAAGAGAAAAGTACTAAAATCACCTATTGCCACAATAAGCAGCTAAGGGATACACAAACCAATTAGACACAAAATATGAAAAAAACTAATTATGAAGGGAGCACAATAAAAATTCAGACTTGTTAAAATGCATTTGAAATTAAGAGATAAAGCACTTAATTATATATAGACAGAGTTGTCTACATCTATATATAAACCTGCTACTGCTAAGTCACTTCAGTCGTGTCCAACTCTGCGCGACCCCATAGACAGTAGCCCACCAGGCTCCCCCGTCCCTGGGATTCTCCAGGCAAGAACACTGGAGTGGGTTGCCATTTCCTTCTCCAATGCATGAAAGTGAAAAGTGAAAGTGAAGTCGCTCAGTCGTGTCTGACTCTTTGCGACCCCATGGACTACAGCTTACCAGGCTCCTCCATCCATGGGATTCTCCAGGCAAGAGTACTGGAGTGGGGTGCCATTGCCTTCTCCGTGTATAAACCTAATGGTACCCAAAAACCAAAAATCTACGATAGATACACACAGAGAAAGAAATCCAAATAATACTAAAAATAATCATTAAAAGGGAAGAGAAGGCAAGAATAAACAAAAGAATTACCAAACAACCCCAAACAATGAACAAAATGGTAATACCTACCTATCAACGTGTGTGTGTGTGTGTGTGTGTGTGTGTGTGTGTGTATGTGTTGCTCAGTTGCGTCCGACTCTTTGTGACCCCGTGGACTGTAGCTCACCAGGCTCCTCTGTCTCTGGAATTATCCAGTCAAGAATATTGGAGTGGGTGGCCATTCCCTTCTCCAGGGGATCTTCCTTATCTATCAGTAATTACTTTAAATGTAAATGAACTAAATGAACCAATCAAAAGACACAGTGACTGAATGTATACACAAAAGAACCATATATATGCTGCCTATAAGAGACTCACTTGGGACTTCCCTGATAGTGCACTGGATAAGAATCTGTCTGCCAGTGCAGGGGACTTGGGGTCGATCCCTGGTCTGGGAAGATTTCATACGCCCCGGAGAAACTAAGCCTGTGCACACAGCTACTGAGCCTGCATGCCTCAACTACTGAAGCCCGCTTGCCTACAGCCTATGCTCCACCAGGAGAATCCATCACAACGAGAGACCTGAGCACCGCAACAGAATAGCGCCGCCTTGTTGCAACCAGAGAAAAGCCCACACAAAGCAATGAAGACCCAGTGCACTCGAAAATAAAAATAAATTTAAAAAAAAGATTCACTTGACATCAGAGGATAGAAAAAGGTGTTATATGCAGAAAGAAATCAACAGAAAAGCAGGGGTGAAATACTTATATCAGACAAAACAAATATTAAAACAAAGGTTGTTACAAGAGCCAAAGAAGGACATTATATAATAATCAAGGGATCAGTCCAAAAAGAAGAAATAATTATAGATGTACCCAACACAGGAGCACTTTAATTCATAAGGCAAATATTAACAGACATAAAGACAGAAGTCAACAGTAACACACAATACTAGGGCGTGTGTGTGTGAAAGAATTTATTTTACAGCAAGACCTAGGATATGGGTCCCTCTGTCACAGGCATTGAAAAATGAAATTATTCAGAAATTTCTCTGCAGTGAAATACAAACAGCTTTCCTGCAAGAATAGTCTTCTCTTCATCTAGAAATTTCCATATTTATAGAAAACCCCCAAACATTTTAATCTTTGTTTGACTCCATCCAGGTTTCCAATACTAGGCACTTTAACACCCAACTTACATCAATGAACAGGTCATCCACATATGTAATTAATAAGGAAACACCGGCCTTGAATGACACACCAGACCAGATGAACTTACTAGATATGTACACAGAACATGTAATCCAAAAGCAGAATATACTTTCCTTCCAAGTGCACAAGGAACATTCCCCAGAATAAATTACACGCTAGGCCACAAGATGCCTATTGTCAAATTCAGACTTAAATTGAAGAAAGTAGGGAAAACCACTAGACCATTCAGGTATGACCTAAANAAACTAATTATGAAGGGAGCACAATAAAAATTCAGACTTGTTAAAATGCATTTGAAATTAAGAGATAAAGCACTTAATTATATATAGACAGAGTTGTCTACATCTATATATAAACCTGCTACTGCTAAGTCACTTCAGTCGTGTCCAACTCTGCGCGACCCCATAGACAGTAGCCCACCAGGCTCCCCCGTCCCTGGGATTCTCCAGGCAAGAACACTGGAGTGGGTTGCCATTTCCTTCTCCAATGCATGAAAGTGAAAAGTGAAAGTGAAGTCGCTCAGTCGTGTCTGACTCTTTGCGACCCCATGGACTACAGCTTACCAGGCTCCTCCATCCATGGGATTCTCCAGGCAAGAGTACTGGAGTGGGGTGCCATTGCCTTCTCCGTGTATAAACCTAATGGTACCCAAAAACCAAAAATCTACGATAGATACACACAGAGAAAGAAATCCAAATAATACTAAAAATAATCATTAAAAGGGAAGAGAAGGCAAGAATAAACAAAAGAATTACCAAACAACCCCAAACAATGAACAAAATGGTAATACCTACCTATCAACGTGTGTGTGTGTGTGTGTGTGTGTGTGTGTGTGTGTATGTGTTGCTCAGTTGCGTCCGACTCTTTGTGACCCCGTGGACTGTAGCTCACCAGGCTCCTCTGTCTCTGGAATTATCCAGTCAAGAATATTGGAGTGGGTGGCCATTCCCTTCTCCAGGGGATCTTCCTTATCTATCAGTAATTACTTTAAATGTAAATGAACTAAATGAACCAATCAAAAGACACAGTGACTGAATGTATACACAAAAGAACCATATATATGCTGCCTATAAGAGACTCACTTGGGACTTCCCTGATAGTGCACTGGATAAGAATCTGTCTGCCAGTGCAGGGGACTTGGGGTCGATCCCTGGTCTGGGAAGATTTCATACGCCCCGGAGAAACTAAGCCTGTGCACACAGCTACTGAGCCTGCATGCCTCAACTACTGAAGCCCGCTTGCCTACAGCCTATGCTCCACCAGGAGAATCCATCACAACGAGAGACCTGAGCACCGCAACAGAATAGCGCCGCCTTGTTGCAACCAGAGAAAAGCCCACACAAAGCAATGAAGACCCAGTGCACTCGAAAATAAAAATAAATTTAAAAAAAAGATTCACTTGACATCAGAGGATAGAAAAAGGTGTTATATGCAGAAAGAAATCAACAGAAAAGCAGGGGTGAAATACTTATATCAGACAAAACAAATATTAAAACAAAGGTTGTTACAAGAGCCAAAGAAGGACATTATATAATAATCAAGGGATCAGTCCAAAAAGAAGAAATAATTATAGATGTACCCAACACAGGAGCACTTTAATTCATAAGGCAAATATTAACAGACATAAAGACAGAAGTCAACAGTAACACACAATACTAGGGCGTGTGTGTGTGAAAGAATTTATTTTACAGCAAGACCTAGGATATGGGTCCCTCTGTCACAGGCATTGAAAAATGAAATTATTCAGAAATTTCTCTGCAGTGAAATACAAACAGCTTTCCTGCAAGAATAGTCTTCTCTTCATCTAGAAATTTCCATATTTATAGAAAACCCCCAAACATTTTAATCTTTGTTTGACTCCATCCAGGTTTCCAATACTAGGCACTTTAACACCCAACTTACATCAATGAACAGGTCATCCACATATGTAATTAATAAGGAAACACCGGCCTTGAATGACACACCAGACCAGATGAACTTACTAGATATGTACACAGAACATGTAATCCAAAAGCAGAATATACTTTCCTTCCAAGTGCACAAGGAACATTCCCCAGAATAAATTACACGCTAGGCCACAAGATGCCTATTGTCAAATTCAGACTTAAATTGAAGAAAGTAGGGAAAACCACTAGACCATTCAGGTATGACCTAAATCAAATCTCATACGACTATACAGTGGAAGTGAGAAACAGACTCAAGGGATTAGAACTAATAGAGTGCCTGAAGAACTATGTATGGAGATTTGTGGCATTGTACAGGAGACAGGAATTAAGACTGGGCTCAAGAAAAATAGATGCAAAAAAGCAAACTGGCTGTCTGGGGAGGCCTTACAAATAGCTGAGAAAAGAAGAGAAGCTAAAGGCAAAGGAGAAAAGGAAAGATATAAGCATCTGAATGCAGAGTCCCAAAATAATAGCAAGGAGAGATAAGAAAGCCTTCTTCCGTGATCAGTGCAAAGAAATAGAGGAAAACAACAGAATGGGAAAGACTAGAGATCTCTTCAAGAAAATTCGACATACCAAGGGAACATTTCATGCAAAGATGGGCATGATAAAGGACAGAAACGGTATGGACCTAACAGAAGCAGAAGATATTAAGAAGTGGTGGCAAGAATACACAGAAGAACTGTACAAAAACATCTTCATGACCCAGATAATCATGATGGTGTGATCACTCACCTAGAGCCAGACATCCTGGAATGCGAAGTCAGGTGGGCCTTAGGAAGCATCACTATGAACAAAGTTAGCGGAGGTGATGAAATTCCAGTTGAGCTATTTCAAATCCTGAAAGATGATGCTGTGAAAGTGCTGCACTCAATATGCCAGCAAATTTAGAAAACTCAGCAGTGGCCACAGGACTGGAAAAGTTCAGTTTTCATTCCAATTCCAAAGAAAGGCAATGCCAAAGAATGCTCAAACTACCGCAAAATTGCACTCATCTCACATGCTAGCAAAGACATGCTCAAAATTCTCCAAGCCAGGCTTCAATAGTACGTGAACCATGAACTTCCAGATGTTCAAGCTGTTTTTAGAAAAGGCAGAGGAACCAGAGATCAAATTGCCAACATCTGCTGAATCATCGAAAAAATAACAGAGTTCCAGAAAAAACATCTATTTCTGCTTTATTGACTATGACAAAGATTTTGACTGTGTGGATCACAACAAACTGTGGAAAATTGCTCAAAAGATGGGAATACCAGACCACCTGACCTGCCTCTTGAGAAATCTGTATGCAGGTCAGGAAGCAACAGATAGAACTGGACATGGAACAACAGATTGTTTCCAAATCAGGAAAGGAGTACGTCAAGGCTGTATATTGTCAAGCTGCTTATTTAATTTATATTCAGAGTACATCATGAGAAACACTGGGCTGGATGAAGCACAAGCTGGAATCCAGAGTGCCGGGAGAAATATCAATAACCTCATATATGCAGATGACACCACCCTTATGGCAGAAAGCAAAGAAGAACAAAAGAGCCTCCTGATGAAATTGAAAGAGGAGAGAGAAAAAGTTGGCTTAAAACTCAGCATTCAGAATACTAAGATCATGGCATCTGGTCCCATCATTTCATGGCAAATAGATGGGGAAACAGCGACAGACTTTATTTTGGGGGGCTCCAAAATCAATGGAGATGGTTACTATAGCCATGAAATTAAAAGACGCTAACTCCTTGGAAGAAAAGTTATGACCAACCTAGACAGCATATTAAAAAGCAGAGACATTACTTTGCCAACAAGGTCTGTCTATTCAAAGCTATGGTTTTTCCAGTAGTTGTGTATGGGCATGAGAGTTGGACTATAAAGAAAGCTGAGCACTGAAGAATTGATGCTTTTGAACCATGATGTTGGAGAAGACTCTTAAGAGTCTCTTGGAAAGCAAGGAGATCCAACCATTCCATCCTAAAGGAAATCAGTCCTGATTCATTGGAAGGACTGATGCTGAAGCTAAAACTCCAATACTTTGGCCACCTGATGCAAAGAACTGACTTATTTGAAAAGACCCTGATGCTGGGAAAGATTGAAGGTGGGAGGAGAAGGGGACGACAGAGGATGAGATGGTTGGATGGCATCACCGACTCAATGGACGTGAGTTTGAGTAAAGTCTGGGAATTGATGATGGACCGGGAGGCCTGGTGTGCTGCAGTCATGGGGTTGCAAAGAGTCAGACACGACTGAGCGACTGAACTGAACTGAGGCCACAAGACAAGTCTCAATAAATTTAATAAAACTTAAATCTCACCATCTTTTATAAATACAACTCTGAAACTAAAAGCCAACTATGAGAAAATACTAAAAACATGCAGAGGCCAAACAATATGCCACTAACAACCAATGGATCACTTAAGAAATCAAAGAAGAAATTTTTAAAATACATGGAGACATACGAAGTAAAACATGCAACGATCCAAATCTCTGGGATGTTGCAAAAGCAGCTCTTAAGAGGAAAGTTTATAGTGATACAAGCCTACCTCAGGAAAGAAATACCTCAAACCAAGAACCTGATCGTACACCGAGCAACTAACAGGAGTCAATAGAAGAAAAGAAATCAAAGATCAGAGAAGAAATAATCGAAATGTAGCCTAATTCTTAAAAAGTAGAAAAGATCAATGAAAATAAGAGCTCTTGCTTTGAGAAGATAAAATTGATAAATCCTTTGTGAAACTCATCAAGAAAAAAAGAGGAACCAAATAAGTAAAATCAGAAATGAAAAGGAGAAGCTATACCCAACACCACAGAAATAAGAGAACAATATGAACAACTGTATACCAATAAAATAAAGAACCAAGAAGTAACAGACAGATTACTAGTAATGTAGAATCTCACAAGGCTAAACCAGGAGAAATAGAAAGTGTAAAAGAGCATGTACCAGTGCTGAAATTGAATAATAAAAAAACATTCCCAACAAACAAAAGTCTGGACCAGATGGCTTCACAGGTAAATACCTACTCTCAAACTTTTCAAAAAACTGCGGCAGGAGGAATGCTTCTTAACCACCTCATCTTCTGTCTCCCCTTCTCCTCCTGCCGTCGGTCCTTCCCAGGATCAGGGTCTTTTCCAATGAGCTGGCTCCTCACATTATTTACAATAGACAGGATATGGAAGCAACTTACATGTCCATCAACAGATGAAAGGATAAAAAGACATGGGTATGTGTGTGTTTACACAGAAATATAATGGAATACTGCTGCTGCTACTGCTGCTGCTGCAGTCGCCTCAGTCGTGTCTGACTCTGTGCGACTCTGGAGTGGGTTGCCATTTCCTTCTCCAATGCGTGAAGGTGAAAAGTGAAAGTGAAGCCACAATGCAATACTACCGAACCATATACAGAAAACAAGCTTGCCATTTGCAACAACATGGATTGATATGGAAGGTATTGTGCTCCGTGAAATAAATCAGACAGACAAATACTGTAGTTATCACTTACATGTGGAATCTCAAAAAAATCAAACAAATGAATTTAACGAAACAGAAACAGATCCACAGATACGGAGAGCAAACAAGTGGTTACCAGTGAGGAAAGGGAAGTTGGGAGAGGCAGGATAGGGATAAGGGATTAAGAGATACAAACTACCATGTATAAAGTAAATAAGCTACAAGGATATATCGTACAGCACAGGGAATATAGCCAATATATTATAATAACTTTAAACAATGTAATCTATAAAAATTTTAAATCGTTGTACAGCTGAAACTAATAAGTCAACTAGACCTCAATAACATTTTTTTAATGCATCCAAATAAATCAATAATGAGATATCTCAAATGGTCTGTATGTGATAGTTCTTAATTTGGGATAAAGAGTATTTATAATGCATGGATGCCTTACTTGGAAAGAGAAAGAAAAATAATGTGTACTCCCCATCCAGATGGCTTTCTTCGTTTAGGCTACATCCATATAAAGGGAAGAGGTTAGGATTTGCTCAGTTTGCCCACAGATGACTCCCACTGATCTCTATAGATCAAGACTCCTTCAGCTCCTTCCTCTCAGAGTCAGGAGAAGCTGGGGGAGGGGGTCATAAACTAGTAACTGGTAAACACAGGATTTCTCCTCTTCTTCAAGTGAACTAATATGAAACAGGCTGGCCTCACTTTGCACTGAGGAGGAGAAAGGAGTTGCTTATTTTCTTAAGGATCTAGAAAACATAAGATCCCTTTTATAATAAAAAGTGATACAGGAATACTTATTATTTGATCTGAAAATTGAGGTTTTTTTCGGTAGAGGCATTATCATACACTGTTGATGGGGATATGAATTGAAGTTTTTTGTGGGGGCAGTTTGGTGGCATCTATCAAAATGTAAAACACACATACTGTATTTCCAGCATTGTACTACTAGGAGTTTACTCTCAGACGAATGACCGGGGTGTTCACAGCTATTTATAGGAAAACACACAGGAATAAACCAAGTGCTTACTGCTGGGGGTACTGGTTTAAAAACTACGGTACAATCGTGCAATGGGAAAACAGGGTATTTCTTTGTTCTCTTCTAATACATTAGAACTCCACCATTCCTTACTCCCTAGTTACGTGATCAGAAATATTACATTTCTCTTAAACCTGTCTAGAATTCTCCTGCAAACTCTTGAAACCTCCCAGGCTCGTATTTCACTTAATATTGATCTACTGGTCGCACCCTCTCCCTCTGGGCTCAGGACTATCACTAGTACCCTGAAAGCTCTGGAAGAGCATTGTTTCTTTAAAACACATATATATTTTTTTCTTCTTCTCTATTGAATAAAAGCGGCAATCTTTAAAAACATGCCACTTTTGGCAAATGATAAGTGAGGCTATTTCTACTGAGATGAGCTCTGGCAGGAACAAAAGATACTGTGACTCAGCAGAGCTGCAGAATAGTGTCAGGTCTGCCAGGCTTCCCGCTTTTCAGCACCTGACTTGCACGTGCCCTGCCTCCAAAAGGTGGCGATAGCTGGAAAACCCTGCATACTCTCAACATTTGTTTCATGTTGAAAAAATCAAATCACAAAACACAAGCTGATGGTTACCAAAGAGGAATGAGATGGGGGAGGAATAAATTAGGAATATGGGATTAACATATACACACAAGTATATATAAAATAAACAAGGATTCGCTGTATAACACAGGGAACTATATTCAATATCTTGTTAACCTATAGTGGAAAAGAATCAGAAGATATGTATACATATACAAATAACAATCATTTTTCTGTATACCTGAAACTAACATAACATTGTAAATCAACTATTTCAATCAAAAACAAAACCCCCCAAATATACCTCTTCTGAGAACTTGAGAACTGCATCTTAAAGAAGGTTTGGAATTCAATGCTTCATCACTTATCAGAACTGCGCGTATCCTTACTGGAGGAGACTAGATTTTGCCCCTGGGCAGCATCAAGAGAACTTGACAAACTGTGAAGATAGCTCTGATTCCTCTTCAGAATTTCCCCCATACCTCTGCTCAGTTTTAAATCTCTGGAATATTGAAAAGAGCTTCTATCTTTAAAAAGATTATCGAATGAAGCATTTATGTTGGCTTACCCTTTTCTTTGACAAAGTCCTTTTGCACCTCTGGGATTAGGAAACTGTAAACCAGCTCGGCCACAATCTCCTCTGACTGAAGCTGAGTGCGACTGAAAAATAAGAACATATTAAGAGCGTTTCCTTTGCTGCCTTGCTTGAGCTGCCGATTTACACTTGGATCCTCCTCGCGTGTGTAAGGAGCTCCACTGCTCAGATCCCACGACTGCCTTTTCCTTGAGTGATCTGAAATAACGCATTCCTGGTGAGTTTCCTTAACTCCATGGAAAATCCAAATTTGTCCTTTACTTCCCCTGCTTCCCAGGAAAGGAGTGTAAAGAGACACAGTTTACACATGGAAACCAAAAACCTTGGGGTGATAGCCAAGTAAAATTGGACATACTCACATTTCTTTCAAGCTTTGTGATATTCTAAAAGTAAGAAATATGAAAGTGATCCAGACTGCAGAGGATAACTGAAAATTCTATTCCCAGTGTGTGGCTCCTGCCATACAAAAGTACAGGTCTGCTGGCAGCCGTTAAAAGAAAGCATACTGAAGCATGAGTTAGTTGTTTGCTTCTCCTTGGTGGTGAAATCTTAGGCCCTTGAAAAACACACATGAGTAACCGCAAAGGGGCTGTCCATCCCACCACCGGTCCCCTTGGTACACACCGGCTTTCCATTTCATAAGCAACATCATTGATTTCCCCTTGGTACACACCGGCTTTCCATTTCATAGGCAACGTCATTGATTTCCTCAGCCATCTTCTCAATTTCCGCCCTAGCTTGTTCTTCTGCAGTTTTCTCTTCAGTGTTCAGGATTATGTCCTCCAGGTAGGAAGTTACAGTGCTTTGGTGAACTTTAATCACCTGCAAAAGTCCCAAATACTCCAGCTACTCAGAAAAGGGATGCTACTACCATAAACAAGACAAGAAAAATGCACAAACATTGGCCGACATTTTTAGCATGTCTATTTCATTTATCGAGTCAACAGTCCCTGCACTGTACATTCCTTTAGTCCATTTCTAATCCACCTGTATCTACCCATTCTGGGCAGACCCTACACATTTGGCTCATTTTAGAATTGTGGGTCTCAATTTGGGATGGGCAATACAAAACAGTGCCAAAAGATCACAGGCTTGACTCAGGAACTCTGCTTTAGGTCCTGGCTTTGTTCTTCCAGCAGTGTGACTTGGTCAGGCTACCTAACTGTGGCAGAGACTAAGACTTACACAACATCTTTTCTCTCCTTCCTTGTAAAGGATTCTTAAAGGGAAAGACCTAGCTTATTTTTTTTCTCTCATTTCTCACTTCATGGGGACAAAATGCAGGAGGCACCAGTCATCTTAAACTGCTGTGTGGGTCACGCCCCAGGGACAGAAAAGCAGAAATCTAGAAGGATTCTGGGTCTCTGATGAACTTTTTTTAAACTACCATATCAGTCCTGGACTGCTTCTTTTTAAAGCTTTCTGAAATGGTGAAATAGAATATACATTTAGAAAAGTGCAGAGCACATCAATGTACAGTGTAATGACTTCTGGTCAAGCCACTGGTAGTAGCCCAGAGGCCACAGTGGGTTCCATCTGACCACAGCTCCTTTCCATTCTCATGAGTTTATGGCAGACTTCATTTTCTGTAGAGTTTCGCTCCTTAAGATTTCAGTCATAAATAAGACAATTTAGTTTTGCCTGTTTGATAGGTAGATACACAGGAAGTGTCACAAACATCAAGGGTGTCATACTTTGTTCTCTATGTAGTCTCAATAGATTTTGAGCTTTGGGGGATAAGAGTACTTTCTATTTAATGTCTAAACATTTCTTTATATCTGAGATAATGCTTGGGACTCAGTAACAATTTAGTACCTGTTTCTTGACTGGCACTGCAGCAGGACTCTGAATATGAAATGTTTACTGTGCATCTACCCGTGAAACACCAAGTCCATATGCTTGAATCCCTGTGCCTCCCTTATGGGAGAGCCCCAGTGACCATAGTTTAATATGGTATCAACCAACCAACCAACATATATTTTCTCAATGCCTGTTCTGTACAGAGGGCTACACTGGTGCTGCGGAAGGCACAAAGGGATATACAACATGCCTGCTACCATGGAGACCACAATCTTATTCAGGGGACAAGTCACACCTAGAACGGAACAATCAGACTGTTGAGTCTTGTTCAGAGGTGGGAAGTTTAATGTGGTTTAACAATATATGTACTTGTGTGTTTACATACATCTTTACAAATGTGTATGTTTGTGGACACATTTGTGCTTGTATGTTCATAAGTGAGTAAAGGAAACGTTCGGGTGGCTATATGTGTGTCTAAGTGTTACTCCACATCTTTGCTAATACTGTGCTCATGGGATTACGTTTGTGAATGTGTCTTCACGTATGGACATGAAGTGTATATGTATTTAAATATGAGTCTATGACTATGTTTCTCAATATATGTTATTTTTCTGGAAATTTACTAATGTGTACATTTCCAGTTTTTGGTATACTTACATGCATGCAGGCATATTTATCTATAAAAGGATCATATGATGGAAGATAGGGAATTTAAATGATGCATGGGGGCGTCCCTGGATGGATACATTCTTTACATAAATGATCCTTAAATCAGGCCAGAAGAGTCATTTTAACCCTTTCATGCCCCTCCCAGACATGCTGACATTTCCTGGGGCTGTTCCCATCTAGAAGACACCTTCCTAGAAGTCTTTCAGGTGTATCTTCCTTTCTGTATTTCTGAATATAGTGGTTCCTTTGTCTCTCTCCTTTTATTCTCACTCCCAACTGGTTCTTCCCATCCCAGTTGGTTTTTCCTTAGTGATTTCAGTAGAGGATAGTAAGTTCTCATTTGCTAAAAATTGCTAAATCTCAGTAATTCTATTTAAAGAAAAGCTGTTAGGATCACAGGAAACTAGAATAAGAATTATTATTATAGGCTGTTTGACACCAGAGATGATCCTCCACTCCAATTAAAAATCTGGACTTGGGGAGGGACGTGGGAGGGGGGGGTTCAGGATGGGGAACATGTGTACACCCGTGGCAGATTCATGTTGATGTATGGCAAAACCAATAAAAAAAAAAAAAAAAAAAAAAAAAAAAAAGCTGAACTTGACAATATACAACCTGCAAGTTTTTAAGCTGTACAGAAGATGGAAAATCTTTAATTTTAATCAATTTTTTAATTAGAAAAAACAGCAAATACTATTTATGAATCAATCCTAATTCCCTGGGAATTGGGTAAATCCTTAAAATCATAGATCAAATAAGAAAACCTCAAGTTGACATAGCATTATTTTTTCTTACCCGAGGAGCTCAAAAGTATCCATATTTACAATTCAGATAGCCTCTTGGACAGGAATTTTTTATTTTTTTTTTAAACTGGCACTTTTTAAAAAAGGTTGGCACTTTCCGTCTTTCCCATCTGGCCCGAAGGAGACTCACACAGTCTTTGCTTTGACATATTCTGGGTGTGCTGGCCGCCGACGCAGCCTCTTCTGTGCTCAAACTCCTCAGCCTGCCCAGCTTCCACCTCTGCATTCCTGGGGGTCAGACACCCTAACTGAAAGAACACATATCAAGCTCCCCAAGAAAGGGGACATGCGCTCCCCAAACTCTAGGTGTGATATGGGAGGGGGGCGGGTATTAGTCACAGCACAGCTCCCCTTGAAGAAATCTTCCTCACAAATCCCCTCCAATTTTATCACTTGACCTTTTGCATTCTTGATGAGGGCAAGAGTGCTTTGAGATATTATCGGTTCCTCAAATTTCCTCTGAGTTTGCGTCTGGGTCAGTCTGGAATTTCACATCCACTGGGACTTGGTCAGAATTCTAATTTACCAGCCTGGCATTCCTAACTTCCACGTTTGTATCTTTAGTCAAAAAATCTCTTCTAAATTCCATCTGATATATTCATTTGCTGAAATGACACCTCTACCAAGATGTCTCAAACTAATGTAAATCAAACTCCTGATTCCACCCTGCCCCAAACCTATTCCGCCCTCAGCTTTCCTGCCTCGGAAAACAACCGTCATCTCCCTACTCACTGACACCAGAAACTGGACTTTATACTTGACTTCACCCTTTTCTCACTCTGGCCTAAGCCTCCTTCCAGGTCCCTTATTTCCACCCTGTCCTCCCTCCAACCTGTTCATACAAATACCCCCAATGACCTCTGTAAAAATGTGTCACTGGGCCCCATTTGTTTCCCTCATGAAACACCACATTTTCTTATTCTACCCTTATTTGCATGTTATATAGGATTTAAGCTCCAGGAGAGAAGGGGCCATGCCTGGTATTTCCTCCAAAGTACCCCACAATGCCTTTACATACTGCTGGGCATATCCTAGGAACCCAATACGTTGTCTGTTGAAGACAATTAAAAAGTGAAAGCCATCTCCTATCTTGAGGTTCCTTGGTTTTGACTCCGCTCCTTACAAACGGCTTCCTTATGATGTCCCCACTTGCCTCCTTAAATATCTGGTCCTCCTCCTGCAGGCGCCTCTGCTCCACCTGGCGCCGGCCACTCTCTTCAGCTTCACGCATCCGGCGCTGCCGCTCGGCCAGCATGGCCAGGGCGTGGACCCGCCTCTCCTCCTGCAGTCTCACCAGCTCTTTGGACAGGAAGTCAAACATGTCCGCCAGCACTCTTCCTTCCAGTCCAGCCAAGTGGTTTTCAACCAGTGACACCTTAAAAATAGTAATATGACTATGAGGATACAGATTCCACTAAGAAGTGTGATTCATCAGGAGGGATGCTGGATTACCCTCGACAGGCACTTCCCTTTCAGGACACAATGGTTTTACTAGGAAAACTTATGATACAAACTTAGACTTGAGAAAGCAGATTGTTCAGCAATGGATGATAGTTTAGCAAAACGTTAGTTAGCATCCACACAATTTTTTTTTTCCTTTCAATTTTATTCAGAAGTTTAAGTGCTTATGTCTCCCCAGACATGAAGGGAAATGTCAAGGTTTTGATTAAAAGATAATATTGGAGTTCAAAAAAATAGAATCTCCTAGAAATTCACTCATGATACCTTTTAATTTTTCAATGCTTGGCCCTTTAACACCAAGTTTGGGGAATTTTCAAGCTTTTCAGTAACATAAAAGTAGAAAACCTTGGTACTTTTTATTAATTTAAGTAACTTCAAAGTCATTAAGAACTGCCTTTGAAACAGAGTAGGAAATAAGCCTACATGTCTATGTAGTCACTGAGGTAGATAGGGGCCCAGAGTTCCTGGCCAGGAATAAGCCACAGCGTTTATTTATGGATCCCTCTGTCCTGGCTTTGACACAATGAGAATAAAAGTGTTTAGGAAGACTGTACTGTGTTCCTGCTCCTAGCCTCAGTGGTAGGGGGGAAAGGCTCTTCTCCCAGACACTTGGTGGTCTCACACTGATGATTCCCCTTGATATAAGAGGGAGAAAGTGAAAGGATCAGCACTGCCATAGGCACACGAGACGCCCACTGCCCCAGATGCCTGCATCCCACAGGTGTAGGTGGCCAGGAGCAGCCGGAGGCAAACAGGGCGAGTCTGTAGCTATGTGACAGCTCTTCCTATTAATTCCTCCCTTAGCTCTTAGCTGTCATCATGTCTATCAGTCAAGTATTTATCCACTAAATGGGATAGGTGGATTAAAAACTCTGGATTGTCTTAGCTATAGCCACTCAAGTCTATAATCAGAAATCTTGAAGGGGCCAGAGTGGGCATTCCACTGCCTGAGCATTCTGCTCTCTCTCTGAACAGATATGCAGCTTGTCTCCATCATGTCCAAGGCTCCAGAGTCCCCAGATTCAGAGACTCCAGTGACTACATTCTCCTCTTCCTTCTCTAGTCCCTTGGCTGGGTCTCACCATCTGTGGCTTTCTTCCTCCCTCCCCTAAACCAGCCCCCATCACTCAGAGAGCACTCCCAGCCCTACTGTCACATGAAGGGAGCACAGGGATGCTCGCTTCAGAGCTGCTGACCATTTGTGCCCAGTTCACAGCATGAGAGCAGTGTGTGTCACTAAATGTGGGTAATATTAACTTTGCTGTACGTCTACTTTCTTACAACACTTTGCAAATTGATTCTTTTCACACTGATTTACAGATAAGTGGGAGAGACAGTAAAAGTATACCTCCACTTTAGTGAATGTTAAATACTGTGTATATATACACAAACACCATCAGAAAGTAGGAAACACATTTACAGTTGTTGGGTTAGACCTGCAGTCACCAGCTATTGTCAGTCACACAGAGCTCAGAGAACCTGATGAAAGTCACAGAATAACATATTAACATATTTAATGTGCAGTTTAAGGAGTACGAGCTATGTACAGCTCCAAAACTCACACATGAGTGTGGACAGTTTTTAAAATCTCATTTCTCACTTTTTCTTATTGCTTTCAGTATTTATTCATTCTACTTAGCTTCCACTGAAATATAATAGAGTCACCAAATAGTTAAGAAAAATTGGAAAAGAAAACCTTTTAAAATAGTGAAGCTTTTTTCCTTTCCTTTTTGCAAATTAAAAAAAAAAAAAAAAGGCATATTCAACTCAGGGAGGATACAGTCCATTCAAATTGTGGATTGTAGTGCATCTGGTGAAAAACGCTGTGATTGTGGGGGGTGTTTCTTTTACATCACCTCGTCTGTTGTTACTATACTGTTGTTTGCCCAGTAATAAAAATCAAGGGTGAAAATGGGACAAGAAAGGAGAGGGAAAGAACCTTGTGCTCGTGCAAGTTCCTCTGCCGCTGCAGGGCCAGGGTCACCTGCTTCTCGGCTTTCTTCACCAGCCTGTCATCCTCTTGCAGTGCGTGGCTGGTGCGCAGCTCCTGGATCAACTCCAGTCGCTTCTCTTTCCCTTCAAACATCTGTATCAAATCAAATCAGAGAGACCCGCAAATCAGCATTGCCAGTGCAGGCACGAGGCCTTGCAGGCAGTGACTGGTGAGGCGCTCAGGAACCGTGGGTTCTGCTCTGCCATTCAGGGCCACGGACCAGGTGTATGCCACCGAGCTGGGCATCAGCCCTGTTTTTTAAAGCTCCTTCAGCTGTTCAGGCAGACAAGGAACTCAACTATCAGGTAACTGTTGACTGAATTTCTTAAAATGCCTCTCAAAGACAAGGTGACAATTCTAGGGTCATGTTAAGAAACTAGAACCTTCCCTTCATTTCCTGGCTTTTCCCCTAAGAAGCCTGGGGGTGGTATTTTTCATTGTCATTTTTCTTTTCTGAGAGATCTGCTCCTGGTCTGGAGTACACAACCTGATGTCTGAACTTCACTGTGGCGTTTCACCTGCAGAAATACTGGCAGGAGGACAGAGAATAGTGCTGAACACAAGACGCTCATGCAGCCTCCCTGGACTGACTCACCATAACTGAGTCTCTTAAGAGTTATAGCTGTCTGGGGAAGAAAAAGTGTTTTAGCTGAGGCTTTACATCGGTCCCTTTTTAAATTTAAGAAGCACAATGATCTGACTAAGGCTTTACGGTCAGGAAGACCAGAGTTGAATTTGCTGGCAGTTAACATAATCTTACTCAGGCTCATATTACTCACCTGTAAAATGGGTAACTGATAGAAAAAAAAATTATGCTGATATTTGTAGAGCAAAGAATATATAATGTGAGCATACAGTAAGAGTTCAAAACTATAGTTATTTATTTACTTAGCTATTTCACTTATTATTCATGCATTGCGCTAGCTAATATGCAAACTCAGATTATTATGACTGTGGAAAATTAGAGAATCCACTTGGTTTGTGATGCTTAATAGTCAAAATTCATGTATGAAAACTGCTGGATTCAGCAATTCCATGGAAGACATTAGCTTCACACTGCCTTGGTTACACACAGGAAACAGCAGGCAGCTCCTTGCCTTCCTTGATACTGTGCCACTCACTTGGGCCGGCTATGGCAGTAAAAGGGAAAGAGTAGGTAACTCAACAGCATCGTTCCACAGGACAGCAATTCACCCCAAGGAAACAAGCACAGGAGCACTCTGTGACTCTAGTCTCAAAGGAGAGGAACAAGGCCATGGTCCACCCTACACACCATGTTTTGAACAACTCTGCCCCGGAGCAACTTTTGAAGGTAGATCACAGCCATTTCTATATCTTCTTCTTCCTAAAAAAAAACAAAGAGAGAACGAAGCAGCTTGAGAACTGCAGCAGTTGCCATCAAATACTTTTTTGAAGATTTATATCTAGCAAAAAAGCTAGACACCAGAAGGATTTAAAGAAAAATAAAAAATCACCCTTCTTTGAACATATAGGACTTTAAACATGACATTAAAGTATTGTCAAAATTTATTATATTTTTCATTTTAAGATATCATTGGTAAATTATATAAAAAGCAAAAAATTCACCCACTGTCATGCTGTCCTTACAAGTTAAGCCATTTTCACTTTTTCTATACTCCTTTCCAACAAAATCTTTCTTGAAGCAGTAGGTATTGCTAATAACATCCCTTTTGCAATAGTTTTTTTTTTCATATTTAATCATGAGTAGACAAAGAATGCAGGCTTCCCTGGTGAGTCAGTGGTAAAGAATCTACTTGTCAATGTAGGAGATGCAGGAGACAAGGGTTTGATCCCTGGGTTGGGAAGATCCCCTGTAGAAGGAAATGGCAACCCTCTCCAGTATTCTTGTCAGGGAAATCCCATGAACAGGGGAGCCTGGCAGGCTACAGTCCATGGGGTTGCAAAGGTCAGACACAACTTAGTGATTGAGCATGAACATGAGACAAAGAATGCAGATAGGGTACACTGGAGTAAAAAATGAGGTGGTTTGCACAAGAATTTAGCTAAACTGGTAAAATCAGAATATAATGGACAAAATCAGCAATCTACAAAAATCACCTTAAATAAGTATGTGTAAAGGCAAAAAGAGCAGAGTCTACAAATTTAATTAAAGCCCCTCTGAATGCAAAAGATATCAATAGTGGAATCAATGGCATTAACACTTGTGAAAGACATGTTAACCACAGGCAGTGGTCAGCACAAAGTCTAGAAAAGAGGATGCTGCCCAGAAGCGCACTGTGGCCAGTCAGTAGGAACATTCCCACCCCTCCAGAGATCTCAGAGCCATTGGAGGTGCTAGTGAGATCTCCCATCAACTCCCCCACTCTGGCAAAGCACAACCTTATGTGCAGTTTGGCTTTGTGTGAGAACGTCCCTGTGTTGGGAGAGAACAAGCTGACCTCCCAAGAGCAACATCCTGATATACCAGGCAGTTATAGTTCTCTATGTAAAGTATGTTGTTGTTGTTCAGTTGCTAAGTTGGGTCAACTCTTTGCGATCCCATGGACTGCAGAATGCCAGGCTCCCATCCTTCACCATCTCCCGGAGTTTGTTCAAACTCACGTCCAGTGAGTTGGTGATGCTCTCTAACTATCTCATCCTTTGCTGTCCCCTTCTCCTTTTGGCTTCAGTCTTTCCCACATCAGGGTCTTTCCCAATGACTTCACTCTTTGCATCAAGTGGCCAGAGTATTGGTGTTTTAACTTTAGCATCAGTCCTTCCAATGAATATTCAGAGTTGATTTCCTTTAGGACAGACAGGTTTGATCTCTGTGCAGTCCAAAGGACTCTCAAGAGTCTTTCCCAGCACGATAGTGCAAAAGCATCAATTCTTCAGTGCTCAACCTTCTTTATGGTCTAACTTTCACATCTGTACATGACTACTAGGAAAACCATAGCTTTGACTATAAATAACAAATTTGCAAATTTGTGGCAACTCCAGCAGTTTCTTGTGAGTTTTCTGAGTCAGTCCTTTAAATCCTAACCAACTCTGAAAATGCTGACCAAACTGAGTGTGGGGCCCTGAGAAGGTAAGGCACAGCTCTGGAGTCAGAGTGAGCTCTCTGGCTAATCTTAACCAAGAAGCTGGCCTGTCTTGATGATTCCTTGCTAATTCCAGCTATCATCAACCACTTCATGTGGGAATACAGTTACAGTATTTGATCATCATTCCATCTTCTTATTTGACATACATCAGGATTACCTTCTGATGCCTATTTTTCTCAGGAAGATTTCATTCTTTGTGTATTTATTCTTGAAAAGGACTGGATTTAGATTTCATTTTGCTTTTTTTTTTCTGTGCGCATTTGAAATATAAGGATAAAGGAAATGTAATTCACATCTTGGGAAATGAATATGGTTATATTAGGTTTGTTTTTAACCCAAACTATCTGGAGAACAAACAGATAGTGAAGGTGAATTTAGATTTTCAAATTAAAAAAGCCTCAAACTTACATTGGAACTCATCTCCAGGGTCGGAGTTGGAAGTCGAGGTTGAGGTATTGGCTTTCTCTGAAGAAAACGCATAGGTTTCTTTGCTTTGAAATCCTTATTCTTCTTTTCCAACAGTGCCTAAAATAACACCAGTGTCTGACAATGATATGTCAATATATGTTCATCAACTGTAACAACTGTACTTCTCTGGTGGTGGATATTGATAATGGGGGAGGTTATACATATATGGGAATAAGAAAGTATCTCTACCTTCCTCTTAATTTAGCTGTGAATCTAAAATTGCTCTGAAAAGTGAAGTCTTTTTAAAAAAAAATCAGTGTCGTTTCTTACATTTGTATTTTTTCCTACTACCAGATCAGTTAGAAACAATCTTCTCTATGGCCATGCTAGGACAGTTTGAGAAAGTACAAACCAGGGTGCACCTATGATATTCCATGAATAAGTTAACCACTAAACAAACATGAAACTTTCTGGGTGTATCCATTTTAATAAAAAGTTTTGGAGACTTTAAAAATGTTTTTCAGTTTTTAAAAGGTTCTGTGATGTGCGATTGCAAGCAAATCCCTCAACTTCTGTTCTTCCACATAAGCTAATCTGCTGTTTTAAATGACTGCCTGGGGCAATAGAAAATTGTCCTGTGCAGTGTCTGACTGAAACATATAGTATATTTTATTGTTATGGGGGAAATGAGGGGTATTAATTGGCAATTGTTTTCAAGTGAAGACAGCTTGACTTTGGGCTTGAAGCCAAGCACATCAAGATTTTTAAACCTTGTGAAAGAATGTGTTTCTATTTCAACATGCATTTTGTGTGTGTGTGTATATATATATATATATATATTACTTTTGATCATCAAAAAATCCTGACAGAATTATACATGACATAAGGTTTTGTTCATTGGTTCCATTTTCAGACATAGGGGGATGTTTTTAGCTTAAAAGTATCAAAAAATGTGATCTCAGAGGACACTGATAGATGGAGACATATACCATGTTCATGGATCAGAAGAATCAATATGGTGAAAATGAGTATACTACCCAAAGCAATCTATAGATTCAATGCAATCCCTATCAGGCTACCAACGGTATTTTTCACAGAGCTAGAACAAATAATTTCACAATTTGTATGGAAATACAAAAAACCTCGAATAGCCAAAGCAATCTTGAGAAAGAAGAATGGAACTGGAGGAATCAACCTGCCTGACTTCAGGCTCTACTACAAAGCCACAGTCATCAAGACAGTATGGTACTGGCACAAAGACAGAAATATAGATCAATGGAACAAAATAGAAAGCCCAGAGATAAATCCACGCACCTATGGACACCTTATCTTTGACAAAGGAGGCAAGAATATACAATGGATTAAAGACAATCTCTTTAACAAGTGGTGCTGGGAAAACTGGTCAATCACTTGTAAAAGAATGAAACTAGAACAGTTTCTAACACCATACACAAAAATAAACTCAAAATGGATTAAAGATCTAAATGTAAGACCAGAAACTATAAAACTCCTAGAGGAGAACATAGGCAAAACACTCTCTGACATATATCACAGCAGGATCCTCTATGACCCACCTCCCAGAATATTGGAAATAAAAGCAAAAGTAAACAAATGGGACCTAATTAAACTTAAAAGCTTCTGCACAACAAAGGAAACTATAAGCAGGGTAAAAAGACAGCCTTCAGAATGGGAGAAAATAATAGCAAATGAAGCAACTGACAAANCACTTGTAAAAGAATGAAACTAGAACACTTTATAACACCATACACAAAAATAAACTCAAAATGGATTAAACATCTAAATGTAAGACCAGAAACTACAAAACTCCTAAAGGAGAACATAGGCAAAACACTCTCTGACATAAATCATAGCAAGATCCTCTATGACTCACTTCCCAGAGTATTGGAAGTAAAAGCAAAAATAAACAAATAGTACCTAATTAAAATTAAAAGCTTTTGCACAACAAAGGAAACTAGAAGCAAGGTGAAAAGACAACCTTCAGAAGAGGAGAAAATAATAGCAAATGAAGCAACTGACAAAGAATTAACCTCAAAAATATACAAGCAACTCCTGCAGCTCAACTCCAGAAAAATAAATGACCCAATCAAAAAACGGGCCAAAGAACTAAACAGGCATTTCTCCAAAGAAGACATACAGATGGCTAATAAACACATGAAAAGATGCTCAACATCACTCATTATCAGAGAAATGCAAATCAAAACCACAATGAGGTACCATTTTACACCAGTCAGAATGGCTGCGATCCAAAAGTCCACAAGCAATAAATGCTGGAGGGGGTGTGGAGAAAAGGGAACCCTCTTACACTGTTGGTGGGAATGCAAACTAGTACAGCCACTATGGAGAACAGTGTGGAGATTCCTTAAAAAATTGCAAATAGAACTGCCTTATGACCCAGCAATCCCACTGCTGGGCATACACACCGAGGAAACCAGAATTGAAAGAGACACGTGTACCCCAATGTTCATCGCAGCACTGTTTATAATAGCCAGGACATGGAAGCAACCTAGATGTCCATCAGCAGATGAATGGATAAGAAAGCTGTGGTACATATACACAATGGAGTATTACTCAGCCATTAAAAAGAATACATTTGAATCAGTTCTAATGAGGTGGATGAAACTGGAGTCTATTATACAGAGTGAAGTAAGCCAGAAAGAAAAACACTAATACAATATACTAACGCATATATATGGAGAAGGCAATGGCACCCCACTCCAGTACTTTTGCCTGGAGAGTCCCAAGGACGGAGGCGCCTGGTGGGCTGCAGTCCATGGGGTCACTAGGAGTTGGACACGACTGAGCGACTTCACTTTCACTTTTCACTTTCATGCACTGGAGAAGGAAATGGCAACCCACTCCAGTGTTCTTGTCTGGAGAATCTCAGGGATGGAGGAGCCTGGTGGGCTGCTGTCTCTGGGGTCACAGAGTTGGACATGACTGAAGTGACTCAGCATCAGCAGCAACGCATATATATGAAATTTAGAAAGATGGTAATGATAACCCTGTATGTGAGACAGCAAAAGAGACACAGATGTATAGAACAGTCTTTTGGACTCTGTTGGAGAGGGAGAGGGTGGGATGATTTGGGAGAATGACATTGAAACATGTATAATATCATATATGAAATGAATCGCCAGTCCAGGTTTGATGCATGATACTGGATGCCTGGGGCTGGTGCACTGGGACAACTCAGAGGGATGGTACGGGGAGGGAGGAGGGAGGGGGGTTCAGGATGGGGAACACATGTATACCTGTGGTGGATTCATGTTGATGTATGCCAAAACCAATACAATATTGTAAAGTAATTAACCTCCAATTAAAATAAATTTATGTTTTTAAAAATGTGATCTCTGTGATTTTAAATTTTAAAACCACACTTTAATTACTTTTTCATCATTCAATAATTTTTACACTATTTTTCCACAAAAACATGATTAAGTGACAAAACAAACACTAAGTCAAGAGTTAAGATTTATAAAAATATGTTGTTAATTATGAGTAAAATTTGGAGCCACATCCAATTACCATGGCTGTAATAGAGGCTCTGAGTTTCTTGAAAATAAATCTGATGGCAAACATATATATATATATATATATATATATAACAGCTCTATGATAACCAAAACTACCAAATCAACAGGAAGCAACAGTGGTTTAAAAGTAGAGTTGACCCTTGAACAACATAGGTTTGAACTGCATGGATCCACTTATATACAGATTTTTTTTTTTCAATAAATATATTGGAAAAATTTTTGGAGATTTTTGACAATTTGAAGAAACTTCCATACGAACCACACAGACTAGAAATATAGAAAAAGTCAGGTATGTCATGAATGCATAAAATATATGTAGCTATTAGTCTGTGTTATCCCTTTGTTGTTATTCAGTTGCTAAGTCATGTCTGACTCTCTGCAACCCCATGGACTGCATCACACCAGGTTTCCTTGTCTTTCACCATCTCCTAGAGTTTGCTCAAACTCTTGTCTGTTGAGTCATTGTTGCCATCCGACCATCTTATCCTCTGTCGCCCCCTTCTCCTCCTGCCCTCAATCTTTCCCAAGACTACACACAAATCTATTATAAGAAGTTAAAATTTACTGAACTTATGCACACAGACACGTACAGATCATGCGTGATGCCATTCAAAGTCAAGAGAAATATAAACAAAGATGCAGTATTAAATGATAACTGCACAAAACTGTAGGACCTACTATACTACAATTAATTCATAACTACGTCCTGTTGCTTTGCTGTGAACTTAAGTGTTGTGACAAACCTAGAGACATTAAAAAGCAGAGACATTACTTTGCCTTCAAAGGTCCATATAGTCACAGCTGGACTTCCCTGGTGGCTCAGAGGTTAAAGCGTCTGCCTCCAATGCGGGAGACCTGGGTTCGATCCCTGGGTCAGGAAGATCCCCTGGAGAAGGAAATGGCAACCCACTCCAGTATTCTTGCTTGGAGAATCCCATGGACTGAGGAGCTTGGTGGGCTGCAGTCCACGGGGTCACAAAGAGTCGGACACGACTGAGTGACTTTACTTACTATGGGTTTTCCAGTAGTCAAGTATGGATGTGAGAGTCAGACCATAAAGAAGGCTGAGTGCTGAAGAATTGATGCTTTTGAATTGTGGTGCTGGAGAAGACACTTGAAGAGTCCCTAGAACAGCAAGGAGATCAAGCCAGTCAATCCTAAAGGAAATCAACCCTGAATATTCACTGGAAGGACTGAGACTGAGGCTAAAGCTCCAATACTTTGGTCACCTGATGTGGAGAGCTGACTCACTGGAAAAGACACTGATGGGAAAGATTGAAGGCGGAGGAGAAGGGGACGACAGAGGACGAGATGGTTGGATGGCATCACCAATTCAATGGACATGAGTTTGAGCAAGCTCCAGGAGATGGTGAAGGACAGGGAAACCTGGTGTTCTGCAGTCTATGGAGTCGCAGAGAGTCGGACATGACTGAGCGACTGAACAACAACAACCACTGTGAGTGTCCACGTAAAATGTAAGGTGATGCCAAGCATCTGAAGGCGCAATTCGTCTCTGCAATAGCTTGCATGTCATGGTAACAAGTGATCTCTAGCAGTTCTTGTATATTTTTCACTGTGTTCAGTGCAATACCATAAACCTTGAGTAACAACATGGGACCCATATGAAGTGCCACTGGTGATGCTGGGTTTGCTCCCAAGAAGGAGAGAAAAGTCATGATATTACAAGAAAAAGGAGAAGTGCTTTATATGCACCATAAATGGAGGTTTGCAGCCACAGTCGCCCACCATTTCAGGATAAATAAATCTAGTGTAAGGATCACTGTGAAAAAAGAAAAAGAAATTCAACAAGCCATGGTTACAAGCAGATATGAAAACCTTGTACCATTTGCAAAACACCTAATCTCATGTTGAAAATGAAACTTTCATGTGGATGCAGGGTTGCTATAAGAAAGGCATACTTGGACTTCCCTGGTGGTTCAGTGGGTTAAGAATCTGCCTGCCAGTACAGGGGACATAGGTTCAATCCCTGGTCCAAGAAGATTCCACCTGCCATGGAACAACTAAGCCCACGTGCTGCAACCACTGACACCCGTGTGCTCTAGAGCCCATGCTCCGCAACAAGAGAAGCCACTGCAATGAGAGGCCTGCACACTTCAACCAGAGAGTACCCCACTGGCTACAACTAGAGAAATGCAGAAACCAAGACCAGCACAGTCAAAGGTAAAGGACAGAGCATAACTTGATGAGCTTTGGGAGGATAAAAGAAAGGCACACCTACAGATCTAATATGATTCAAAAGAGCTTACCAGATGCTGCTAGTGGTAAAGAATATGCCTGCCAATGCAAGAGATGTGGGTTCAATCCCTGGGTTGGGAAATCCCCTAGAGTAGGAAATGGCAACCCACTCCAGTATTCTTGCCTGGGAAATTCCTGGACAGAGGAATATGGTAGGCTATAGTCCATGGGTAGCACAGAGTTAGACATGATTGAGCATGCACGCGCACACACACACACGATTTTAAAAAAAATTGAAGTCATTATATGAGAACTTTAAGTACAAGGAAGGTGAGGATCTAAAGCTGGAGAATTTAATGCCAGCAAAGGATGGTTTGATAATTTTCTAAAGAGGTTTGGCTTAAACCAAGATAACAGAAGTAGCTTCTGCTGACCAAAAGGCAGAAGATTCCCAGACACCATTAAGAAAATCATTGAGGGGAAAGAATATCTTCCTGAACAGGTTTTTAATGCGGATGAAAGTACCCTACTCTGGGGGAAAATGCCACAAATGATACTTTTTAGTAAGGAGGAGAAGTAAGCACCAGGATTCAAGGCAGGAGAGGAAATGCTAACTCTGTTTTGTGCAAATGCAGTTAGGTTTTGATCAGAACTGCCTTATCCACAAAGCTGTTGAGACCCCAACCTTGAAGGGAAAATGACAATCACCTGCTGCCAATCTTCTGGCTCTAAAACAAAGCCTGGACAGGTTCCAGGTTTCTGGATTGGTTCCATTAATTAATGTGTTGTTCCTAAAGTCAGGAAGTACCTTGCCAAAAAGGACTGCCTCTTAAAGTTCTTTAGATATTGGACAATGTCCCTGTTGACGTTCATTGTTTTTCAATCACTAAGTCATGTCCAACTCTCTGCAACCGCATGGACTACGGACACCAGGCGTCCCTGTCCTTCAATCTTTCCCAGCATCAGGGCCTTTTCCAGTGAGTCAGTTCTTTGCATCAGGTGGCCAAAGTATTGGAGCTTCAACTTCAGCATCAGTCCTTCCAAAGAATATTCAGGGTTGATTTCCTTTAGAATCAACTGGTTTGATCTCCTTGCAACCCAAGGGACTCTCAAGAGTCTACTCTAGCACCACAGTTCAAAAGCACCAGTTCTTTGGCACTCAGCTTTCTTTACAGTTCAACTCTCACATCCATACATGACCACTGGGAAAACCATACTTTGACTCAGCGGACCTTTGTCAGCAAAGTGATGTCTCTGCTTTTTAATACACTGTCTTGGATTGTCATAGCTTTTCTTCCAAGGAGCAAGCATCTTTTAATTTCATGGCTGCAGTGACCACCGGCAGTGATTTTGGAGCCCAGGAAAATAGTCTGTACTGTTTTCATTTTTAACCCATCTATTTGCCATGAAGTGATGGGACCAGAAGCCATAATCTTAATATTTTGAATGTTGATTTTTAAGTCAGTATTTGCACTCTCCTCTTTCACCTTCATCACCTTCATCTTTTTCTTTCATCAAGAGGCTCTTCAGTTCCTCTTTGCTTTGTGCTATTAGGGTTGTGTCATCTGCCTATCTGAGGTTGTTGATATTTCTCCCAGAAATCTTGATTCCAGGTTGAGCTCCATCCAGCCCAGCATTTCACATATGTACTCTCCATATAAGTTAAATAAGCAGGGTGACAACGTACAGCCTTGATATACTCCTTTGCCAATTTGGAACCAGTCTGTTGTTCCATGTCCAGTTCTAACTGTTGCTTCTTGACCTGCATACAGATTTCTCAGGAAGGCAGGTCAGGTGGTCTGGTATTCTCATCTTTTGAAGAATTTTCCACAGTTTGTTGTGATCCACACCGTCAAAAACTTTAGCATAGTCAATAAAGCAGAAGTAGATGTTTTTCTGGAATTCTCTTGCTTTTTCTATGATCCAATGAATGTTGGCAATTTGATCTCTGGTTTCTCTGCCTTTTCTAAATCCAGCAGCTTGTACATCTGGAAGTTCTTGGTTCACATACTGTTGAAGCCTAGCTTGAAGGAGTTTGAGCATTACTTTGCTAGCATGTGAAATGAGCACAGTTGTACGGTAGTTTGAGCATTCTTTGACTCTACCCTTCTTTGGGGTTGGAATGAAAACTGACCTTGTTTAGCCCTGTGGCCACTGATAAGTTTTCCAAATTTGGTGGCATATTGATACAGCGCTTTAACAGCATCATCTTTTAAGATTTGAAATAGCTCAGCTGGAATTCAATCACCTCCATTAGCTTTGTTTGTAGTAACACTTCCTAATAAGGTCCACTTGACTTCACACTCCAGGATGTCTAGCTCTAGGTCTGTGACCACATCATTGTGGTTATCTGGGTCATTAAGACCTGTTTTTTTTAACAGCATCATCTTTTAAGATTTGAAATAGCTCAGCTGGAATTCAATCACCTCCATTAGCTTTGTTTGTAGTAACACTTCCTAATAAGGTCCACTTGACTTCACACTCCAGGATGTCTAGCTCTAGGTCTGTGACCACATCATTGTGGTTATCTGGGTCATTAAGACCTTTTTTTTGTACAGTTCTGTGTATTCTTGCCACCTCTTCTTAATGTCTTCTGTTTGTTTGGTCCTTACCATTTCTGTCCTTTATTGTGCTCATCGGTGTATGAAAGGTTCTCTTTGTATCTCTGATTTTCTTAAAGGGATATCTAGTCTTTCTCATTCTATCATTTTCCTCCCTATCTTTGCACTGTTCACTTAAGAAAGCTTTCTTACCTCTCCTTGCTATTCTTTGGAAATCTTCATTCAGATGGATATATCTTTTCCTTTCTCATCTCTTCTTTTCTCAGCTATTTGCAAGGCCTCCTCAGACAACCACTGTGCCTTCTTGGATTTCTTTTTCTTGGGGATGGTTTTGGTCACTGCCTCACATACAGTGTTACAAACCTCCCTCCATAGTTCTTCAGGGAGTCTATCAGATATAATCCCTTGAGTCTATTTGTTACTTCCACTGTATAATCATTAGGGATTTGATTTAGGTCGTACCTGGCCATTCAGAATCCCATGAGTTCAACAACAAAGGCATCAAAGTGATCTACTTGCCCCTGAACACAATGGCTGTAATTCAGCCTCTAGATCGGCAGGTCATAAGGACCTTAAAGGCTTGTTACACATGGTATTTTATGAAAAGGATTATTTATTANAGGTCGTACCTGGCCATTCAGAATCCCATGAGTTCAACAACAAAGGCATCAAAGTGATCTACTTGCCCCTGAACACAATGGCTGTAATTCAGCCTCTAGATCGGCAGGTCATAAGGACCTTAAAGGCTTGTTACACATGGTATTTTATGAAAAGGATTAATTATTAAAGGATTATTAATGCAGACATCATACAAGTCTGCCATTGAAGATGCCACCACTATTATAGAAAAAGTTGTGAAAGTTAATAAGCCCTAAACAATAAATTCCTGCTGGAGAAAACTGTGTTCAGATTTTATGCATGACTTCACAGGATTTATGACAAAGCCATTAAAGGAAATCATGAAAGAGATTCTGGAGATTGCTAAAAAGGTGGTGGGGGTTGGTGAAGGATTTCAAGACATGAATCTGAGTGCCAAAGAATTGATGCTTTTGAACTGTGGTGCTGGAGAAGACTTGAGAGTCTCCTGGACAGCAGGTAGATCAAACCAGTTGACCCTAAAGGAAATCAACCCTGAATATTCATTGGAAGGGCTGGTGCTGAAGCTGAAGCTCCAATACTCAGGCCACCTGATGTGAAAAGCTGACTTACTGGAAAAGACCCTGATGCTGGGAAAGACTAAGAGTAAGTACAGAAGGGGGTGACAGAGGATGAAATGGTTGGATGGCATCACTGATTCAATGGACATGAGTTTGAGCAAACTTGGGAAGACAGTGAAGGACAGGGGAGCCTCACATGCTGCAGTTCATGGGGGTCGCAGAGTCAGACACAACTCAGTGAATGAACAACAGCAGAAGGATACCACACCAGAGGGATGAAAAGAAGATGACCTGACGGAGGTGACTGCTTCCAAATGAGGGCCACACAGTGAGGAAGGGCATGTAGAAGAACCAGTGACAGAAAACAACTGACGGATGATCTGGGAGAGCAATTTGGATTACTCAAGCCTGCATTTGCCTTCATGTAAGACACAGACCCTTCTGTGTTCAGTTCTATGGCACTGAAACAAAAAGCAAATGATGAAAGAAGAATTGGTACCATATAGAAACATTTTTAGAGAAATGAAAAACCAAAAAAGTCAGACAGCAATTAAATGTATTTCTGTAAAGTTACACTGGGTGTGCCTACCTCTCTGGCCTTCCCTTCCACCTCCTCTATCTCTTCCATCTCTGCCTCCTCTGAGACAGCAAGACCAACCTCTTATCTTCCTCCTCCTCAGTCTATTCAACACAGAGACCACAAAGATGAAGACCTTTATTGTGATCCACTTCCATCTAATGAACGGTAAATAATCATCGTGCCATGTAGTTAATAAACTTATTTGTTATGCACGTGTGCAAGTGTCTCTGTGTAAAAATCGAATAACTATACATTTTCATGTCATCATGATCATCAAGTATTTATCATATGGAGCATCGAGTCCAAGACTTGTATTAAATTCAGTGAAGTAAGACCAAACAAGGAAGCTGTGCTACAGACTGCAAATGAAAAAACAGTTTCAAGAAGGAAAGAATCACCAGTCATATACTACAGAGAACTGACCGCTGTGTGGGAGCTAGCAATGTAGATTGCACTGCTGGACAACAGCAGACTCACTGGAGAGTCTGTTTTAAAGTCTAATTTGTCTGAAGAAAGAGATCAAGACGGTGGAGTAGGACGCAGAACTCACTTCCTCCGCTGAGCATATCAAAAATATATTTAATTTTTCCAAAAACTGTTCTACAAATACACATGTGGAACAATTCTCAGTGAAAACTACCTGGAGACTCACAGACTCTTGCACAAACACAGCTGTAAGACCCATACTGAACTGGGCAGAAAGAAAAGAGAAGTGATTAAGGTGAGATTTCCCAGGGGATGCAGAAGAGGAGGAGGTTAACACAGGCAGAGATCTTCCCAAGAGAGTGAGCAGTTTGAGTCACATATTGGGCATCCCAGCCCTGGGGTCTGACACAGGGACGACAAGTCTCCTTGGCTGGTTAGAGAGCCAGTGGGAGTAACAGGAGGACTGTAGGAAGCCTGGACTCTGCTTGTAAAGAGCACATGCATGCTTGATTGCTCATAAAGCAGAACAAAGAGGGTGGGCTGAAAATTGCATGGGTGGCTGGTTGGTTTCTCATGAATGCCTTGGCATGCAGACCAGCCTGAGCCAAGAGAATGCTCCAGCCCTCTTGGGAACTTGGCTGTGAGATACTGAAGTGGTTCAGACATAAAGCAGCATCTGAACATGGTGAGGGGACAGCCATCTCTGGTGCTTACAGAGGCAGGGCAGCAGGGATAGTCCAGATCTCTTGTCCTAGTGGGACCACTATGGCCTGTGCCGAGGTTTGCACTCTAATCCACNTGTATGATTGGCTTTTCTTTCATCTACTGTCCTCTGCGGTTGCCAAGGACACTTTGTACCCTCCTATAAGTACAAGGCAACCAGCTTGCTCCCTGAGTATTAGTACCCCAGAAGATTGACACTGAGTCAGCCATGCTGTAGCTGCCACTTTGGGTCCTCTGAGGTGACTCTGGGCTTGGAAAGAAATTCTTACGTTGTTTTCCAGTGTCCAAGCCTCTGCACTATGCTGCAGTCCTGGTCACCAGGTAGGTCTAGTCCTATCCTTTTGCTTGAACCCCTGCCTCGCCTGATTCCTTCTTAAGGCTTCACTTCCCTCCTTTGAAATGAAGACCCTGTCTTACCTTCATTGTGCAAACTGTGCCCTCAAGGGCAACAGTACAGTGGGAACCCCAGTCCTTTGATCCCCCTCTTGTCATGCTCAGTTAATGTCAGGCTGCGGCTTCTAGTGCCACCTGGGAGACCCTGATCTGGACTCTGTCCATTTCCCTCTGGTCACTGCACTTTGTTTCCTTCCATGGAGTTCCTGCTGCCATCTGTTGCTGGTCCTGCCCAGAAACTTGCCATATCTCATCTGTTAGGACAACTGCTTTGACAACCCCAAATATCAGTTGTTGTTCAGTTGCTAAGTTGTGTCTGACTCTTTGTGACCTCATGGACTGCAGCATGACAGACTCCTCTGTTCTCTACTATCTCCCAGAGTTTGCTCAAATTCATGCCCATTGACTCAATACTGCTATCCAACCAACTCATCCTCTGTCACCCTCTTCTCCTCCTGCCCTCAATCTTTCCCAGCATTAGGGTCCTTTTCAGTGAGTTGGCTCTTTGCATCAGGTGGCCAAAATACTGGGGCTTCAACCCAAGTGTTAGTAGCTTAACACATCATTCCTCATTCACATCAGTTCAGGTGTATGACAGTCTACCACATAGTGATTTAGGACCTACTCCTTCCATCCAGTGGTCCTTCCATCTTTTAGGACCTTGGAATCCTTCACTGGTTCCTCCATATCCAGCCAGCCAGTTGATGAGAAAAAAGAGACAGCAAAATATATCTCAGGAGATTTTAGAGCCTGGCCAAGAAGTAGTGTTCATTGCTTCTGCCCTGATAAGTCAGCGATGAGGAGTTCATTTCCTCTGCTAGAACTAGTACCTGGCCATACCTAGAAAATGAAATCTTCCTCTGTGCTGGGAGAAATGGAATTATTTGATGTACAAGTATCACTGTCTCTGCTACACAGTAGAGGCATCTGTTTTCTAAAGGTGATCCCCTCTCAGCCCAGCCACCTCCTCCTTCCTCTATCCTCAGTTTATCATTCTGCCCAAAGCCTGGAAAGGACTGGGCTCCTGAGAAGACATCTCAGAAGTTACAAAGATGTGAACTGGGGCTTTTGCTTTCCCATCACCTGAGCAGAAGGTGGATCCCATTGCAGGGGCAGGGAGAGTGTGGAGTGCGCTATAGAGAACCTCAGGCCCTACATAATCTCACAAATTGGGCTCTTCTTGACAACTGTCAGCTTTTCATTTCTTCCGAGAAATATTCTCTTTTCCCTCCTGGGTGCTTTATCAGAGAAGAGCTACTCAAGTGATAGGTGTTTTACAAATATCTAGATGTAGGGAAAAAAGTGGCATGAAGAATTAATTTAGACAAAACAATGTAGATTGCCATGGAAACAATCTTTAGAACACACTGGGGAGAAGGAATCATTGTTAACATGGTTCATATTTTTGCAGAGATACCCAATCACCAAACTCAATTCCAAACTATTCAATCATGCCACCTTCAACATTCTAGGGTTGGTATACCCAATGAGCACATGCTGGTTTTCAGGGAGCCCTTTTCCTATTCATCTAATAATCTTTAATGAAGATAATGCTTTAATTAAGGCAACTTACTGTTTCACCGTTGGTTCATTTAAAACCAGTGAAAGGTCAAGTTACCATTAACACAGTGAGTTTACTGAGCTATTCCAGAAGTATTTTTATTCTGACAGCAGAGGCTTATATGGCAAACATACATATTTAATTGAAATTTGTACAAGGAAAATGGGATATATATCTTTTGTACTTCATGGAAAGAAAATGAGAAACCATGCTTAACTACTCAAATGCAGTTTTTGTCAGATTTTTCTGTCCCAACTAAAGCCCATAAGTGTGGATGACTCTTGGTCAGCAATAATAATTCAATAACGAAAACCTCGTGGGGGTGCAAATGAAGAGCTTGTTCCAGGTGCTGCTAAAGAACTGTCAGCAGAAGGGCAGTGGCTATTGGGAAGTCTCAGGGATGTAGGGTCCCACGGTCTAGATGCTCGTCCGCAGCCTTGCCAGCACAGAAATGCAGTGTCTGCCATGGTTTTCTGTCCACTATTCTCACGGGGCTCCAGTCCCGGCCTGTTTCCAAGGCTCCTCCCCTTCCTGGGGTAAATTCCTATGTCTTCTTCTTCTTCTCTTTTTTTTTTTTTGTAATTAATTTAATTGGAGGCTAATTACTTTACAATATTGTAGTGGATCTTGCCATACATTCACATGAATCAGCCATGGGTATACATGCGCCCCCATCCTGAACTCCCCTCCCACCTCCCTCCCCATCCCATCCCTCAGGGTCTTCCCAGTGCACTGGCCTCAGGGACCTGTTATGTCTTCTTCATTGGAAGACAAAGCCGGTGTCTGACCTTGTGGTCCCAGGAACCATCTAAACCACAAGTCACGCTCTAGGCACTCCCAGGACTTCTGGGAATGTCTTATATTTATGTTCTCTCTTTCCTTGTCCCTAGTCTTCCTAATACATGACATCTGTGGGCTCAGGGAGACAAGAGCCAATTTGCTTGCCCAAATTAGATGCCAGGTCTTAATAAAATTATGAAAGTTCTTTCTCCCTTTCTTTCATCTCTTCCTACAAGTATTTGTTGAGCATAGACTACGTGCTAGGTATTCTCTCTGGTGCCTCCAGCGTTTTTTTCATGTATCCCTTTCCCCTCTCTGTGACTGCTTTCTGTATCAGATTTCTTCCTTTCCTCCACCTCTCTGTGACCTTCAAACCTGTTTTCAGGGCAGTTCAGCTATAAATCATTTGCATGACTCTCATAGTGCTCCTCTTCCTAGAGAAATTTGACATGTGATTGTCTATTGTTGTATCAAATATTCCGTGTTCAATAAATCTTAGACATCTCAGGGAGACAAGAGCCAATTTGCTTGCCCAAATTAGATGCCAGGTCTTAATAAAATTATGAAAGTTCTTTCTCCCTTTCTTTCATCTCTTCCTACAAGTATTTGTTGAGCATAGACTACGTGCTAGGTATTCTCTCTGGTGCCTCCAGCGTTTTTTTCATGTATCCCTTTCCCCTCTCTGTGACTGCTTTCTGTATCAGATTTCTTCCTTTCCTCCACCTCTCTGTGACCTTCAAACCTGTTTTCAGGGCAGTTCAGCTATAAATCATTTGCATGACTCTCATAGTGCTCCTCTTCCTAGAGAAATTTGACATGTGATTGTCTATTGTTGTATCAAATATTCCGTGTTCAATAAATCTTAGACAGCAGTTTGCAAGCAGGAACCTTCTCCAAAACCTTACATCCTACCACTTGGCGACCAACCACTTGGAACATGCGTGAGACTGGACCCTTCATTGACTCCTTTTTGAGAAAATATGCTAACATTGCTCTTCAGACAGAGCTCCAAATCCTTTTCATTGCACACAAGACCCTGCATAATCCAGCCTTCTACTTAACTCTTTAGACTCCTTCTGCTCCATTGGAAGAAAACCACATTGGAATTTTGTCGAATTTTTGATAGAAATACCATCTAATTTTAGCATGTTTCTACTTGGAGTGTTCTAGTCATCAACCCCCTTCACCACAATAACTCCCGTTCCTACTTCAAGTCCCATTTTAAATGTTACTACTTCTGAGGAGCCTTTCCAGACTCCCAGTGAGACTGGGATTAGGCTCCCTGATACATGATCTCAGAGCACCTGAAAATTGTCGTGTTAATTATTTCATGGATATATGAAACATCCATAGTTGTGTTCAGTTACTTGTCTCATGGACGTATACCTCATCAACTGGTCTTCACAGGTCATATTTATTATGTGCCAAGCATCTGGCAGAATGCTGGGCTCATAGTGAATATCTGTAGAATATATACGTGACCAATCATAAGTACTTTGTAGGTACTAATTGTGAGTACTTACTAATCCTAAGTACCACGCATCTAAGTCAAAACTTCATCAAGAGTTTCCTTATTTATTATTTGGTAATTTAAAAACTGATTAGCTCTGCCCTGCAGAGTGGTCACCTACTGTCAAGGGCCCCTTCTCTTGGGCAGACTATACTTGGATTCTATTCACATTGTCTCACACTTGAGCTTTCCCAATTTCAGTCCACCCTGTTAGATCCTACTGGATTAATTTTCCCCAAACACTGATCTGACCAGGTGACTCTTTGGCTTAAAAGAGTTGGCTACAGAATAAAGCTCAGACCTCCCCTAGCCTTCAAGCCCATCTGTATTCTGATTCTGACCTAAATGTCTGTATTCACTTATTCTGTGAAGTAAACTGTTCCACCATGAAATTTTTATTCACTAAGTTTTTGTTTATATTATTTACTTCACTCAGAAGCACCCCCTTCTCTTCTGTTACCAAACTTCAATCCATGTTAAGAGTACAGCTTATGTCCCATTTTCTCTGCATGACAATCCCTAGCCAACTTGTTAGAGCAGTTTCAGCTGTAAGTGAGGAGGCTAATATCAAATGAGTTTAAGAAAGAAAAAGAATTTATTGGTTCATGTAATTGATAAGTCCAGGTATAGAGTTTAAATATGACTTTAAGTAAAATATTATCAGGAATCATTCTGTCTGGATTTTGCTGATTCTTTTGATCTCTTGACTTCTTTCTGAGTTAGTTTTACCAGGGAGTGGGTGACAAGAAGTTTTATGGGGAGCCCCCTAAACACAAGGTTAAAATCCATCAGCTTAACAACCTTGGGAAAAATGAACTTCTCGTTGTTAAAAGTTCCAACAAAAGTCCTAAAGAAGGATGGGTCACATGCCCATCCTAAACCTATTGCTATGGTACTCTGATTAACCTGGGCCGGGTGATTCGTCCATTCCTGGACAAACGGGCAGAGTAAACCTCACAGAACTGCATTAACAGACGATGGGGGTTGGGTGGGCCCCCAAAGGAAAATTTAGATACTGTTACCAGAAGGGGAAATGGAAACTAGGCAGGCAAAAACAACAGCTCCATTCTACCGCTCCAAACGTAAGTGGGCTCTCCTGGCTCTGAATTCCTAACGCTCTTTTTGTCCACACTACTTGCTTATCTCCATGGCCTTGTTTCCCCATGGTCCCATAGCCTCAGACACCACATCTTAATGCCAGTATTCCAAGCAGAAGGAAGAAGGGAGCAGATGGAGAGAGGACTTTCCTAGAAAATGGATAGTTTCCCTAGAGACCATCTAGGAAACTTGGATCACGTGGTGAGGAGGCAGGGAAGATGAATATCTGGCAAAGGGAAATGGATGAACTGAAACTGGATCAGCTCAAACGAGGTTCATTCCTGGAACTGAGAACATTCTGAACAAAGGCAGGGAGGGTTCTGTTAGAAAAAAAGGAGGTGTGCGGTTCTTGCTGTTGCCTAGGTAACCAACAGTGACTGCACAGGAGGCTTTTTCATCAACTTACCTGCTAGCAATTACTGCATGCAAGGCATGACATGTTTTGGATTCTCATCTTGTTTCTATGATTTTCTTTTTTAATGGCAGGAACTGTGGCTTATACTCTTCACAATGCTTTGTACTTAGTAGCCATTCAGTGAATATTTGCTGACTTTAAAAATTTGATTATGAGGTATTAAGAGGAAAGATAGAATTTAGACTGTTTCTAGGGCCTTGTTTAAAGACTTACTTTTTGCTCTTACTGCTAAAGGAAATGATAGATCCCACATCTGTGTTACGATTGTTGGAGTAATGGAGCTGCAAATAAACCTCAGGTATATCTTCTCAGCTCTAAGTTATGTTCTGGTCAACTTGTAAAGTATTTGACTCTTGGTATATATGGCCCATCTAGATGGTTCTTACAGTTGTAAGATGAATTTAGACAGGCAATGTATGTAATTCAGTTAACTGGTCTCCTTTTTATGTCTTTTCCTCATATTTTATTTAATAGGGAAATTGCTCTCCCACTGAATCTTAATTCACAATGTTAAGACTTCAGAAATACAGTTTTATATTCAAGAAAGAATTTCAATCTTCTTGCTGTCAAATATACTCTGATCTCACATGGGTACTTAATGATGTCAGGATGTCAATTTCATTTTGACAGGGCCCCTATAGGTGGAAATTTCAACTTTTTATTCTTGGTTAATACGGATGGGTAAGAGGATGTTTGAGGATATTTCCACCTCTGTTTTTATAGAAACATATACTTTTCCATAAATTTGTGAGACAGCCGTATGTTTGTGAAGCACTCTCAGCTTCTAAGAGTGAAAAGTTTCCTTCCTGCTCAAGACCTGCTATTAACTGCCTCCAATGACTCCCTGATTATTGCAGTCTCCCAACTGTTGTGATGCCCTTAATAGTCTGAAGGCCCTGGAATCTTTATTTCCACCAAGAAATGATTTCTTCCACTTATTTTTGGTGTAGTACCACTAGCGCCACTTGAATTTTAGATACAGCCATTATGTCTACAAATCCCTTGTACCTTGCTCTTCAGGTAGTGTTACCGCCTGATATGAGTTTTTAGATGTTTGTCCAGGAGTAGGATTAGACTATACTATTCTCAACACTTTTGTATTATCTACTGATGCATAGCAAATGATGCCAAAAGGAAGTGACTTCAAACAACAGACTTAAAACCTGAAACTAACACAACTTTGTAAATCAACTATGGTGTTGTCCAGTAGATGAGTCGCGTCTGACTCTTTTGCAGCCCCGTGGACTGTAGCCTGCTGGGCTCCTCTATCCATGGGATTTTCCAGGCAAGAATACTGGAGTGGGGTGCCTCTTCCTTCTCCAGGGGATTTTCCTGACCCAATGATTGAATCAGCTTCTCTTGCATTGGCAGGCAGATTCTTTACCATTAAGCCACCAGGGAAGCCCCCCAAATCAACAATATTTCAATTAAAAAAAAATAGATACATGTTATCTCACACAGTTTCTGTGTGGAATTGGGGAGAGGCTTATCTGAGGGTCCTGGCTCATAAGGTTAGCTCAAGGTGTTGGCCTTGGGGTGCAGGCATCTGAAGGCTTAACTGAAGCTGGACTGGGCCTTCCATGATGGCTCACTCAAACATAGCTGTTAGCTGGAGGCCTAACTTTCCCGCCCTGTTGGCCTCTGCTTGAATGTCCTTATGGCATCGCAGCTGGCTTCCTCCAGAGTGAGTGATCAAAGAGAGAGACTAAGGAATAAGCTGCAATGCCTCTTATGACTTAAATCTCAGAAGTCATATCCTGTCACTTCTGCTAACGTTCTCTTTGCTAGAAGTGAATCACTCACTTGGTCATGCCCACACTCAAGGGGAAGAGCTCTGCCACTTGAAAGGAGATGTATCAAAACTTTTGTGGATATATTTAAAAAGGACATAGTGGAGGACAGGGAAGCCTGGCGTGCTGCAGTTCATGGGGTTGAAAAGAGTCAGACACAACTTAACGACTGAACAACTACCACCACCACCCTCCTCTTGATTCTCCCCCTTGTGACTAGGTATTTGCAAAACAAAGCAAACTCAGAGGTTTAGACTGTGGACAGCAAAGTGGATAGATGAATACTGCTTTCTCAATCTTGGGGTAATTCATGTAGAATTTCAGTCTTGTAACCTTAAGAGTTAGGTGCGCCTCCAAAACTTGAAAA
This sequence comes from Oreotragus oreotragus, assembly GCA_006410675.1. Classification (NCBI taxonomy): domain Eukaryota; kingdom Metazoa; phylum Chordata; class Mammalia; order Artiodactyla; family Bovidae; genus Oreotragus; species Oreotragus oreotragus. Next base: position 370,541 of record SJYX01009734.1, on the reverse strand, counting down.
GGGAGGAGCGGAGGTGGGGTCTGGGAGAGCCAAATCTCTTCTTCCAGATTCTCCAATGATACTGTCTTCTGTGCCCCTCATGAATATGCAGTGGCCAGGTGAAAGCTTTCCCCAGTGCATGCTCAGAGAGGGGGATGGCGGTAAGCATGGAAGGGACAGAAAGAAATAGAAGTGTTGGGTTGTACTCACCTGGACTAATGGGTTGGACACACACAGCAGATGGTAAGACCTGAGTAAGAAGTTAGCTGGTTCTGTTCTGCTGCTGGTTGGCGAAGACCAGCCTCAGATGGGGGAGCAAGAGTGAGGCTATGAGTAGATATTGGTCCTGGGATTAAGAAGTGCCAGAGCCTTCTGCTGAAATCATCTGCAGCACCGCCAAGAGATACACAGGATCCGTGGGCAGAATTCAAGCCCTGGATCTTGAAAACAGAAACCATGGTGGTTCTGGCTCCCTGGCAGTTCTTAACATACAGTGTGCTGGTACAGCACTTGGTACCAGATGGAGAGGTTGTGAGGACAGGGCATGACTGTGAGGCCTCAGAGCAAAGCATCATGCCACAAAGACAGGTGGTGAGAGGGGTGCCCCTGTCTGTGGTGGCTTACTGCCTTTTCGGTACTCATCCTGCCTGTGTGCCCTTCACACTGGGCCTCTTCAGGAGCTTCTATTTCCAAAGCATTTTAATTTAGAAGTCAAATGTGAGTATTCCAAGCTCCGATCTAGGCTAAGAGTGCTTCATAGCTTTTCTCTTTTCTCACATTTAGAGACATCTAGGTTTCTGATACACTGATAAACAAGGGAGTTATAGAATAGTACACTTTGTGAAAGAAGGCACTGGAAAGAAGACGCCACAAAAGGAGAGAGTGGAGTAAAGAATAGAGTTTTCTTTCCAGTACATTCCAGTACATTCCAGTGCAAGGGCTTCCATGGCAGCTCAGTGGTAAGAATCCACTTGCCAATGCAGGAGACACAGGTTCGATCCCTGACTGAAACCTTATGGCATGGTAGCTGACTTCCTCCAGAGGTTTCCTCTAGAGTGGGTGATCAAAGAGACAGACTAAGGAGGAAGTTGCAATGTCTCTTATGACCTAACCTCAGAAATCATATGCTGTCAATAATTCTGCCATGTTCTCTTTGCTAGAAGTGAATCACTCACATCCAGCATGATCCCACATGCTGCAGAGCAAGTAAGCCCACACACCACAACTATTGAACCTGTGCTCTAGAGCCCGGGAACCTCAAATACTGAGCCCATGGGCCCTAGAGTCTGTGCTCTGCAACGAGAGGCCACTGCAATGAAAAACCCATGCACCACAACTAGAGAGTAGCCCCTGCTCGCTGCAACTAGAGAAAAGCCTGCACGCAACAACGAAGATCCAGCACAGCTGGATTTTAATTTTTAAATTAAAACATTTAAAAAAGATAGCAATGCAAGAGGAGGTGGGAAGTGGAAATAAACAGATTTATATTTCAAGATACAGATATACTATATATGTCATTGCCCTGTGAAAGACATGCAGGGGCTCTGCTGCTATCTGCTACCACCTTAGATGCAGGTGGGAGGGGCCTCTTTTTAAGGGGCCCTGCTCTGGTCCTCCTCCAGCTGTATTCCTACACAGCAAACCAAAGGAATCCATCAAACCAAAGGAATATGCCCAGCTGCAGCTGACTTCACCCCTTTGGACCTCGTTCCTGGTAACTGGAAGGCAAAATTCTCTTCCTCAATGGTCCTGAGCCTGCTTTCAGGGCTTTTGTGAGCTTCCTCCCCTAGATCTGAAGTATAAACTCCTGGACTCATGGAATGGCTAAGAGACTACAATTTTATAGAGGGAAAAGTGGGAATGGAGCTTGGACATGTAGGCTGGGGTACCCATGGAGTGGGGTTACTTTGCAGCGTGTAGCTGAACTGTGGGAGGCAAAGAGGGTAAGACCACTCTGTGTGAGGACTAGCTCTCTGCTCCAAGAAGAAGTCCCAGAATCCTAAGTTTGGACATGGTCTTCCAAGTTGTTAGCTAAGTTTGTCTAGCCAAAGGAAGATATATATATAGGACTTCCCTGGTGGTCCAGGGGTTAAGACTCTGAAGTTTCACTACAGGGGACACGAGTGTATATTGTCACCCTGATTATTTAACTTATATGCAGAGTACATTATGCGAAATGCTGGGCTGGATGAAGCACAAGATAGAATCAATATTGCTGGGAGAACTATCAATAACCTCAGATACACAGATGACACTACCCTTATGGCAGAAAGCAAAGAACTAAACAGNTTTCACTACAGGGGACACGAGTGTATATTGTCACCCTGATTATTTAACTTATATGCAGAGTACATTATGCGAAATGCTGGGCTGGATGAAGCACAAGATAGAATCAATATTGCTGGGAGAACTATCAATAACCTCAGATACACAGATGACACTACCCTTATGGCAGAAAGCAAAGAACTAAACAGCCTCTTGATGAAAGTGTAAGAGGAGAGTGAAAAATTTGGCTTAAAACTCAACATTCAGAAAACTAAGATCATGGCATCCAGTCCCATCACTTCATGGCAAATAGAGAGGGAAACAGTGAGAGACCTTTTTATGGGTTCCAAAATCACTGCAGATGGTGACTGCAGCCATGAAATTAAAAGACTCTTGCTCCTTGGAAGAAAAGCTATGACCAGCCTAGATAGCATATTAAAAAGCAGATATATTACTTTGCCAACAAAAGTCCATCTAGTCAAGGCTATGGTTTTTCCAGTAGTCATGTATGGGTGTGAGAGTTGGATCACAGAGAAAGCTGAGAGCTGAAGAATTGATGCTTTTGAATTGTGGTGTTGGAGAAGACTTTTGAGAGTCCCTTGGACTGCAAGGAGATCCAACCAGTCAATCCTAAAGGACATCACTTCTGAAATATTCATTGGAAGGACTGATGCTGAAGCTGAAACGCCAATACTTTGGCCACCTGATGTGAAGAACTGACTCACTGGAAAAGACCCTGATGCTGGGAAAGACTGAAAGCGGGAGGAGAAGGGGATGACAGAGGATGAGATGGTTGGATGGCATCACTGACTCGATGGACATGAGTTTGAGTAAGCTCCAGGAGTTGGTGATGGACAGGGAGGCCTGGTGTGCTGTAGTGCACGGGGATGCAAAGAGTCGGGCACGACTGAGCGACTGAATGACTGAACGGAACTGATATATCTATATGTATATCTATATCTATATATAGATATAGATATAGATATAGATAACACACACACACACAACATATACTTATCTGGAGTAGGAAATGGCAACCCACTCCAGTATTCTTGCCTGGAAAATCCCAAGGACAAGGAAAGCTGGCAGGCTAAAGTCCATGGGGTTGCAAAGAGTCAGACACAACTGAGCAACTAGGCATATATATGTTAAATTTAGAGTTTGTTAGCTTGTTTTATAACTTTTCACACTATTTAGACATTTGATATATGGGCCCCCTTGTGTAGACTTTTGTAAGCCCTACAACTGCTAGGTTTGGCTCTGGTATCTCATTTGATACAGAATCAAGTTGAATTAGCTTGGCCTGGTTTTTTAAGGCCTTTTACTATTTGATCTTCCCTAAACTTACCTTCTACTACTCTTCTGCAGGAATCCTCTGCGGGCCAGTCTGGTCCACTCAGATCCAGATCTCAGATCTGGCCTACATCCTCTCCTCTGTGCTCAGGTTCACTCTATTTTCTCTGAAAAACCTTTGCTTCTGCTCTGCATTTATATAGGCCAACTACTATTTAAACACCCAGCTTCATATTCATGTTTCCTCCTCTGGATTCTTCTAACAGCTTTTTTCTGAACCACTCATTGACACTCAAAGTGTGGAACTGTGTGTGGAAGCCATTCTTCTTTCCATGCACAAGGTATATAGATATAAGGAGGTGCCAATATGCAACTGTTTTTAAACGAGGAAAGAGTATCCAAAAAAAGCAAAAAACAAACAGAGGAGTAGCTAAAGAATCAGGAGAAAGTAGTTAGGCAAGTAACCAAGGAGGAGATGGCTGGCATTGTCAAAGGCTGCAGAGTGGTCACTGGGAAAGATGCCCCAAAATAGAAAGAGAAATGAAGTCCTTTGTGACCACTGAAAGATCAGCCCATTGTGTGGGTGTAAACAGCATTGTAGTTGGGAAAATAAGAGATGAAAAGTAAAGACAGCAAATTCAGTTGAGTTATCTGAAAAGGTGGAGGATGTTGGGTTGTTTTGTTCTGTGCAAAGGATGGAACAAATGTGTCCGTGGGGAAAAAAGAGCTAGATTAGAGGGGAACAGTGATATCAGGGAAAGGATAGTTTGATTAATCAAAATCTGGGAATGGTGGCCATCCAGGGCACAGGTGCAGGGATTAACCTTGATGAAGAGAAAGGACTTGTGGTCAAGGGAATGAATGCAGACCATAGGACAGACATCCTAATCCAGAGACCGGACTTAAAGGTGAAGAAATTGGCTGTCACTGTAGAGGAAAGGCTAGGAAAGCCTGAATTTTCTGGAGCAGGTCTAAGATTTCTTACATAGTAAAACCAAAATGAGAAGACTGAGGAATGTGTCTTAATTGAAAGAGTAAGTCAAAACCCCTGAAAGAGACTTCCTTAGTGGTCCAGTGGTTAAGGCTCCATGTTCCCAACGCAGCGGCCCGAGTTTGATCCCTTGTTAGGGAATTAGATCCCACATGCCACAATTAAGAATCAGTGTGCCATGACTAAAGATCCCACATAGTGCAACTAAGACCCAGCACAGCCAACTAAATAAATATAGACATTAAAAAAAAAACCTGAAAAAAACAACTAAACAGAAATAAACAATTGACCAGATAAAGAATTTGAAGCATCAGTAATAAGTGTGCTAACTGAATTAGGAAAAAGGATAGATGAACATCATAAGAATTCTAGCAAGGAACTAAAAAATATAAAAAAGGACTAGTCAGAACAAAGAAGAATACAATAACTGAAATAAAGAAAACACACTAGAAGGCATGAATAGGTTACTGGTGATAAAGAAGAGACATAAGTGATCTGGAAGATAGAATAACAGAAATCATCTAATCAGAACAGGAAAAGGAAAACAAAACAAAAAAAAAGAAAATAGTTTAACGGATCTATGGGACAACATCAAAGATATCAACATTTGTGTTATAAGGGTTGCAGAAGAAGAAAAGAGAGAAAAGGGGGTCAAAGTATATTTGTTAAAAGTATGACTGAAAACTTTCCAAACTTGAAGAAGGAAATGTATTCAGGTACAGGAAGCACAGAGTGTCCCAAACAAGATGAACCCAAACAGACCCACAGTAAGACATAATTAAAATGGCAACAATTAAACTCAGGATTTTAAAAGGAGCAAGAGAAAAACAAAGAGTCGTATACAAGTGAACCCCCATAAAGCTATCAGCTGATTTTTCAGCAGAAGTTCTGCAAATTGGAAGGGAGGGCCATAATATATTCATAATGTGTCCAAAGAGAAAAATCTGTAATCTAGCAAGATTATCATTTAGAATTGAAGGAGAGACAAAGAATTTCTCAGACAAACAAAAGCTAAGGAAGTTCAATACTAGACTTACACTAAAAGAAATGTTAAGGGGTCTTCTCTCAGTTAAAAAAACCCGATGACAAGAATTAGGAAACTATAGTCAAGGAAAAAGCCCACTAAGAAAGGCAAATAGATAGTAAGGGCTAAGTTTCAGCCACTTGAATAAGCAAGTACAAAGGTTAAAAGATAACAACTGTAAAAGTAACTGTAACTACAATACACAATGAAGGTATAAACATGAAGACATAAAATAGGATATTAAAACACAAAATGTGAGGAAGGAGTAAAACAGGTAAATCTTTTAGAATGTATCTGAATTTGTTACTACCAGTTTGAAAGAAGTAGATTTAGTTATAGATCAACATGTATGAATCCCACGGTAACCACAAATCAAAAACTTACAATAGATATACAGAAATGGAGAGGAAAGGAACATAAGCATACTACTAAAGGAAATTATCAAACTACAAGAGAAGAAGCAAAAAGGAGAATGAATAGAGAACTACAGAAACAACCAGAAAATAAGTAATAAAATAGTAATAAGTACATACCTATCAATAATTACTTTAAATATCAATGGAATAAAGGGTCCAAACAAAAGATGTGGATTAAAAGTAAGACCCATCTATATACTACTTAGAAGATTAAAAATAAGACCCATCTACATGCTACTTAGAAGAGATTCACTTCACAGCTAAAGACACATACAGATTGAAAGTGAGTGGTGGAAAAAGATTTCATTCAAATAGAAGTAAGAAAGCAGGGGTAGCAATACTCATATCAGATAAAATAGGTTTTTCTAAAAAGTCTAACAAGAGATGAAGAAGAGCTTTATATAAAGAAAAAAAGATCAATAAAGAAGATATTACACTCATTAGCATATATGTACCCATTAAAGGAACACCTAAATATAAATATTTAAATCAAACATTAATAGACATAAAGGGAGAAATTGATAGTAATATAATAATAGTAGGGGCTTACACCTGACTTATATCAATGGACAGATCATCCAGACAGAATATCAATAACTCAATAGCAATTTTAAATGATACAATTAACCAGTTAGACTTATTAGATATCTAAGAGCCTCATGCGAAGAGTTGACTCATTGGAAAAGACCCTGATACTGGGAGGGATTGGGGGCAGGAGGAGAAGGGGACGACAGAGGATGAGATGGCTGGATGGCATCACCAACTCAATGGATGTGAGTTTGAGTGAACTCTGGGAGTTGGTAATGGACAGGGAGGCCTGATGTGCTGTGATTCATGGGGTCACAAACAGTCAGACACGACTGAGTGACTGAACTGAACTGAAGGATGCTCTATTCAAAAACAGCAGAATATATTTTCTTTTCTAATGCACAGGGAACGTTCTCCAGGATGGATCACAGGTTAGGCAACAAAACAAGTCCCAGTAAATTTAAGAGAATAGAAATTTTTTTGACCATAAACCTATGAAACTAAAAATCAGTTATAGCAAAACAAAGTGGGGGGGAGCACAAACACATGGAGACTAAAATATGTGTTACTGAAAAAAAGAATAGGTCAACGAAGATATCAAAGATGAAACACCCCAAGACAAATGAAAATGGACACACAGCTGTTCAGAACTGATGGAATTCAGCAAAAGCAGTCCTAACAGGAAAGTTTATAATGATACAGGCCCACCTCAAGAAGCAAACAAACAAACAAAAATTTAAAATGAACAACCTAACCTTCCATCAAAAGTAATTAGAAAAAGAAAACCAAATAAAGCCCTAAGTCAGGGTAAGGAAGGAAATAATAAACATTAGGAAATAAATAGAGACCAAATAAACAATTAAAAACAACAACCAAGGACTGGTTTTTGAAAAGATAAATGCAATTGTAGAAGCAAACAAACAAACAAAAATTTAAAATGAACAACCTAACCTTCCATCAAAAGTAATTAGAAAAAGAAAACCAAATAAAGCCCTAAGTCAGGGTAAGGAAGGAAATAATAAACATTAGGAAATAAATAGAGACCAAATAAACAATTAAAAACAACAACCAAGGACTGGTTTTTGAAAAGATAAATGCAATTGACAAACCTTTAGCCAGGTTCATCAAGAGGAAGAGAGAGAGGACCCAAATCAACACAAAAAGAAATGAAAGAGGAAAAATAACAACAGATATCACAAAGATACAAAAATAAGAAAATACTGGGCTTCCCTGGTGGCTCAGTGGTAAGGAATCTACATGCCAATTCAGAAGACACAGGTTCAGCCCCTGATCTGGGAAGATCCCACATACCATGGAGTAACTAAGCCTGTGTGCAACAACCACTGCGCCTGTGCTCTAGAGCCTGGAAGCTGCAGCAGTTACTGAGCCTACACGCCACAACTCCGGAAGCCCATGCACCCTAGCACCCGTGCTCCACACATGAAAACCCACTGCAATGAGAAGCCCGTGCCCTGCAGCTGGAGAGTCGCCCCTGCTCTCTGCAACAAGAGAAAGCTGTCACAGCAATCAGGACTCGGCACGGATAAAACACAAAATTTTAAAAGTCATGTGAATAGTTATATCACAACAAATTGGACAGTCTAAAAGAAATGGACGAAAGTCTAGAAACACATAACTTTCCAAGACTCAATCAGGAAGAAATAGATCATCTGAACAGATAGATCACTACTAGTGACTTGAATTTGCAAAAATAAACAAACCAAAAAAAACCCCATCAAAACCAAACAAACAAAATAAAAACAATAAAATTCCCAGGAAACAAAAGTTCAGAATGAGATGGCTTCACAGGGGAATTCTACCAAGGCAACCTTCTCAAACTTTTCCAAAATATAGATGAGGATGGAACACTTTCAAAATCATTCTGAAGCTACCATTACCCTGATATCAAAACCAGACTGAAAAAAAAAAGGAAATTACAAGCCAATAAATTTAATGAATATAGATACAAAAATCCTCAACAAAATATCAGCAAACCCAATCAATAATAATAAAAAGGATCACACACCATGATCAAATGGGATTTGTATGAGGGATGCAAAGATGGTTCAATATTCACCAATCAATATGATACACCACATTGACAAAAGGAAAGGCAAGAATCATATAATCATTTCAACAGACACAGAAAAAGCATTTGAGAAAATTCAACATCCATCATGACAAAAAAAACTCTCAGTAATGTGGATACAGAGGGAACGTATCTCAATATAATAAAAGTCATTTATCACAAACCCACAAGGACTAACATACTCTATGGTGAAAAACTGAAAGTTTTTTCTCCAAAATCAGAAATAAGATAAGAACGCCCACTCTTGCCACTTGTATTTAATATAGTATTGGAAGTTCTCATCACAGCAATCAGACAAGAAAAAAATCCATCCAAATTGGAATAGAAGAAGTAAAACTGTCACTATTTGCAAATGATATGATACTATATATAGAAAACCTAAAGTTTCCACAAAAGAAACTATTAGAACCAATGAATTAATTCACTAAAGTTATAGGATACAAGAGTAATATATGGAAATCTGTTGCTTTTCTATACAATAATAATGAAATATCATAAAGAGAAAATAAAGAAATGGTCCCATTTGAAAACACATCAAAAAGAATAAAATACCCAAAGAATAAACTTACCACTGAGGTCGAATACCTATACTCTGAAACTATAAAACACTGATGAAGAAATCTGAAAATGATACAAGAAATGGAAGTATAACCTGTGTTCTTGAATTGGAAGAATTAATAGTTAAAATGTCCATACTACCCAAAGCCATCTGTATATTTAAGACAATCCCTATCAAAATATACATGACATTTTCAACAGAATGAAAACAAATAACCCCAAAATTTATATGACTCACAAAAGACCCCAAATTACTAATGCAATCTTAAGAAAAAAGAGTAAATCTGGAGTTAACCTGCTCCCTGGCTTCAGACTATACTACAAAGCTATAGTAATCAAGACAGTACGATACTACCATAAAGAGACACACACAGATCAACAGAACAAACAACTCAGAAATAAACCCATGCATTTACTTTCGATTAATCTTTGACAAAAGACCAAAGAATACACAATAGAGACATGGAAATCTCTTCAATAAGTGGTGCTGCAAAAACTGGACAGTAACATGTAAAAGGATAATATTAGAGGACTTCCCTGGTGGTACAGTCGATAGGAATCTGCCTGCCAGTGTAAAGGACACAGGTTTGATCACTGGTCCAGGAAAATTCCACATGCTGCAGGCAACTAAGCCCGTACACCACTACTACTGAGCTCATGCACTCTAGGGCCCGTGAGCCACAACTAATGAGCCCCTGTGTCATAGTTACTGAAGGCTGTGTGCCTAGAGCTTGTGCTGTACAAGAGACGCCACTGCAGTGAGAAGTCTGTGCACTGCAAAAAAGAGTAGCCCCCATTCATTGCAACTGGAGAAAGCCCGCGCACAACAATGAAGATCCAGTCCAACCAAAAAATTAATAAATAATTTTTAAAAAGGATAATACTAGAAACTTTGCTCACATCATATACAAAAATAAGTGGATTAAAGACCTCCATCTAAGACTTGGAGACCATAAAATTCCTAGTTAAGAACATAAGCAGAACACACTTTGACATAAATTGTAGCAATGTCTTTTACGGATCTGTCTCCTAAGCCAAGGGCTTCCCAGGTAGCTCAATGGTAAAGAATCCTCCTGCCAGTGCAGGAGACAACGGTTTAATCCTTGGGTTGGGAAGATCCCCTGGAGAAGGAAATGGCAATCCACTCCAATATTCTTGCCTGGGAAATCTCATGGACAGAGGAACCTGGTGGACTACAGTCCATGGGTTCACAAAAGAGCTGAACATGACTTAGTAACTAAACAACAGTAACAACTCCTAAGGCAAAAGAGACAAAAGCAAAAATAAACATACAGGACCTAATTAAACTTGAGCTTTTGCACAGCAAAGGAAACCATCAACAAGATGAAAAGACAACCTACCGAATCACTGTGTTGTATACCTGAAACTAACAATGTAAACCAACTGTACTTTAATAAGAACGAAAGACTGCCTTGGAGTGGATAGCCTATCTTAACATAGACACAAGGTGAGTGATACTTAATATGAAATTAATGTAAGTTTTGTTACTGTTTTATAACTTTGCTTTCAAAGAATTACATTACCATGCTGCTAAGTCGCTTCAGTCGTGTCCAACTCTGTGCGACTCTGTCCCACCAGGCTCCCCTGTCCCTGGGATTCTCCAGGCAAGAACACTGGAGTGGGTTGCCACTTCCTTCTCNAATTAATGTAAGTTTTGTTACTGTTTTATAACTTTGCTTTCAAAGAATTACATTACCATGCTGCTAAGTCGCTTCAGTCGTGTCCAACTCTGTGCGACTCTGTCCCACCAGGCTCCCCTGTCCCTGGGATTCTCCAGGCAAGAACACTGGAGTGGGTTGCCACTTCCTTCTCCAATACATTACCATACTGAATGCTTTTCTCTCTCATAATTTGAGAAACTGTGTATCATCCTATTACCACAGGTAAGTGGGAGAACAATCTTCAAGTATGCTAAAAATAAATGAACTGTATACTTTATAAGGTTAAGTTTATGGTACATGAATTATATCTCAATAAAAAGTAAAGGAGAAGTAAAGACTTCCAGATACAAATAAAAACTGAGGGGTTTCACTCCCAGTAGACCTGCCCTGTAATAAATGGTGAAACAAGTTCTTCAGGAAGGAGATAAAGAACACTGGGTCAGAAACTTGGATCTATTTAAGAAAGGAAGAGTGCGGTTTCCCTGGTGGCCCATTGGTCAAGAAGCCTCCTGCCAATGCAGGAGACAAGGGTTCGATCCCTGGTCTGGGAAGATTCCGCATGCCACGGAGTAAGCCCCTGTGCTGCAACTATGGAGCCTGTGCTCCAAGGCAAGAGAAGTCACCACAACCAGAAGCCCACACGCTGCAACTAGAGAGTACTCCCTGTTTTCCGCCACTGGGGAAAGCCGAGCACGTCGACAAAGACCCAGGGCAACCAAAAATAAATAGATAATTTAAAAAAAAAAGGAAGAGTGCAAGAGGTGGAGTAAATAAAGGTAAAATAAAATGCATTTCATTTTTAATTGCTCTAAAGGACAACTGCTAAAACTTTAAGAGTAAAAATGTATTGGGTGATTATAGCATAGGAATCAGTGAAATGAATGACAGCAATGTCACAGGGATGGTACAGAGGAATTAGAATAATCTGCTATATGGTAACTGCATGATATATTATTTGAAGGTAGACTTAGATTATTTTATATGCAAAATCATTATACTAGTTCACAAAGCAAGTCTCACTAAATTTCAAAGAATAGGTATCATACAGGCTAGGATCTCTGACCACAGAGCAATTGAGAAATTAATTAGAAAATTAGTTACAATTCCTGCATGTTTGGAAATTTTAAAACACATTGTTAAATACTCACAGGTTCAAAAATCATAATGAATGTTTAAAAAAAAGATATTAACAATAATGCCAAACTATATATCAAAACTAATGGAATGTACCAAAATCAGTGTTTTGAAGGAAAATGGTTAGCATTAAACGAAACTGATGAATACCTGAAAATTAATGAGCTACGTTTCTATTGTAAGTTAGGAAAAGAACCACAAAACAGAACCAAAGAAAGTATAAAGAAAGATAAAATAAATATGAGTGGGAACTAATGAAACTGAAAAAATATACACAACAGAGAAAAATCAACAAAATCAAAAGTTCAATGTTTGAAAAAAAAATACCAAGAAAATAAACAACCCTTCAGTAAACTTGATTAAGGAAAAAGAGTTAAAGGACAAATAAATAACTTGATGAATGAAAAGAATGGGCATGATTATAGATAAACACTAAAAAAGATTTTAAAGTAATACTATCAACAACCATATGCAAAAATACTGAAAGGTTAGGTGAAATAGAATTTGTAAAGAAAATATAATTTACCAATACAATGCACAAAGTTCTATAAGTTGTACGAAAACTGAAGGAGTGTTTAAGAATTTTTCCCATGAAGAAAACATCTGTCTCAGATAATTTTATACGAATAGGTATCAAACTGAAGAAACAGATCATCTTAAACTTATTTAAACTCTTTCCAAAGGAAGAAAGAAGGAATACTCTCCAGTCCATTTCAGAAGATGTATATAACTCTAAGACCAGTGTCACATATAGTCATATAGTTTTTCTTTCTGAGTAAGAAAAATAAAGTCATTTCCCTCATGAATATACAATAAAAATTCTGAACAAAATATCAGTATATCAAATCCAACAATGTAATAAAAATAATACACTCTGACCATGTTATGTTCATACTAAGTGAAAGTCACCCTGTCATGTCCAGCTCTTTGCAACCCCATGGACTATACAGTCCAGGCAATTCTCCAGGCCAGAATACTGGAGTGGGTAGTCTTTCCCTTCTCCAGGGGGTCTTTCCAACCTAGGGATCAAACCCAGGTCTCCCGCATTGTAGGTGGACTCTACCAGCTAAGCCACCAGGGAAGCCCAAATATGGCTAAGTATGTGAAGTACTAAGGGAAGTGCTTCAGAGAAGTACTAAATATGTGAGCAAAAATTAACATTTATAAAAAGCTATAAATGTTCCTTATTAGAATAGCAATTTTTAAAAAGAAAAACTATATAATTATCTCAATAGATGCAGATAAAACATTTGATAAAATTCAACATAAACACATTATTAAAAGCTTCAGTAGGTTAGGAATAGATGGGAACTTCCATACTCTAATAAGAATATCTACAAAACAATCTTACAGAAAGTGAGAAAATGATGAATATAGAATTTAGAATCAGTAAAGAGACTGCAGGATGAGGTAGGGAACAACCACATAGATATACTATTTTAAATGTCCTAATTCTTGTATTGTCAAGGACCTAATTTTTATCTTCAGTGTGAGCTCCCTGGAAAGTGGAAGTGTTAGTTGGTCAGTAGTGTCCGACCCTTTGCGACCTCACAGACTATAGCCCGCCAGGCTCCTCTAATCCATGGAATTCTCCAGGGAAGAATACTGGAGCAGGTTCATTTCCTTCTCCAGGAGATCTTTCCAGTTGAGGGACTGAACCCACATCTCCTGCACTGCAGGTAAATTCTTCACTGTCTGAGCCACCAGGGAAGCCCTAGATCCTTATCCTACTACTAATTGAATAAACAAACATGCTTGGACCAGTGATGAGGGTATGTCATAAATCAGTGAGTCTCAAAGTGTGGTCCCTGCAGCATCAGCATCCCCTGGAAACTTGCAAAAAATGCCAGTACTCCAGGCCTCTCTCCCCTGCTGAATCAGAAACTTTGGGGGTGGGGCCCAGCAGCACATGTTTTAACAAGCCCTCCAGGTGATTCTGATGCAGCATAAAGACTAAGTACTACAATCATAACCTACAGATTCAAAAGTATACAAGTCTGAACACCTATAGTCCAATTAAGAAAAGAGAAAGGCCAGCTAATGGATGAAGCTGTACAGTTGGCTCATGGGATGACCATCAAACTTTCTCATTTAGCTGAGTTTAAACTAGATGAGAGGGATGCTGAACATGACTCCCTTTCTTCATGATGCTAACAAATTTAAAGGAAAAAAAATAAGGCCTATTACACCATTAAAACCAACAGTAATCCTGCATGCTAGAAACTCGTTATACATCAATGCTGTGTCATATTTTACTGGGTAGATCCCAAGTCAGAACCATTTTTAGAAAGTACCGTGACTTCTGCAAATGGGGAGAATACCCTCCAAGAGGTTTTCCTACAGTTTGGGGTAGAACTCTGATTCAGCACAACACAGGCAACCACCAGAAAGGTCTAGAGAGGAGAAAAATTTGCTAAGAAAGGAAAAAAAAGCAGCAGCAGCATACCTTATGAACCTCTGCCAACTCATGGTCCATCCTTGCAGCCCTCTTTAGAAAACCATCTTTGGTAGTAGTGACTTTTGGTTTTGGTGGTTTGATTCGGGGTTGTGTCACAAAATCTGGGAGACATGACTCAAGCTCAACTAATCCTATGGAAAGGAAGTACATGATTAGTGTCTGGTGCTTAAATGTATCATTTAAAAGCATACTGTTAATTTTATTAGCAGTTTTCCAAGTGGTTTTATTTAGAATTGTTGATAAGGTGTACCTCATATAATTGAATTGTCCTTGAAATACAAAGGAGATTTCTATATAATTAACTTACATTCTTGGTAACTTAGATTGTAAAATAAGAAATGCATTCTAAAATGAAACCACTGTCCTACCAAAAAGTAATAATACCACAATAATAAACAGGAAGTTAATGATCATATGATACATGGCACCACCATTCTAAAGTGCCTGTACACCAGGTTATCATATTCAGCTCTAGAGAGGGTCAGCCAGAGGTGCAAGTTCAATGGTGTGACCGTCAGCGCACGATCTTGGCCATATCATTCTCCAACCTCTCAACTGAAATTTAAACAATTTAATTAAGGCTCTCTTGGACTTTACAACAGGTATAACCCTCTCCATTAATGTATCCCCTAGTTTATCCATCCCCCTGCCCACTAGTATTCTGGTGTTTCTTCATAAAGGGCTGATTTCATTTCATATTTCTTGTCTGAATCATAAACCTGGTATAAAAACTTTTCTATTTTATTTTTGCATAACTTCGATTTTAGTGACATTAAACATGTTTAAAAGTTTAGTAGTTTATTGACTTTGCTGCTTGGTAAATTGTTGCATAGTGTATCCATTTATTTATTTGGGTCTTTATAGTTTTTATTGGTTTCTATGAACTCATTATTAATAATACTAAACATGTAATGGCTATTTCTTACAAATATTTTATTTTTGATTAGCTTTTAATCTAAATTGCTATATTTCATATTTCTAAGATAACTCTCTTATACTAGGCTTATAATTATGGGAACCGCTTACCTTCATAGGTGTTGAGATAGTGGTTTTTTACTACAAAGTCCTCTGAATTGTTGTCTGGGAAACGACCAAGGCGAGATAGAGGTCCATAGACCTGTGATGCGTAATCACAATAATCCTTGATGATATTTCTTCTCTCCAATTTCCCTTCTATATTCTTTCCCTTTCCCATAAGTTTTCTGATTGCTAAAATAAAACATACCTCCATGACTATCTCTAAAATATTTTTCTGAATGATCCAAATACAGGCTAGTGGAAGGCAATGGCACCCCACCCCAGTACTCTTGCCTGGAAAATCCAATGGACGGAGTAGCCTGGTGGGCTGCAGTCCATGGGGTCGCTACCAGTCGGACAGACTGAGCGACTTCACTTTCACTTTTCTCTTTCATGCATTGGAGAAGGAAATGGCAACCCACTCCAGTATTCTTGCCTGGAGAATCCCAGGGATGAGGGAGCCTGGTGGGTTGCCGTCTATGGGGTCACACAGAGTCGGACACGACTGAAGTGACTTAGCAGCAGCAGCAGAACCAACTGTAGTTTTATTCACAGAGAGACGACTGAGCTGAATAAATTCCATCATGATCATTCACTGCAGCCCGAATGTAACCCTTAAGACAAAGAACAGGTGGATATGACAGAAGCTGAATCAGCTAGTGCCTCAATTGGTACTCATCAAAAATCTTTTATAACTGCATTCTGAGCTCTGGCCCAGAAATAAAAGTTTGTGCAATGAATGAAAGAAACTCAAAGTAACTGAAAAATACATGTCTTCAATAGAGATGAGGGAATTATTTTCTCCTAAGAGAATAATTAAAAGGGAAGGAAGGCTACAAGCTCTTCAGAAAAATCTCTGGTCATCCTGGCTAACACCAGAATAAATTAGAATATATCCAAGCTTATAGTTTCAGAATTAGTTGGCAGGCTCAGCTGTACATACTAGTTTACTAATTTAAGGAGTCAGGATTACTACCTCTACGTGCTCCTTTTCTTTCAATCCCATCACAGACCTACCCCCTTTTGAAGGCTCTACATCAGGTACTCTCAACGGGTGTAAAATCAGATTGTGAGATTTTGAAGCCATATTGTAAGAGCTGGCTGCATGTACCACTGCTGCCTTTTGAATGTTATCTATATGTGACCCTCAGGGCTTTTGTGTGTGACTTGGAATTTCACGATTAAAATACTTCAAATTTTATTTTGTTGTTGTTTAATTGCTAAGTTGTGTCCAACTCTTGCAACCTCATGAACTGTACCTGCCAAGTTTCTCTGTCCATGGGATTTCCCAGGCAAGTATATTGAAGTGGGTTGCCATTTCCTTCTACAGGGGATCTTTTCCACCCAGGGATCAAACTGGTGTCTCCGGCACTAGCAAGCAGATTCTTTACCATTGAGCCACCTAGGAAGCCTTAGTTATTTATGAAAATTAGTCAACCCATCACTGGTTATTTCAAGGACTGAAAAGAAAAAACTGTTGACAATATCTAAATGCATACCTAAAAGCTAGTTAAGTGAAAAGTCATTTTCTTACACACTCAAAAAAATTCAGGGGCATATAACACTGAGAGCAGAGAAGAAGGACCTTACTTTCTGGGGGCCAGGGGTCCTTGAAGGTCTTCCTGGAGGAAGTGACATTTGAGTTGTTTCTTAGCCTTGGTTCCCCCAAAGACAGAACCTGAGATAAAGGCATGTGTGCAGGTAGTTTATTGGCAGGTGATCCCAGAAGGTGAAGAGAGAGGGACAGAAGGAGTAACAAGAAAAAAAAAGTCAACCCATTGCTAATTATATCATCTGCTGAAAAGAAAAAAATGTTGGCAGTATCTAAATGCATATGTAGCAGCTAATTAAGTTAAAAGTTATTTTCTCACATCAAGAAAGTTAAAAGTTCACTAAAAATAATTTTTAAGAAATTAATTTTTGTAATTGTTTTACTAGGAAAATTTTGAATACTTCTTTACTGTGATTACATTGCTATTATCATGTGTATAGATTGCTAATCTGCATATATAAATGATGCAGTGCAATTTTATAAGTAAATAAATTATATTAAGTTACTCAGCAAGTACAGCTATAAAGCTAAATGCTAAATTAAAATTTTTTACTTTAAATTCTAACTAAACAGTTTTATTAAGTAATTTTTAATCCTCCAGACTTCTCTTTTATGTATAAAGTACAGATACATTTATAGTATATAAACAGATATATAGTACACCTATGGTATTAAAATTTCATGGGAGGGACTTCCCTACTGGTCCAGTGGTTAAGAGTCTGCCTTGCAATGCATGGGATATGGATTTGATCCCTGGTCGGGGAACTAAGATCTCACATGCCAGGCATGGGGCAACTAAGCCCACGTGCCACAATACTGAAGCCCCTGCATGGAAAAGAAGACCCAGCACAGGGGGCTTAAAAAAAATTTTTTTTTAATTTCATGGAAGGAGGATAAATAGGAAAAAAGATATCTGAATACCTCTTTTAGTGGGAAACAATGAAAAACAGGTTGAGAAGTAAAGCTCTCTATCCAAGGCTTCAGCCTACGAATATGGGGAGCCCAATACACACACACACACACACACACACACACACAGACACACGAGTCCATAATGCCAACACCTTGCTACTAGTTAGAATATCATTACTTGATTTTCTTAGTGATGAATTTTCCTCTACTCTTCTACTTTTGAGAAATAACTCTCCTGCCCCTTATCAGTTAAATAACACTAGGACCAAAAAAGAATTCTATCACAGTTAAATCAGCTTTGGGAAAAAACCCAAAGCTGAACCAGCTTTCCCACCCCTTGTGGGCTGGTGCTGCGCCATCACCTGACACGTGCTTGCACTGAATCTGTGCCAACTTTGCCTCCTTCACTTCCTGTAGTTTAGACCATTGGGCATTCAAGCGTGCCATGTTCACTTCATTTTGATTCTTGTCACGCTTCTTCAGCAGCTCTTTTAGAACTTCCAGGCGAATCTCCTGCAATCTTCAAGCAAATTACAATCATAAAGAAGCCTATGGTCTCTCAAATAGGATGCTCTACTAAAGAAAGGGAACATTTGCCATAAATAGGACCTTCTTTTCAGGCTGGTACCATATTCATGCATTTTAAAAAGACCACTCTGGCAAAAGTGTGGGAAATGAGTTGGGGGTTGGGGTAGACACTCAACAGTCTTTATATAAGAAGAATATTATATGGGTGTATCTCTAGGCAGAAGGGCCTAAGTGAACAGAAAAATGTCTGTCCACAGTTTCAGGCTGACAGGTATTGCTGGAGAGTTAAAGAACAGGAGGACTGAGAGAAACTGTGGTTGTGGCATGCTACCTTAAGTGGTGAATGCGAAAATGCCAGCATCTGACACATACGGATATTCATTCTTCAGTTCCCTTTACCTCACCTTCTCATTGTTCTCCAGGACTACCTTGCTTATGTGTACATATGACTTCAAAATATCTACTTCAGCCCAGATACTTCTGAACCGGAACTTCCATCTACTTGAATCTCCAATTATCCCTTCAAAGAAACCTCCCTCATTTTATTCCCCCAGAAATCTATTCCTTCTCCTACCTTCCTCCCCTCTCTAAAACACTTCTCACATCTGTTCCCTAGCTCATGTCTTGGTCATCTCTCTCCTGACTCGGACTCTAGATGTTAGTCTAGTCTCGCCCCCTTCCAATCTTTGTTCCATGTAGTGGTCAAGATTTGCCTTTCTAAAATGGAGATTTGAACATTTTACTCTTCCTTAAAAATTTACATAATAATTTATTCAATCACTTATCTGTCAAATACTTATGCCAGGCAGGGAATAAAACAATGGTGAACAAGATAAAATGCCCTGTCTCGAGGAGCACTGTTTCAATGAAGTAGGCATATAAACCAACATTTAAAACATAGGGATCAAACACCAGGGCAGAAGAATGATGAGACTTCTGCAGGAGAAGAAACGGCAGAGCGCCTCTTTCAGTGCTATTCCCCGTTGATCAAAAGGAAGGAGCGGGGTGGTGGGAAAGGCTTCTTAAAAGTAGCCATGAACTCAGCACTTGAGGATCAAAAGGGTTGAGATTTGCCACACTGACAAGGGAGAAATGGGGCCTCAGCAGAGATAGCACACTGTCAGGGGCTTGGTAGCAATGCTATGAGCAACGAAGCACCTCAGCACAGGAACAAAGGGACCTCAGGAAACTCCCTTCCCCCTCTTCTTGCTAAGGAGCTGGAATTTTTTGGTCTTCATCATTTCTACATATTCAGAGATAATCTCATTACTGAAAAATACATCAGTTAAAATGGCTAAAAAATTCAACCAGAAATACCCTAGCATATTGTTACTTATGTACTGTGAGGTCATCTCTTAACTAAAACATTCCACAGGTTGTCTTTTAAATATAAATGCCTTATTAGCTGCAGCTAGAACCCAAGATGTCCTGACTGAATCCGGTACAAGGGGGAAGAGACAGGGTCAGCCAGGAGGCTGTTTGATGGATAGGAAGAGGGTCAAAGTCGAGGGACCCTGGCACTGGTAAGGAACAGAAAGGGTCAGTCTGAAAGACGTTTTGAAAAAATCAGTGGAATTCTGTGACAGTCTAGATAAGTTACTAAAGAGAAAAGAGATCAGAGATGCTATGAGGAGTTATTCAAATCTGGGTTCCACACTGAACATCACGCATAAAGTAGGCATTATATATATTTTTATATTATTGGAGAAAAAATAATGGAGCTATTGCTCCTGAAACCCAGTCTCCTAACTCTACAGGTTAAGGATTGCTTTTAAACCCTTACATTTGGGAACTCTATTTGCTCTATTGCTTAAAAGTATTAACATTAATCCCATCAGTAGGAGCAATTGTCTGGGTAACTGAGAACCTACTTCTCAATCTCCTGCTCTCTGAAGGCCCACTCCTTCCTCTCCATGGCATTCATCATCCGTCTCCTTTTCTCAAACTGGGAGGTGTCACTCAGAGGGGGCAGGGTGTCTTCCCAAGCACGCTTCTCCCGGGCACGTTCTATCATCTCTACTTCAGCTTGTCCTGCCGGGAGACCTCGACCTAGAGGATGAGGCAGAACACTTAAACACACAGACACACTCACGTACCTACTAGTATTTAACTGACTTCCTCTCAGTTCTTGTCCTCTTTAAATAAAGGTTATGACAAAATTAAATGATATTGGGGTACGTCTCCACATGTGCCTGAGAATGTGTTATCTGTGCCCTGCACTCTCTCTTATTAGCAGTTCAGTCAGAAGATATTTCATTTGCATGGAAGTATTTAAAGATATTAGGTGATTACTAAATAATCACACCTTGGAACATTCCATATTGGAAAAATCCATCTTATGAAATACAAAGAAATATCAAAATAACTTGCAGAAGATCATAGTTAGTAGGTGGTGAAACCCAGAATTTGCCCATGACAATCTGGCCCTTGCAGTCTTACATACTATACTATACTCCCTCTCTAGAAACAAATATTAAACAAAAATGAACTATATACAGAGAAGCCCACAGCTAATATCATACTCAACAGTGAAAGGTTAAAAACTTTTTCTCTAAGATCAGGAACAAGGTAAGAGTGCACACTCTCACCACTGCTATTCAACATAGTACTGGAAGCCCAGAGAAATTGGAGGGGGGGGAGAGAGAGACAAAGAAATAAAGAAAAATGCATCAAGTCAGAAAGTATGAGTCATTCAGTCATGTCTGACTTCTTGCAGTCGCATGGGCTGTCCATGGAATTCTCCAGGCAAGAACACTGGAGTGGGTTGCCATTCCCTTCTCCAGGGGATCTTCCCGACTCAGGGATAGAACCAGTGTCTCCTGTACTGCAGGCAGATTCTTTACCATCTGTGCTACCAGGGAAGGAAGAAGTAAAATTATATGTAGATTTCACAATAAGCTACCTTACTGAACTGATATTCTTAGTTCTGTTCATTTAAACTTTTAAAATGAGTGCATTGCCTACAAGTGAAAATAGTTTTGCTGCTTCTTTCTAATCTGCACACCTAATTTTTCTTCTCTTATTTTACTGCATTAACTCAATTATTTCTCAACCAGGATGCTATTAATACCGTGTTGGGCCAACAATTAATTTTTGGATGGGCCTGCCCCATGCAGGGCAGGATGTTTAGTATCCACACCAGCCTAGCTCCCCCAAACCCAACCCATTTGCCTTATCGTTATTATGGGGTTTCCAAATGTCCCTGGGGTTGATGGTCATAGCCTAGTTGAAAAAGTTCTGGACTAGGATCCTCCCTGAACTGCTAAATAATAGTGGTGATAAAGGAATCACCGTCTTTTTCTTGATTTTAAGGATAAAGCTTCTCAAGTCTTATCTTTAGTATTATGTTTATCTCAGATAACCTTTATTAAATTACTAAAATTTCCTTCTGAGCCCAACGTTTAGAGTTTACAACATGAATGCATGTCGAATGTTATCAAACTACTTTTCCTGAATCTACTGAAGCATTTTCTGATATTTTCTCTTAAAATGGTAAAATGCATTGGTTGGTTTTCTGATATTGTACTAAACTTGAATTTGTATGACTAACCCTGTGGTTACGGTAAGTCATCTATCAACTTACTTTTAGATCTACGTATTTGGCTGTGCCAGGTCCAGCTGCAGCAGGCAGGATCTAGTTCTCTGCTCTTATTCAGTCACTAAGTCCTGTCCGACTCTTTGTGGCCCCGAGGACTGCAGCATGTCAGGCTTACCTGTCCTTCACTATCTCCCAGTTTGCTCAAATTCATGTCCATCAAGTTGGTATTGCCATCCAATCATCTCATCCTCTGTCACCCCCTTCTCCTCCTGCCCTCAGGATCCTCCTTTCTCAGCATTCAGCGGTTTTTCCTGTGAGTTCTAGTTCTCTGATCAGGGATCAAACCCAGGCCCCCAGCATTGGGAGTGTGGAGTTTTAGCCACTGGACCATCAGGGCAATGTCAGTCATCTTTTTAAGATACTGTCATGTGTCACTTTTCTATATACTAATAATGAACTATCAGAAAGAGAAAGCAAAAAAAAAAAAAAAAACCCACTTAAAATCCCATCACTTGATTATGGTGTAAGATCTCTTTAATGTGTTGTTGGATTCTAACCCTCCCACACTGTTGGTGAGAACGTAGTTGGTGCAGCCACTATGGAAAATAGTATGGAGGCTCCTCAGAACACTAAAAACGGAGTTATCATATGATCCAGGAATCCTACTCCTGGGCATATACCAGGACAAAACTGCAATTCAAAAAGATACATGCAACCCTCTGTTCATAGCAGCATTATTCATAATAGCCATAACATGGAAAGAACCTAAATGTCCATATACAGTGGAATACTGCTGCTAAGTCACTTCAGTTGTGTTCAACTCTGTGCGACCCCATAGACGGCAGCCCACCAGGCTCTGCCGTCCCTGGGATTCTCCAGGCAAGAACACTGGAGTGGGTTGCCATTTCCTTCTCCAGTGCATGAAAGCGGAAAGTGAAAGTGAAGTCGCTCAGTTGTGTCCAACCCTCAGTGAACCCATGGACTGCAGCCTACCAGGCTCCTCTGTCCATTGGATTTTCCAGGCAAGAGTACTGGAGTGGGGTGCCATTGCCTTCTCCAATGCATGAAAGTGAAAAGTGAAAGTGAAGTCACTGAGTCGTGTCCAACTCTCAGCGACCCCATGGACTGCAGCCCACCAGGCTCCTCCATCCATGGGATTTTCTACTCAGCCATAAAACAAGCAAACTAAAACCATTTGCAGCAATATAGATGAACCTAGAGATTACATACTAAGTAAACTAAGTCAGGAAGAGAAAGACCAATACTATATGAAATCACTTATATATGGAATCTAATATGACACAAATAAATTTATCTACAAAACATAACAGACTCACAGAGAACAGACTTGTGGTTGCCAAGGGGGAGAGGAAGTTGGGGAGGGATAGAGCGAGAGTTTTAGGTTAGCAGATGTAAACGATAATACACACAGTGGATAAATGACAAGATCCTTCTGAAGAGCACAGGAACTGTATTCAGTATCCTGTGATAAGCCATGATGGAAAACGATATGAAAAGAAATGTGTTTATATATATAACTGAATCACTTCATTGTACAAAAAAATTAATACATTGTAAATCAACTATATTTCAATATAAAATTAAAGAAGAACAAGCAATAATAAAGAAAAAATAAAACAAACTCTCATCAAAAAGAGAAAAATGCCTATAAACTTAACCAAAGAGGTGAGAGACCTATATTCTGAAAACTATAAAATATTAATGAAGGAATCTGAAAACCACATAAAGAAATGGAAAGATATCTTGCATTTTAGATTGGAAGAATGGATATTGTTAAAATGTCCACACTACCCAAAGAGTCTACAGATTTAATTTGGCAGCGTAGAAGGACGTGTGCTCATCTTCTCCTGTGAGAACACCAAAATCACAACTAGCTGCTGAACAACCATCAAAAAGGGGATGTTGGAACCACCAAGAAAAGGTACTCCACATCCAAGGACAAAGGAGAAGCTGCAAGATGGTAGGAGGGGTGCAATCAAGTTTAAAATCAAACCTCAAATCTGCCAGAGACTCTCGGAGGGCATAAACAAAATCTTGTGTGCGCCATAACCCACAGGATGGAGCAGTGATCCCCGCAAAAGACTAAGCCAGACCTGCCTTTGAGTATTTGAGGGTCTTCTGCAGACGCACGGGTCAGCAGTGGCTCCCACGGGGACAGGAGCACTGGCAGTGCTGGGAGGCACAGCAGGTGGCAAAGTCCTCCTGGAGGAGGTCACCATTAGCCACTACAGAGCTGCTGGATGGGTGATCCACAAGCTGGAGAACAACTATACCAAAGAAGTTCTCACACTGTTGCGAAAGTTCTAGGGCCCACAACAGACTTCCAAACCTGGGGATCTGGCAAAGGGACTGGGCATCCCCACGGAATCTGACTTTGAATGTCAGTGGGATTTGATTATAAAACTCCCACAGCACTGGGGAAATAGACTCTTGGAAGGAAAAGACAAAACCATATGTGCTCCAGGATCCAGCAGAAAGGAGCAGTGACCCCACAAGAGACTGAGCCAGACTTGCCTATGAGTGTATGGGAGTCTCCAACAGAGGCACGGGTCAACAGCGGCCTGCCACTGTTGCCTGTGGCAGGGTCAGAGGTATTGACAGCAACATCCTGGGAGGCGCATGTACTGGCATAAGTCCTTGTGGAGGAGGTCACCATTACCCCTACTATAGACCCTATAGCTCCACCATAGATACTGCAAACTCAAGGACTGGGCTGCCTCAGTCCAAACTACAGGGAGGGAGCACAGCCCCACCCATCAGCAGAAAACTGGATTAAAGATATACTGGGCATGGCCCTGCCCACCAGAGAAAGACCTACTTTTCCGCACAGCCAGTTCCTCCCATCAGGAAGCATGCACTCCCATCATCAGAGGGCAGACAGAATGGAAACCACAATCACAGAAAATGAACCAAAATGGTGGCCTTGTATAACTCAATGAAACTTTGAACCATGCCATATAGGACCACGCAAGACTGCTGGGTTATGGCAGAGAGATATGACAAAACGAGGTCCACTGGAGCAGATGACAAACCACTTCAGCATTCTTGCCCTGAGAACCCCATGAACAGTAATGAAAAGGCAAAAAGATATGACACTGAAAGATGAGCCCCCTGGATTAGTAGGTGTCCAATATATAGGACCACGCAAGACTGCTGGGTTATGGCAGAGAGATATGACAAAATGAGATCCACTGGAGCAGATGACAAACCACTTCAGCATTCTTGCCCTGAGAACCCCATGAACAGTAATGAAAAGGCAAAAAGATATGACACTGAAAGATGAGCCCCCTGGATTGGTAGGTGTCCAATATGCTACTGGAGAAGAGTGGAGAAATAGCTCCAGAAGGAATGAAGAGCCTGACCCAAAGTGGAGATGACGCCCAGTTGTGGATGTCTGGTAGTGAAAGTAAAGTCTCATACTGTAAACAAAAATATTGTATAGGAACCTGGAATGTCAGGTCATAATCAAGATAAATTGGAAATGGTCAAACAGGAGATGGCAAGAGTAAATATCAACATTTTATGCATCAGTGAACTAAAATGGGCAGGAAAGGCAAAATAACTCAGAAGACCATTATATCTACCACTGTGGGCAAGAATCCCTTAGAAACGGAGTAGTCCTCATAGTCAACAAAAGAGTCTGAAATGCAGCACTTGGGTCCAATAACAAAAATGACAGAATTTTCTCAGTTTGTTTGCAAGGCAAACCATTCAATATCATAGTAATCCAAGTCTATGCCCCAACCACTAATGCCAAAGAGGCTGAGTTGAAAGGTTCTATAAATACCTATGGGCTTCCCAGGTGGTGCTAATGGTGAAGAACCCACCTCCCAATGCAGGAGATGCAAGAGACGAAGGTTTGATCCCTGGTTCTGGAGGATCCCCCAGAGGAGGGAGTGGCAACCCACTCAAGTATTCTTGCCTAGAGAATCCCTTGGACAAGATAGCCTGGCAGGCTACAATCCATAGGGTCACAAAGAGTCAGGCATGACTGAAGTGACTTAGCATGCATGCATACATGAAGACCTATAAGACTTTCCGGAAGTAACACCCAAAACAGATGTCTTTTTCACTATAGGGGACTGGAATGCAAAAGTAGGAAGTCAAGAAATACCTGGAGTAATGGGCAAATTTGGCCTTGGAGTACAGAATGAAGCAGGGTTTTGCCAAGAGAATGCACTGGTCATAGCAAACACCCTCTTTCAACAACAAAAGAGAAGACTCTACACATGGACATCACCAGATGGTCCATACCGAAATCAGATTAATTATATTCCTTGCAGCCAAAGATGGAGAGGCTCTATACAGTCAGCAAACACAAGACTGGGAGTTGACTGTGGCTCAGATCCTGAACTCCTTATTGCCAAATTCAGACTTAAATTGAAGAAAGTAGGGGAAAACCATTAGATCATTCAGGTATGACCTAAATCAAATCCCTTATGACTATACGAAGGAAGCAACAAATAGATTCAAGGGATTAGATCTGATAGACAGAGTGCCTGAAGAACTACGGATGGAGGTTCGGGACATTGTATAGGAGACAGGAATCAAGACCATCCCCAAGAAATGCAAAAAGGCAAAATGGTTGTCCGAGGAGGCTTTACAAACAGCTATGAAAAGAAGACAAGCGAAAGGCAAAGGAGAAAAGGAAAGATATACCCATTTGAATGCAGAGTTCCAAAGAATAGCTAGGAGAGATAAGAAAGCCTTCCTCAGTGATTAATGCAAAGAAATAGAGGAAAACAATAGAATGGGAAAGAATAGAGATCTCTTCAAGAGAGTTCCAGAAAAACATCTACTTCCGCTTTATTGACTATGCCAAAGCCTTTGACTGTGTGGATCACACAAACCGTGGAAAATTCTTCAAAAGATGGGAATGCCAGAACACCTGACTTGCCTCCTGAGAAGTCTGTATGCAGGTCAAGAAGCAACAGTTAGAACTGGACATGGAACAACAGACTGGTTCCAAATAGGGAAAGGAGTATGTCAAGGCTATATATTGTCACCCTGCTTATTTAACTTTTATGCAGAGTACATCATGAGAAATGCTGGACTGGATGAAACACAGGCTAGAATCAAGACTGCTGGGAGAAATATCAATAACCTCAGATACACAGATGATACCACCCTTATGGCAAAAAGTGAAGAAGAACTAAAGAGCCTCTTGATGAAAGTGAAAGAGGAGAATGAAAAAAGCTGGCTTAAAACTCAACATTCAGAAAGCTAAGATCATGGCATATGGTCCCATTATTTCATAGCAAATAGATGAGGAAACAGTGGAGACAGTGAGAGACTTTATTCTGGGGCGCTCCAAAATTAATGCTGATGGTGATTGCAGCCATGAAATTTAAAAAAACTTACTCCTTGGAAGAAAAGTTATGACTAACCTAGATAGCATATTCAAAAGCAGAGACATTACTTTGCTGATTAAGGTCCATCTAGTCAAAGCTATGGTTTTCCAGTAGTCATGTATGGATGTGAGAGTTGGACTGTGAAGAAAGCTGAGCACTGAAGAATTGATGCTTTTGAACTGTGGTGTTGGAGAAGACTCTTGAGAGTCCCTTGGACAGCAAGACGATCCAACCAGTCCTTCCTAAAGGAAATCAATCCTGAATACTCATTGGAAGGACTGATGTTGAAGCTGAAACTCCAATACCTCATGCGAAGAGCTGACTCATTGGAAAAGACCCTGATGCTGGGAAAGATTGAAGGCAGGAGGAGAAGGGGATGATAGAGGATGAGATGGCTGGATGGCATCACCGACTCAATGGACATGAGTTTGAGTAAGCTCCGGGAGTTGGTGAGGGACAGGGAGGCCTGGCAATCTGCAGTCCATGGGGCTGCAAAGAGTCAGACATGACTGAGCGACTGAACTTGGAAGTATGTTCAAGGAGGTCCTTTTATTCTTACCTTATTCAGATCAATAGCTAACATTTATAGAATGCTTATTTCCATACTAGGCATTGGCCTAAGTACATTACATAAATGACTTTAATTAGTGTTTACAATATCCCATGAGACAGACCTATGAAATGTTCTGTCCTATGAAAGTGTCTTTATTTCACCTTCTCTCCTGAGTAAGAGTTTGGGTGGTGTAAGAATTCTAGATTTGGGTTATTTTTCCACAGCACTTTAAAGATACTACAGAATGCCCACCTGGAGGTACTCCATCTCTTAGGGAGCCTGGAATTTCTTGCATAAACGGCCCCATGCCCACTTCCAAAATCCACATGGGCCACTTCGCAGGATTCAGACTCCTGAGGGCAGACTTCATGCTGCTGTTTGTTCACCCTTAAGCCCAAGTGGTGGCCACACAGCAGCTGTTTGCAAGGAAGTCTAAACAGAAAATGGAAAAGCAGGACAGGAGAGGCAATCACAGGCATGCACAGCAAGCCCTCATGATGAAGAACAGAGCCAGAGAAAAGGGTCAGCCACCAGGCAGCCTCGCCCACTGCTGCCACATGCCAGCATGCAATCCCAAGGAGTCTAAGAATTTTAAATGTACACTTGTCCTTTCAGCTTTTTATAAAGATTTGTGAAAAATATAGACTGTATTTTATCTAAAAGACAGTAGCTTGATTTATAATGTTTAAACGTCTACACACATAATATGTAGGCCTCCATTTAAACTTTCACCCAGGACCTCACCAGCGAGGAGGTAGGTCTGACTCATGGAGCTTTTTATAGACACTTCAACCCCAGAGCTGCCAGGGCAGGGCTCCAATCAGGTCTTTACCAAGTGAAGCATTTCTGAGCCCCTACCTAAACCTCTTGTTTTCGAGGGTGTGGCCCCAGTCCTTCTGCAGCTCAAAGCTAAGCCCTTCCCACACCAAGAGGTAAAGCTCAAGGCCGGAGGTAGGAGTACCTGCTTAGATTGGCAGGCACTGGGGTTCAGTCCTACCTGTGGGCCGGAGAGAAGTTTCTCCCTCCTTTAGTTTAATCAGGTAACTCAGGTCTGGCTCCTCACCATTCAGAGTCCCTGCTCATCATCACAGATTCCCTTTTAGGAAGAAGTCTTCACTGCTAAATGACTGATTTTCTTGATTTTAAGTGTGGTTATTAATTTTCATAATTATGTTTTCTGTGTGTTCAAAGGAGAGGGAAAGATTTGAGCATACTCTGAATCTGTCATCTAGACTTAAGGCAGAGTCTCTGCTTTAAATGTGGGCGTCAAGAATGCTTAATCTGGATCCAAGAAGTGAGCCAAGAAACAAGAATCAAAAGCAGAACTCAGACGTGAACATCCTTGTTGCTACTAACACAAATTTGATCACAGCAATTCATTACATTGGGGAAGCAAAAGTAACCTCATTTTAATAAAATGATTTTAATAAAAATCATTACAATGTACTAAGTATTTCCATGACCTTCAAGGAATCAGTCTCTCTGGTTCTCAGCTTCCTAGGCACAATCAAATGAGTTTAATAAGGTGGTTTCTAACAATTTCTAAAAGCCCCTCCTCTTATTAATTTTTATAGTTTCACATTATAAAGGCCTAGACCAGAGTGAATTTCTATACTCTGAGAGTGAATTTCTGAGCATTTCAGATATAATATCAAAAGAAATCATCAAAATCATCAAATAAAGTGTACAAGAGAGCCTTGATAAATCCCAAGATATTTTAGCAAAGTAAGAGGATATTATTACTTGTTGGAAAATGCAAACTGCATATTATTGCTATATTTACAATATGCATAATGTATAAGATAACATTATTTCTTGTTGGAATATGAATATGTCATGCATATTACATGTTGGAATATGCATTCAGTATTATATACTCAAAAAAACTTATGTGTAAAGAAAGAATATAAATTTCTCAGTGAAAAGGAGCTGATTCACTGAGAGAAACAGTGAGAAGAGGGAGGTGAACCGTCAGCAAAATAACCACAAAATTAAGTCTAAATGTAACTTCAGCTTCAGGGAAAAAGGACAAGAAGTGTCCTTACAATGATAACGGCGTATCTCTCTTTGAACAAATCTATCAGAAAGTGTATGAGTCTATGAAGTAGCTCTACTGAGCAAGACACTTTAAATAGCAATACTTTAAAACACAGTTGCCTGTGTGTGTCATTTCCAAGAACTCAATAGCATGCATGGTCGTCAGGACTGTCATCTGCAAATATTCAAAAGAATTTCCAACTCACCCCAAGTGAGAGTAGCCAGGGTCAGGAGCTCAGGGATGGAATCCTGACATACTACATATTCTGGAGAATATGGGTCTGTTTGAACTTCAGCATCCCGATAATCAGTCTGAGTGCCCACCGTGTACTTCGAAGGAAGGGGCAGGTACTTAGTTGGAGGAGGAGGAAAAGTATATGGATCTGCCCTAAAAGGGAAAATTATTTTAAAAATTGAAACCTGATATAATCACTTTATACCTATCAATAGGTTTTGCAACATATATGATTAAGAGTTAAACAGTCTTTCTATGTAAAATGCCTTTGTGAATCAATAAGACAGTTAAATAGCCACAGAAAAATGAGTAAAGGACAGTCAGAAAACAATAAGTAAAACTTCTAACAATCATATGAAAAGATAATGAACATAACATAATCAAAGAAAATTAAACTAAAACAGAAAGATGCTATTTAATTATATCACATAAGCAATGATTTAAAAGATTGAAAGTACTTAGCATCAATGAACTTGTGAAGAAACAGGCATTCTCATTAACTGCTGATGAAAATACAAACAGTTAACCTAACTAACAGGTGACTAAATATATATCAAACCCTTAAAACACCCTTTTGCCCGAGAAACTGTGCTCCTAGGAATTTATTATGGGGAATAAGTCAATGAGTGTGCAAAGATATGTGCAAACATGTTTATAAAGTCTCATTTATAAGAGTAGAAAACTTAATAGCTAATTTTATTTTTAAAAGTGGTTACATCTGGAGTCTTTAGGCATCAACCTTGGATCCATTATTTTCACCTTTTTTTTAAATTTTATTTTTAAGCACAGAAAAACTTATAAATTCACTTAAACATGTGCCTACCCTTATCCATAATTTAACAAAAAGCGCATATGGTTTAATCTTCTAGTGCAGTGTTTTCTTTTACTTCTGAGTTTGCATCCCTCAATCCCTTTTTCTTTCTTTTCCACCCATAGCAGTACCCTTTCTATATACCTGGTATCTAGGATCTTCCCAGCCCCAGGATTGAACCTACATCTCTTAAGTCTCCTGCAATCACAAGCGGGTTCTTTACCACTAGCGCCACCTGGGAAGCCCATCTAGGATATATACCTCAGATGTATCCTTGAATTACATCCTCCTTATTTTTTGCATACTTATTTTCTACAACTGACACAAATACAGTTTATTTTACTGACTAACATGAAATCATATTATAAGTACAGTTTTGCGTCTTGCTTTTTTGACTAAACAACACTTCATGGAAATCTTTCCCAATCTACTCATGTGACTCTAAAAACGTCACAAACTTAAATATTGACCATAAGTAGAAAAACTGTTTAAAAAATGGTACACCCATAATTTTTATCCAGCTATTAAAAGTAACAATGTAATCTATATGAATGAACAAAAATGTCTACGATCTAATGTAAAGTAGAAAAAAGAACACGATAAAGCAGTATGTACATTAGGAGTACATTTTAATGTTTTTATAGACTGTGCTACAGGGCACATAAAAATTCCTAAATGGATATACAATAATAAAAGCAATTATTTCTGGATAGTATGATTAGAGAGAGAATTTTTTCATGTTTATAGTCTTTTGAATTTTCTAACTTTTTTTAACCTGTACATATACTACTTATAAAATAAGAAATATATATATGTATATATACCACTTCCATTTAAAATAAATCTTTTTTCTAGTTGGTAGAAGAATTTATTAAATGACATAAATAAATATAGTGGAAAAAAGAGATTTCCATTAAGAAAAATAGTCAAAGGCAATGGGAGTTGCTTATACATGAGCACAGCATGTACATCTTAGCTCAAAGAAAAATGCATTTCAAGACAATCAGAAAGAATTGTCTATTTGGCACTTCAACCTGTGATGGAACAGTACTTTAAACCGATTTTAATGTTGAAATCTAACAGGTACTGAAATAATTTTTTTTAGCAGTTGCTATTAATTTCTAACATAAGTAGACAATATAAGTATATATAGTTTCTTATGTTTTCAGCAGAAAGTATTCTACTATAAAAATTCTACTTGAGGAAATAACTTTAAATTACCTTTATATCATCCCAGGTCACATGAATATTATTATAAAACCATCAGCTTGGATCAAGAGAATAAATTATTGCTTTCCAAATTAGCTTCACATTTGACCCATCTGCTTAAACGTGCTAAGATTATGGCAAAGCCTGAGGAATCCTTCTGCCAAAGCTTTCTGCTGACTTGGGACTCTTCTCTGTGGGTCTGAGAAGAGGATGCAAAGGAGGAATGCTACTTGGACAAAAGTCCTGTGTAACTTAATAGCACAGTTCCTTTCTTAGTTAACTTGTTATTTTTCTCCAACCTATTCTTCTCTCCATTTCAGTGGGTTTCAGGGGAGAGTAAAATGTGAATAAGAGCAAGCAAAAAAATCTTCTTTCCCAGCTCTGCCCAACCTCAATCAGGACCCAACACCAGAAAGACCCCACATCTGCTCCATGCTTGGCTTGAGCTCTGCCTGGTCCTGGATCACATCCTTAGCCTCACTTAGTCTGTTTAAGGATGATATCCTTTCAGCAGCTCCTACTGCTCCATACCCTCCATCTAGACCCTCCCTCCTCTAATACCAGCCACCATCAAAGCAGGCACTGTCTGCCACACCCAAAGTCTTTTAAATTTTCCCCTTCTAGTCCCAACAAAACTACATACAGGGCTTCCCTGGTGGTCCAGTGGTAAAGAAGCTACCTGCCAGTGCAGGAGACACAGGTTTAATCCCTGGTCCAGGAAGATCCCACATGCCATGGAGCATCTAAGCCCTGCACCACAACTAATAAGCCTTGCTCTAGAGCTCCGGGACTACAACCGCTGAACCCACAAGCTGCAACCGAAGCCCGTGTGCCCTAGAGCCCGTCAACAAGTGAAACCACCACAGTGAGAAGCCCTTGCAATGCAACAAAGAAGAGCCCCCGCTCTCTGCAACCAGAGAAAAGCGAGCACAGCAACAAAGACCCACTCAGCTGACAATGAAGAATAAATACATTAAAAAACCTACACACAAAGAGGAGCTTCACAAAGCCCGCAAATCTTAGTCTGTTGTTATGAACTCTACTGAACATTCGCATTTTTAAAGACAATTTTTAGAGCAATCTTAAGTCACAGCAAAATTGAGAAGGCACAAAAACTTCCCATATACCCCTTCCCCATCATGTGCATAGCCCGACCCACTGTCAACATCACTCACCAGGTGGCACCTTTGTCACAACTGATGTACCTACACTGGCACTGCACAGCCACCCAAAACAGTTCACATTAAGGTTCAGTCTTTCCTTGTTTAAATATATAGACTGTGTTAAAGTACGGCTGGCTTACAATGTTTCAGGTGCGCAACAATGTGATTCACTTATATATGTATGTATATATATTTATATACACACACACACATTATCTTTCAGATTATTTTCCATTATAGTTTATTACAAGATAGTGACTATAGTTCCCTGTTAAGGTTCACGCTTGGTGTCGTACATTATATGGGTATAGACAAATCCTTACACGTCCATGGAGACATGTATAATAATCTGTATCCACCACATAGTAACATACAGAGTATTTGCCCTCCCTTTAAATCCTCTGTGCTCCTATTCATCCTTTCCCCATTCTCCCCAGCCCCCTGGCAACCAATAATCTTTTTATATCTCCATAGTTTTACCTTTTCCAGAATGTCATATGGCTGGAATCATACATATGCAGCCCTTCAGATTAGCTTCTTCCTCTTAACAATATGCATTTAAGGTTCCTCCATGTCTTTTCATGACTTGATAGCTCATTTCTTTTTAGTGCTGAATACTATTTTGTTGTCTCAATGTACCATGGTTTACTTATCCATTCACCTGCTGAAGGTCATTTTGGTTGCTTCCACAATTCAGCAACTATGAATAAAGCTGCTATAAACATTTGTGTGCAGGCTTTTGTGTAGACATGAGTTTTCAACCCCTTCAGGTAAATACCAAGGAGTAGACTGCCGAATCATATGTTAAAAGTATGTGTATAGTCTTTTTTTTCAGAGTCTTAGACAAATTTTATTTTGGTGTGTCAATACATTAACATTCATGATTCAGGTTAGAATCACTAACATTTCCACAGATGAGTAATAATAGTATTAGTAATTTTCACTCATTCAATAAATGTGTCTTGAGTGCACAGGGATTAAAATTCAATCCAGTCATTTACAGATGTCTCATTTCCATGAAGTGCATCGTTCAGAACAGAAGATAATACCATACTGTATAGAGTATGCACAGTGTTGTAAGAAACTGACCACCTGTCTTCTGAAGTGACTACAGCATTTTGCACTTCCATCAAAAATGAAAATTCCTGTTGCTCAATATTTGGTGGTGGTAGTGTTCCAGACTTGGGACATTCTAAGAGTTGTATTGTGGTATATTGTTTTAATTTGCATTTCTGCTTATTTGCCATTTGTATGTCTTCTTTGGTGAGGTGTCTGTTAAGGTATTCGACCCTTTTTTTTAATGAAGTCCAGATTACCCATCATTTCCTTAATGGATCGTGATTTTGATATTGTATCTAAAAAGTCATCACCATACCCAAGACCATCTAGGTTTTTCCCATGTAATCTAAGAGTTTTATATTTTTGTATTCTACACTGAGGTCTGTGATCCATTTTAAGTTAATTTTGTGAAGGGTGTAAGAGTTGTGTCTAAATTCATTTTTTTTTTTAATGTAGATGTCCAGTTGTTCCAACATCATTTGTTAAAAAGACTGTCTTTGCTCCATTGTACTGTCTTTGCTCTTTTTGCCAAAGATTGTTATTCAGTCACTAAGTCGTGTACAACTCGCTGCGACCCCATCGACTTCAGCACACCAGGCTTCCTTGTCCTTCACTACCTCCTGGACTTTGTTCAAATTCATGTCCATTGAGTCAGTGATGCTATCAAACCATCTCCTCTTCTGTCAAAGATTAGATTAGCTGATTATAAGGATGTGGGTCTATCTCTGTGGCTCTCTATTCTATTTCATCTGTCTATTCTTTCCGTAACATCACAGTTTTTTAAATTATGTATCCATTTTTGGCTGTGCAGGATCTCTGTTGCTAGGGGGGCTTCTCTCTAGTTGTGGCAAGCAGGGGCTGCTCTCTAGTCGCTGTGCAGACTTCCCTGCAGTGGCTTCTCTTGTTGAGGAGCGCGGGTCCCAGGGCCCAAGGGCTTCAGTAGCTGTGGCTCCCAGGTTCTAGATCCCAGACTCAGTAGCTGTGGTACACGAGTTTTCTTGCTTCATAGCATGTGAGATTGTCCCAGAACAAGGGATCGAACCTGTGTCTCCTGTACTGGCAGGTGGAGGCTTTACCCCTGAGCTACCAGGGAAGGCCAACACCACACCTTCTTGAGTATAATAGCTTGAAGTCACGTTGTGTCAGTCCTCCGACTCTGCCCTTCTCTAATACTGCGCTGCTTACTCTCAGGTTTTTTGCTTCTTCGGGTAAGCTTTAGAATCACCTTGTCAATACCCACAAAATAACCTGCAGGAATTTTGGTTGAGATCACATGGACTCTATACTTCAAACTGGGGAGACCTGACATTCTGACACCGTTGAATCTTCCCATCGACAACCATGGACTATTTCTCCACTTGTTTATAGTTCTCCTTTGATTTCCTCCACTGAAGTATCATAGTTTTCCTTAAATAGACCTTGTATTTTATTAAACTTATACTTAAGTATTTCATTTCTTGATGCTAATGTAAATGGCATTGTGTTTTATATTTCAAACTCCACTTGTTCTATACAGGTATATAGGAAAGCAGCTGACTTTTGTATACTAACCTTGTATCTTACAACCTTGCTATAATCACTTATTCACTTATTAACCCCACTTATTTTGTTTTTAAGTCAATTCATTCTGATTTTCTACGAAGATGAACATGCCACCTGCTCAAAGTTTTCTCACTGCTCTTTCCACCACCCTTGCATGCTGCCAGAATGGTGCACAGGAATGTCCTGGCTGACGCTCTCAAGAGTATCAACAATGCTGAAAAGAGAGGCAAAGGCCAGGTCCCTATTAGGCCATGCTCCAAAGTCATCGCCAGGTTTCTAACTGTGATGATGAAGCATGGTTGCATTGGTGAGTTTGAAATCACTGATGATCACAGGACTGGGGAAACTGTCATGAATCTCATAGGAAGGCTAAGTAAGTGTAGAGTGATCAGCCCCAGATTTAATGTGCAACTCAAAAATCCAGAAAAATGGCAGAATAACCATTAAGTATGAGGTAGGTTTTTAGTACACATTCTTCATAAGGTTGAAGATGTTCCTCTCAATTCTAGATAACTGAGAGTTTTTGTCATGAAGGGTATTGGGTACTGTCAAATAAGTTTTTCTGCCTCTATTAATATGATCATGTTCTTTTTCAGTCTGTTGACATGATCCATTACATTAACTGATTTTAAAATGCAGTACCATCTTGCATACCTGGGATAAATTCCACTTGGATGTGGTATATAACTCTTATTATACATTGTTGGATTTGATTTGCTAATATTTTGTTGAGGATTTCCATGCCTACATTTATGAGGGATGTTGGTTTGTAGTTTTCTTTATGGCAACTCACTCCAGTATTCTTGCCTGGAGAATCTCATGGACAGACAAGCCTGGCAGGCTATAGTTCATGGGATCTCAAGAGAGGTACTTGACTTAGCACTATCTTTCTTTCTTAATGTCTTTGTCTGATTTTGGTATTAGGGTAATGCTGGCCTTATAGAATGAGTGGGCTTCTACTACCTGAAACAGATTGTAGAGAATGGTATAATTTCTTCCTTGAATGTTTGGTAGAATCACCAGAGACCCCATCCGGGCCTGGTGCTTTATGTTTTAGAAAGCTATTAATTATTGCTTCAAAAAAGTTTAATAGATTAAGGCCTATTCAGATTTCCTATTTCTTCTGAGTTCTGGCAAGTTGTATTTCAAGTAATTAGCCCTTTTCATCTACATTATTAACTCTATTGTAGGCAAAGAGTTATTCACAATATTCCTTTATTATCTTTTTAGTGCCATAGGATCTGTAGTGATCCTTTTTCATTTCTGATGTTAGTAATTTGTGCCCTCTCTCTTTTTCTCTTAGTTAAGTCTGCCTAGAGACTTACCAGTTTTTGTGAGCTTTTCAAAGACCTCTCTGGTTTCATTTACTTTTTCTATCAATTTCCTTGGTCAAGTCCATTGATTTCTTATTATTTATTTTCTTCTGCTTGCTTTGGATGTAATTTGCTCTTCTTTTTCTAGTTTCTCAAGGTGGAAGATTATATGATTGATTTAGATCTGTCTTCTTTTCTAATACATGTAATTCAATGCTATAAATTTCCCACTAAGCACTGCTTTCATTTCATTCCACAAGTTTTCATAATTTACATTGTCATTTTCATTAAGTTTAAAATATTTTAAAATTTCTCTTGTAATGTCTGCTTTAACCCATGCTATTTAGAAATGTATTGTTTAATATCAACTTATTTGGGGGTTTTCAGTTATCTGTTCTTAATTTCTAGTTTAATACCACTATGATCTGAGAGAAGACACTGTATAACTTCTGTGCTTTTTACATTTATTAACGTATGTTTAATGGTCCAGAATGTGGTTTATCTTGGTGAATGTTCTGTGTGAGCTTCAAAAGAATGTATACTCTATTGTTGTTGAATAAGTTGTCTATAGATACCAATTATATCCATCTGATAAGTGGCATGCTAGGGCCTTACTGACTTTCTGCCTGTTAGATGTATCCACTTTCTACATGAGAGTATTGAAGCCCCCACTGTGATAGTGAATTCATTTACTTTGTAATTCTATTAGTTTTTGTCACATGTAGTCTGACACTCTGTCATTAGGTATATATACATTAAGGATTATTATGTCTTCTTGGAGAACTGACCTCTTTTTCATTACATAATGCCTCTCTTTATCCCTGATAATCCTCCTTGAAGTCTGCTCTGTCTGAAATTATTATAGCTACTGTTGCTTTCTTTTAATGTTATCATGCTATATTTTCCTCTATCCATTTATTTTCTTTTAACATTTTTACTGAAATATAGTTGATATATAACATGTTATAGGTGGACAAGAATCCCTTAGAAGGAATGGAGTAGCCCTCATAGTCAATAAAGAATCCGAAATGCAGTACTTGGGGGTAATCTCAAAAATTACAGGATGATCTCGGTTCATTTCTAAGGCAAACCATTCAGCATTATGGTAATCCAAGTCTATGCCCCAGCCATTAATGCTGAAGAAGATGAAGTTGAACAGTTTTATGAAGACCTACAAGTCCTTCTAGAACTAACACCAAAAAAAGATGTCCTTTTCATCACAAGGACTAGAATGCAAAAATAGGAAGCCAAGAGATACCTAGAGTAACAGGCAAGTTTGGCCTTGGAATACAAAATGAAGTGGGACAAAGGCTAACAGAGCTTTGCCAAAAGAACACACTGGTCATAGCAAATATCCTCTTTCAACAACACAAGAAATGACTCTACACATGGCCATCACCACATGGTCAATACCAAAATCAGATTGATTATATTCTTTGGAGCCAAAGAAGGAGAAGCTCTAAACAGTCAGCAAAACAAAATCTGGAGTTGATTGTGACTCAGACCATCAGCTCCTTACTGCAAAATTTGGGCTCAAATTGAAGAAAGCAGGGAAAACTACTAGGCCATTCAGGTAAGACCTAAATCAAATCCCTTATGATTATACAGTGGAGGTGACAAGTAAATTCAAGGGATTAGATCTGGTGGACAAGAGTGCCTGAGGAAGTATGGATGGAGGTTCGAAACATTGTTTACAGAAGGTGGTGACCAGAACTATCCCCAAGAAAAAGAAATGCAAGAAGGCAAAGTGATTGTCTGAAGAGGCCATACAAATAACTGGGAAAAGAGCAGCGAAAGGCAAAGGAGAAAGGGAAAGATATACCCAACTGAATGCAAAGTTCCAGAGAATAGTAAGGAGAAAAAAGAAAGCCTTCTTAAATGAACAATGAAAAGAAACCGAGGCAAACAACAGAAAGAGAAAGACTAGAGATCTCTTCAAGATGGAGATACCAAGGGACCATCATGCAAAGGTGGGCACAATATAAGACAGAAGCGGCAAGGAGCTAACAGAAGCAGAAGACGTTAAGAAGAGGTGGCAAGAATACACAGAAGAACTGTACAAAAAAGGTCTTAATGACCTGGATAACCACAATGGTGTGGTCACTCACCTAGAGCCCAACATCCTGGAGTGTGAAGTCACGCAGACCTTAGGAAGCATCACTACAAATAAAGCGAGTGGAGGTGATGGAATTCTAGCTGAGTTACTTCAAATCCTCAAAGATGATGCTTTAGCAGCACTTTAACAGTGCTTCGCTCAATACGCTGGTAAATCTGGAAAACTCAGCAGGGGCCACAGGACTGGAAAAGGTCAGTTTCATTCCAACCCCAAAGAGAAGAGCAATGCCAAAGAATGCTCAAATTATCGTACAATTGCACTCATTTCACATGCTAGCAAGATCATGCTCAAAATCCTTCAAGCTAGGCTTCATCAGCACATGAACCAAGAACTTACAGAGGGCAGGAGGAGAAGTGGGTGACAGAGGATGAGATGGTTGGATGGCATCACTGACTCAATGGACATGAGTTTGAGCAAACTCAAGGAGACAGTGAAGGGACAGGGAAGCCTGGCGTGCTGTAGCCCATGGTGTTACAAAGAGCTGGACACAACTTAGCAATGGAACAACAACAAATACAATACCGTATTTCACAATTTTTAAATGTTATATTCCATTTATAGCTATAAAATATTGGCTATAGTTCTTGTACAATATATCGTTGTAGATTATTTTATATGATATATATTATAGTTTGTATCTCTTAATCCCCTATTCCTATATTGTCCTTCCTTTTTCTCTTTCCCCACTGCTAACCACCAGTTTGTACCCTAAATCTGTGAGTCTATTTCTTTTTTGTTACAGTCACTAGTTTGTTGTATTTTTTAGACTCCACAAGCAAGTAATAGCATACAGCATTTGTCTTTTGCTAATTTCACTTAGCATATTTTCTAAATCATCCATGTTGTTCCAAGTGGAAAAATTTCATTCTTTTTTATGGCTAATAGTCCACTGCGTATATAAACCACATTTTATTTACCCATTCATTTGTTGATGGACATGTGAGTTGCTTCCTTATTTTGGCAATGGTGAATAATGCTGCTATGAACATTGGGGTGCATGTATCTTTTCAAAATAGTGTTTTTTTCAGATATATACCCAGGAGTGGAATTGCTGGATTATATGTTTGTTCTATTTTTAGTTTTTTGAGAAACTGCCATACTATTTTCCACAGTAACTGCACCAGTTTACATTCCCACCAACAGCAGATGAAGATTCGCTTTTCTCCACATCCTTGCCAACATCTATTATTCATGTTCTTTTTGAAGGCAGCCATTTTGACAGGTATGAAGTAACATCTCCTTATGGTTTTGATGGATTAGCAATGTTGAACATCTTTTCATGTGCCTATTGGCCATCTGCATGTCCTCTTTGGAGAAATGTCTTCTGCACATTTTTTAATCGGGTTGTTTGGGATTTTTTTTTATGTTGAATTGTATGACCTGTTTATATATTTTGGATATTAACCCTTTATGGGTCATATCATTTGCCAATATTTTCTCCCATTCAGTGGGCTATCTTTTCATACTGTCGATGGTTTCCCTTACTGTGCAAAAGCTTTTAATTATGTTCTATTTATTTTTGCTTTTATTTCCTTTGCTTTAGAAGACTGACCCCCAAAAATATTGCTACAATAAGCAAAGCATCTTCCCTACATCCATGTAAGAGCCAAAGGAATCCATACATAGTCTTAAAATATTTGAGGAGAAACTAGAATCATAATTGGCACTTATATTGAGGATTACAGACCTTTGATAACATATATCCTATTTATAAGACACTGTATCATTAAGAGTAACCATACCTTTTAAATGCATGTTTGAAAATCCAGATCTATTTAACTTTCTATTCAGAAATCTTAGACCTTAAAAAATGTTTATCTTCTCATTCATTTCATGAATACCTTGGATATCGGGGAAGGCAATGGCACCCCACCCCAGTACTCTTGCCTGGAAAATCCAATGGATGGAGTAGCCTGGTGGGCTGCAGTCCATGGGGTCGCTAACAGTCGGACAGACTGAGCAACTTCACTTTCACTTTTCTCTTTCATGCATTGTAGAAGGAAATGGCAACCCACTCCAGTATTCTTGCCTGGAGAATCCCAGGGATGGGGGAGCCTGGTGGGTTGTGCAGACTTCCCTGCAGTGGCTTCTCTTGTTGAGGAGCGCGGGTCCCAGGGCCCAAGGGCTTCAGTAGCTGTGGCTCCCAGGTTCTAGATCCCAGACTCAGTAGCTGTGGTACACGAGTTTTCTTGCTTCATAGCATGTGAGATTGTCCCAGAACAAGGGATCGAACCTGTGTCTCCTGTACTGGCAGGTGGAGGCTTTACCCCTGAGCTACCAGGGAAGGCCAACACCACACCTTCTTGAGTATAATAGCTTGAAGTCACGTTGTGTCAGTCCTCCGACTCTGCCCTTCTCTAATACTGCGCTGCTTACTCTCAGGTTTTTTGCTTCTTCGGGTAAGCTTTAGAATCACCTTGTCAATACCCACAAAATAACCTGCAGGAATTTTGGTTGAGATCACATGGACTCTATACTTCAAACTGGGGAGACCTGACATTCTGACACCGTTGAATCTTCCCATCGACAACCATGGACTATTTCTCCACTTGTTTATAGTTCTCCTTTGATTTCCTCCACTGAAGTATCATAGTTTTCCTTAAATAGACCTTGTATTTTATTAAACTTATACTTAAGTATTTCATTTCTTGATGCTAATGTAAATGGCATTGTGTTTTATATTTCAAACTCCACTTGTTCTATACAGGTATATAGGAAAGCAGCTGACTTTTGTATACTAACCTTGTATCTTACAACCTTGCTATAATCACTTATTCACTTATTAACCCCACTTATTTTGTTTTTAAGTCAATTCATTCTGATTTTCTACGAAGATGAACATGCCACCTGCTCAAAGTTTTCTCACTGCTCTTTCCACCACCCTTCCATGCTGCCAGAATGGTGCACAGGAATGTCCTGGCTGACGCTCTCAAGAGTATCAACAATGCTGAAAAGAGAGGCAAAGGCCAGGTCCCTATTAGGCCATGCTCCAAAGTCATCGCCAGGTTTCTAACTGTGATGATGAAGCATGGTTGCATTGGTGAGTTTGAAATCACTGATGATCACAGGACTGGGGAAACTGTCATGAATCTCATAGGAAGGCTAAGTAAGTGTAGAGTGATCAGCCCCAGATTTAATGTGCAACTCAAAAATCCAGAAAAATGGCAGAATAACCATTAAGTATGAGGTAGGTTTTTAGTACACATTCTTCATAAGGTTGAAGATGTTCCTCTCAATTCTAGATAACTGAGAGTTTTTGTCATGAAGGGTATTGGGTACTGTCAAATAGTTTTTCTGCCTCTGTTAATATGATCATGTTCTTTTTCAGTCTGTTGACATGATCCATTACATTAACTGATTTTAAAATGCAGTACCATCTTGCA
The DNA here is from genome assembly GCA_006410675.1 of Oreotragus oreotragus. Classification (NCBI taxonomy): domain Eukaryota; kingdom Metazoa; phylum Chordata; class Mammalia; order Artiodactyla; family Bovidae; genus Oreotragus; species Oreotragus oreotragus. Next base: position 327,784 of record SJYX01009734.1, on the reverse strand, counting down.
TACCTGGGATAAATTCCACCTGGATGTGGTATATAACTCTTATTATACATTGTTGGATTTGATTTGCTAATATTTTGTTGAGGATTTCCATGCCTACATTTATGAGGGATGTTGGTTTGTAGTTTTCTTTATGGCAACTCACTCCAGTATTCTTGCCTGGAGAATCTCATGGACAGACAAGCCTGGCAGGCTATAGTTCATGGGATCTCAAGAGAGGTACTTGACTTAGCACTATCTTTCTTTCTTTCTTAATGTCTTTGTCTGATTTTGGTATTAGGGTAATGCTGGCCTTATAGAATGAGTGGGCTTCTACTACCTGAAACAGATTGTAGAGAATGGTATAATTTCTTCCTTGAATGTTTGGTAGAATCACCAGAGACCCCATCCGGGCCTGGTGCTTTATGTTTTAGAAAGCTATTAATTATTGCTTCAAAAAAGTTTAATAGATTAAGGCCTATTCAGATTTCCTATTTCTTCTGAGTTCTGGCAAGTTGTATTTCAAGTAATTAGCCCTTTTCATCTACATTATTAACTCTATTGTAGGCAAAGAGTTATTCACAATATTCCTTTATTATCTTTTTAGTGCCATAGGATCTGTAGTGATCCTTTTTCATTTCTGATGTTAGTAATTTGTGCCCTCTCTCTTTTTCTCTTAGTTAAGTCTGCCTAGAGACTTACCAGTTTTTGTGAGCTTTTCAAAGACCTCTCTGGTTTCATTTACTTTTTCTATCAATTTCCTTGGTCAAGTCCATTGATTTCTTATTATTTATTTTCTTCTGCTTGCTTTGGATGTAATTTGCTCTTCTTTTTCTAGTTTCTCAAGGTGGAAGATTATATGATTGATTTAGATCTGTCTTCTTTTCTAATACATGTAATTCAGTGCTATAAATTTCCCACTAAGCACTGCTTTCATTTCATTCCACAAGTTTTCATAATTTACATTGTCATTTTCATTAAGTTTAAAATATTTTAAAATTTCTCTTGTAATGTCTGCTTTAACCCATGCTATTTAGAAATGTATTGTTTAATATCAACTTATTTGGGGGTTTTCAGTTATCTGTTCTTAATTTCTAGTTTTGCTATAAATTTCCCACTAAGCACTGCTTTCATTTCATTCCACAAGTTTTCATAATTTACATTGTCATTTTCATTAAGTTTAAAATATTTTAAAATTTCTCTTGTAATGTCTGCTTTAACCCATGCTATTTAGAAATGTATTGTTTAATATCAACTTATTTGGGGGTTTTCAGTTATCTGTTCTTAATTTCTAGTTTAATACCACTATGATCTGAGAGAAGACACTGTATAACTTCTGTGCTTTTTACATTTATTAAAGTATGTTTAATGGTCCAGAATGTGGTTTATCTTGGTGAATGTTCTGTGTGAGCTTCAGAAGAATGTATACTCTATTGTTGTTGAATAAGTTGTCTATAGATACCAATTATATCCATCTGATAAGTGGCATGCTAGGGCCTTACTGACTTTCTGCCTGTTAGATGTATCCACTTTCTACATGAGCGTATTGAAGCCCCCACTGTGATAGTGAATTCATTTACTTTGTAATTCTATTAGTTTTTGTCACATGTAGTCTGACACTCTGTCATTAGGTATATATACATTAAGCATTATTATGTCTTCTTGGAGAACTGACCTCTTTTTCATTACATAATGCCTCTCTTTATCCCTGATAATCCTCCTTGAAGTCTGCTCTGTCTGAAATTATTATAGCTACTGTTGCTTTCTTTTAATGTTATCATGCTATATTTTCCTCTATCCATTTATTTTCTTTTAACATTTTTACTGAAATATAGTTGATATATAACATGTTATAGGTGGACAAGAATCCCTTAGAAGGAATGGAGTAGCCCTCATAGTCAATAAAGAATCCGAAATGCAGTACTTGGGGGTAATCTCAAAAATTACAGGATGATCTCGGTTCATTTCTAAGGCAAACCATTCAGCATTATGGTAATCCAAGTCTATGCCCCAGCCATTAATGCTGAAGAAGATGAAGTTGAACAGTTTTATGAAGACCTACAAGTCCTTCTAGAACTAACACCAAAAAAAGATGTCCTTTTCATCACAAGGACTAGAATGCAAAAATAGGAAGCCAAGAGATACCTAGAGTAACAAGCAAGTTTGGCCTTGGAATACAAAATGAAGTGGGACAAAGGCTAACAGAGCTTTGCCAAAAGAACACACTGGTCATAGCAAATATCCTCTTTCAACAACACAAGAAATGACTCTACACATGGCCATCACCACATGGTCAATACCAAAATCAGATTGATTATATTCTTTGGAGCCAAAGAAGGAGAAGCTCTAAACAGTCAGCAAAACAAAATCTGGAGTTGATTGTGACTCAGACCATCAGCTCCTTACTGCAAAATTTGGGCTCAAATTGAAGAAAGCAGGGAAAACTACTAGGCCATTCAGGTAAGACCTAAATCAAATCCCTTATGATTATACAGTGGAGGTGACAAGTAAATTCAAGGGATTAGATCTGGTGGACAAGAGTGCCTGAGGAAGTATGGATGGAGGTTCGAAACATTGTTTACAGAAGGTGGTGACCAGAACTATCCCCAAGAAAAAGAAATGCAAGAAGGCAAAGTGATTGTCTGAAGAGGCCATACAAATAACTGGGAAAAGAGCAGCGAAAGGCAAAGGAGAAAGGGAAAGATATACCCAACTGAATGCAAAGTTCCAGAGAATAGTAAGGAGAAAAAAGAAAGCCTTCTTAAATGAACAATGAAAAGAAACCGAGGCAAACAACAGAAAGAGAAAGACTAGAGATCTCTTCAAGATGGAGATACCAAGGGACCATCATGCAAAGGTGGGCACAATATAAGACAGAAGCGGCAAGGAGCTAACAGAAGCAGAAGACGTTAAGAAGAGGTGGCAAGAATACACAGAAGAACTGTACAAAAAAGGTCTTAATGACCTGGATAACCACAATGGTGTGGTCACTCACCTAGAGCCCAACATCCTGGAGTGTGAAGTCACGCAGACCTTAGGAAGCATCACTACAAATAAAGCGAGTGGAGGTGATGGAATTCTAGCTGAGTTACTTCAAATCCTCAAAGATGATGCTTTAGCAGCACTTTAACAGTGCTTCGCTCAATACGCTGGTAAATCTGGAAAACTCAGCAGGGGCCACAGGACTGGAAAAGGTCAGTTTCATTCCAACCCCAAAGAGAAGAGCAATGCCAAAGAATGCTCAAATTATCGTACAATTGCACTCATTTCACATGCTAGCAAGATCATGCTCAAAATCCTTCAAGCTAGGCTTCATCAGCACATGAACCAAGAACTTACAGAGGGCAGGAGGAGAAGTGGGTGACAGAGGATGAGATGGTTGGATGGCATCACTGACTCAATGGACATGAGTTTGAGCAAACTCAAGGAGACAGTGAAGGGACAGGGAAGCCTGGCGTGCTGTAGCCCATGGTGTTACAAAGAGCTGGACACAACTTAGCAATGGAACAACAACAAATACAATACCGTATTTCACAATTTTTAAATGTTATATTCCATTTATAGCTATAAAATATTGGCTATAGTTCTTGTACAATATATCCTTGTAGATTATTTTATATGATATATATTATAGTTTGTATCTCTTAATCCCCTATTCCTATATTGTCCTTCCTTTTTCTCTTTCCCCACTGCTAACCACCAGTTTGTACCCTAAATCTGTGAGTCTATTTCTTTTTTGTTACAGTCACTAGTTTGTTGTATTTTTTAGACTCCACAAGCAAGTAATAGCATACAGCATTTGTCTTTTGCTAATTTCACTTAGCATATTTTCTAAATCATCCATGTTGTTCCAAGTGGAAAAATTTCATTCTTTTTTATGGCTAATAGTCCACTGCGTATATAAACCACATTTTATTTACCCATTCATTTGTTGATGGACATGTGAGTTGCTTCCTTATTTTGGCAATGGTGAATAATGCTGCTATGAACATTGGGGTGCATGTATCTTTTCAAAATAGTGTTTTTTTCAGATATATACCCAGGAGTGGAATTGCTGGATTATATGTTTGTTCTATTTTTAGTTTTTTGAGAAACTGCCATACTATTTTCCACAGTAACTGCACCAGTTTACATTCCCACCAACAGCAGATGAAGATTCGCTTTTCTCCACATCCTTGCCAACATCTATTATTCATGTTCTTTTTGAAGGCAGCCATTTTGACAGGTATGAAGTAACATCTCCTTATGGTTTTGATGGATTAGCAATGTTGAACATCTTTTCATGTGCCTATTGGCCATCTGCATGTCCTCTTTGGAGAAATGTCTTCTGCACATTTTTTAATCGGGTTGTTTGGGATTTTTTTTTATGTTGAATTGTATGACCTGTTTATATATTTTGGATATTAACCCTTTATGGGTCATATCATTTGCCAATATTTTCTCCCATTCAGTGGGCTATCTTTTCATACTGTCGATGGTTTCCCTTACTGTGCAAAAGCTTTTAATTATGTTCTATTTATTTTTGCTTTTATTTCCTTTGCTTTAGAAGACTGACCCCCAAAAATATTGCTACAATAAGCAAAGCATCTTCCCTACATCCATGTAAGAGCCAAAGGAATCCATACATAGTCTTAAAATATTTGAGGAGAAACTAGAATCATAATTGGCACTTATATTGAGGATTACAGACCTTTGATAACATATATCCTATTTATAAGACACTGTATCATTAAGAGTAACCATACCTTTTAAATGCATGTTTGAAAATCCAGATCTATTTAACTTTCTATTCAGAAATCTTAGACCTTAAAAAATGTTTATCTTCTCATTCATTTCATGAATACCTTGGATATCGGGGAAGGCAATGGCACCCCACCCCAGTACTCTTGCCTGGAAAATCCAATGGATGGAGTAGCCTGGTGGGCTGCAGTCCATGGGGTCGCTAACAGTCGGACAGACTGAGCAACTTCACTTTCACTTTTCTCCTTCATGCATTGGAGAAGGAAATGGCAACCCACTCCAGTATTCTTGCCTGGAGAATCCCAGGGATGGGGGAGCCTGGTGGGATGCCGTCTTTGGGGTCACACAGAGTGGGACACGACTGAAGTGACTTAGCAGCAGCAGCACAGAAACATTAAGTTATATTGACATGGGAAAGAATATAGCAAAAATTAGTTTTTTAATGGGACACTTTACCAAACCTGCTATCTTGCCCTAAAACTAAAGACCCGGGAACTGCACAATAATCCCAGATTCAGCTCTTGTCCTTTACTTTCTTTTCACCTTGGTTCACAGTACCTTGTGGGACAGACACCACGTTGGATATATCTTTGTACAGCACACTGCCTTGTGTCCATTAGATGATTAAATTATAAATTATACTATTAAAAAATATTTTCACTGGTTTTCTTGATCAAACGTTGAAGAACTGTTATCAAACAAGTACATTTCAGAGAAGCAAAAGAGAACATTTTGAGCACTTTCAACTTTCATTTTTACCATAACTCATAATAAAAAATACAGTATATACCATAACCATTATATACCTATGAACATATACATTTATCTATTTAAATCAAAAGTTTTAAGGAAAAACACAACTACCCTCGATACGTCTGAAGCTCTTGGTTATTTTCTATTTTGTTTTTTAAAATGCTGCTAATGACCACTAGAAAATGCTCTAATGGTTTATGATCCATTCTTTAAAAATAATGATTCAGAGAACTATCTTCTAGAAACAAATATGGAAGCAAATAATGAATAAAATAAACTGGAAAAAAGTTTTAAAATGACGGTTACCTACCTGGTTGATGCAAAAACAACATTGAATGGCATCTGCTGATAAAATGGAAGGAAAGGCCTGGGGAAGAAAGGAAAACACAAACATGGGACTTCTGCATTGTGTGTTTGCTAAGTTTCCTGCCACTGCCAATATTTGTCCCTTAAAATCAGTGAGTTTGAATACTTTGTGTATCAGCAATTATCAAACTTTGGCACACACAAAATCACTGGGGAGTGGGAAGCTGCTGCTGCTGCTGCTGCTGCTGCTACTGCTGCTGCTGCTGCTGCTGCTGCTGCTGCTGCTGCTGCTAAGTTGCTTCAGTCGTGTCTGACTCTGTGAGACCCCAGAGACGGCACCCACCAGGCTCCCCCGACCCTGGGATTCTCCAGGCAAGAACGCTGGAGTGGGTGGGAGTGGGAAGATTCTTGTTTAACATTCAAATCCACAGGTCTAGCCCAGCAGACTCAGTGGATACAAGGTAGAGCCAATTAATCTGCATTTGTAATAAACATCCCCATGTGTTTGCTGCAGATGGGAAACAAGCCACACCTGAGAAACAGTGCCCTATACTTTGGCTTCAGCTGGTCATTAGTTCCCAGCAACTTCTCAAGTTCCCTGAGATGTTCTGAAATTTCTAGTGATTTACTTTAGACTCCCCCCTGCACTGAAAGTCTAGGAACTGAGAGTACTATGTAAAGAGTTTCATTCCTCTGAAAAACTCAGCATCATAAAACATCCATAAGGAGGTTGTTCGTAAATAATGTGCATTACAAATTTACTTTCTCAAATGAACTTATGTAGGTATGACATCAAGTCTATTTTACTAACTCAGATAGGACTTAGAGGGATATCGCATCTTATTTTTTTCTAATCTGAGTGTATGACTATCCCATGTGTGTATTCATCACGAATGAAACAAGGTGAATCTTTTGACCATGTTGGTTTTGCTAACATTCACTCAAAGACCGCAAATGTCACCTAGCTGCCCTCTTTTAACACTTTTCCCTGCACTTTCGCTGTCATGTGTCTTTGCTCTATCTCACCTCATTTGATGACTTCATTTTGTTCTCAAAGATACATTCTTATTTGCAATTAGTGTCTCTAAGGTCAGGCAGACTTAGTTGGAATCCCAGCTCTACACTTGCTAATTCATAATAAAGTAACCTTGAGCAATTTACTTCTCCTCTTTTGGTCTCAGCTTCCTAACTGGTAAAATGGGAATAATATATCCTATCCTATATTTCTGTCCTGAAAACTGATGTTATATATGTAAAGCACTTATAAAGTGATACCTGGCGTATTGCATGACTTAAATATGAAAGCTGCTATCATTATTACAAAGAGGTCTCTAATAATATTAGGGCTCATATTCATCAGTAATTATTTCCTACCTTTCAAAATATTTATAGCGATTCTTTCCAGTAACATCAGGATCTTCATAAACTTCTTTAGGCATCTGAAAAGAAGCATCAATTCTAAAACGAAGCAGGAAAACATTATTCAAGTCAAACATATTATTTCCAAATATAATTTTTATTTCATATTCATTCTCAGTTGCTAAATCGTGTCTGACTCTTTGTGATCCCATGGACTATAGCCCACCAGGCTCCTCTGTCCATGTAGTTTTCCAGGCAAGAATACTGAAGTGGTTGCCACTTTCTACTCCAGGGAATTTTCCCATCCCAGGGATCGAACCCATGTCTCTTGCATCTCCTGTATTGACAGACAGGTTCTTCAGCACCACCTGGGAAGCCCCTATTTTGTATTTATATGTTTATAAAGTAGGAGATACACAGATACACCTGAGACTGAGCAAATTCTTCTATAACATGTGTCTTACTGTCCTACATCTCAGATTACAATTACTTTTCCTGAGCCAGGCAACCAGGAGCCAACAAGAGGAATTGAAAGCTAATAAATGAGTAAATTTATGAAATTCCACATACAAAAAATGCTCATTTTTAGTTAACAGTGCATGAGAATTACAAAATTAAAAAAGAAAAATTTATGTCTAGGCTGTAAGGTAGCATTGTAAAAGAAATTTACTATGTATGAACTTGTAAATTCTTTAAATATTCTTAAATATTCTTTAAACAAATAAAGAATTTGACAGACCTATTGCTGAAGGTACTTTGGTTGCAGGTCTCCAAAAAGTCTACTTGGATACTAGCAGAAAAGTACACTTGCAATTTCTAAGATGGATCAAAGAAATTACAAATGCAGTCACCTCTACCTTTGGTGGTAAGTTATCATGTAATATATACTATAACCTTTGGAGAACACCTATTAGGTTGGTGCAAAAGTAACTGCGGTTTTGCACTGTTGAACTTTGCCATTTGATACTGGAATGTGGTTATGTTATACATCATTTTAATGCTCATTTCCTGCTTTATATTTTCTTTTGGTAATGACTTATCACTTGCTGTTTATTTTATATTTATTTTAGACTACGGAAATGATGTTAAATAAAAAGCAAATTCAAGCTATTTTCTTATTCAAGTTCAAAATGGGTCATAAAGCAGGGCAGGAACTAGCAACATCAACAATGCATTTGGCCCAGAAAATGCTAACAAACATATAGTGCAGTGGTGATTAAAGAAGTTTTGCAAAGGAGACAAGAGCCTTGAAGATGAGGAGCACAGTGGCTGGTCATCCGAAGTTGACAATGACCAGCTGAGAGCCATCATCGAAACTGATCCTCACACAGCTACATAAGAAGCTGCCTAAGAACTCAGCATCGACCTTTCTATGGTCATTTGGCATTTGAAGCAAACTAGAAATGTGAAAAAGCTTGATAATGGTGCTTCATGAACTGTCTGCAAAACAAAAAAAAATCCATCGTTTTGAATGTCATCTCTTATTCTATGCAACACTGAACCACTTCTTGATCGGATTATGACACGTGACAAAAAGTGGATTTTATAAAACAACTGGCAACAACTAGCTCAGTGGTTGGACTGAGAAGAAGCTCCAAAAACACTTCCCCAAACCAAACGTGCACCAAAAAAAGGTCATAGTCATTGTTTTGGTGGTCTGCTGTCTGTCTGATCCACTACATTTTTCTGAATCCCAGCAAAACCATTACATCTGAGAAGTACACTCAGCAAATAATGAAATGCACCAAAAACTGCAAAACCTGCAGCCACTATTGGTCAACAGAATGGACCCGGTTCTTCTCCACAATGCCTGACTGCAAGTTTCACAACCAGCAATCCAAAAGTTGAACAAACTAGGCTATGAAGTTTTACCTCATTTGCCATATTTACCTGACCTCTCTCTAACCAACTACCGCTTCAAGCATCTCAACAACTTTTTGCCAGGAAAACGCTTCCACAACCAGCAGAAGGCAGAAAATGCTTTCCAAGAGTTCATCAAATCCTGAAACATGTATTTTTATGCTACAGGAACAAACCAACTCATTTCTCATTGGCAAAGATGTGTTGACTATAATGGTTCCTACTTTGATTAATAAAGATGTGTTTGAGCCTCATTATAATGATTTAAAATTCACAGTCTGAAATCACAATTACTTTTGTACCAACCTATTACTAACCAATAAACCTAGAAGTGTTGCTCCCGAATCCAGATTGTTATGGTCAAAGGGATTAAGAAAGAGCATTTGAGCTCAACTGGTCTAGCTATAACATCACAATTGTACATTTTAAAAGAATACAGAATGAATAAACAAAACTTTTTAAGAAGAAAAATGCATCCATCAAACACATGAATAGCAGCTGGAGCCATCTGACACTTACATGGCAAGTTGCTGGAGGGCCTCTCTGTGCCTTTGCTCATGTCGCTTCCAGTCCCGACTGATGAATGATGGAACAGGATCTTCCTTGCTCCAATAAACAGAATATCTTGGATAATGGAACATGCTGCTGAACATGGTTCTAAACCTGGGAACCCTTCTCTAATGTTAAGACAGGAGGGCAGAGGGAAAAAGGACAAAATTATACCAGATTTTCTAAAGTATTTTACTACTGCAAACTTTTGAAAGGTACAAAACCGTCTATATGGCGTAGGCTATAGGTATATGTACGGACTATCTCTAGAAGGATACTGAAGAAACTGATGACAAGGGGTGATTATGTAAAGAGGGCTAAGGGTAGCATTTATTTTATACCATATATGCTTTTGCACTACTGGAATTTTTTCAACACAGGCATCTATTACTTTTCTCATTGAAATAATTTAGGTTATCGTGAGTCCTTTATTCATTATTAGTTAATCCTCACATTGGGCCACAAGTATTAAAACATCTTGTCCCCTAGTAACCATGGCAAAGAAATTTCTGCAGAATATAAAATCCAGTGGAGATTTAGTGATTAGAAAATGTGATCAGCACAGTTAGCCAAACTAGATGGTTCAGGTTCATTAGGCTGCCTTAGCAGATGAATAAGACCTACCAGTTTGCTTTGAATCACGGTGGCCTGAATATTTGCCTGGTTGTGGTCTTTCTCGCTTGATACAATAAACAACGGGTCTGTGAAATAAACAATAAAGCAGTATAAGGAAGACCACAAATCTAGCACATATCTACTCCCAGGTAGAGAAAAACAGTCAATGTAATTTCTTAATTGGAAAACAAATTGGAAAATTCAGATATCATCTAACTCTGCAGCAGCTCATAGCTCTGTTACTCACCATCAGTGAGAGTCTGTGAGATGCAAGTGCTCTCTGTATACTCCAACGTCAGTGAACAAAAAGAAGGCTGAACATGTTTTCAAGCACCATAACCTCAACAGGCTCTCCTCGCTTATGAACAAACCACCTTCTGGGTCTGGACAGCTCTGGAAATACTCTAAGAGGAAGGACCATGTATACACAGACACTACACCCATTTCCAAGAGAAAGAAACAATAACTTTGGGCACTACCTCCCATCTTCAGTTCCCAGGGAAGATACAAACTTAACAGTGTATCACCCAGAGCTCATAGACAGGGTAAGAAAATGTCATTCTCCAATAAGAGATAAATAAGATCAGCTATTTTTAGAATTCACCCCTTAAAATGGAACTAAGTTATTTCCTCCAAGTTCAGATAACATTGCCCTGTTGCTGTAAGTATGTGTTTGTTAGGTATACCTTTAAAGTGACAATGAATATTCATGATTGATTTTACTATCACTTAAAAAATCAAACAATTTGACATTAAAATCACAAGCAATCTTCAGATATAGACTTGATTTCTCAAGTGGAAATAAATACCTTGAACTAGTCTAGACATCTTGGTAACGTATATTTCTCTGCAGAAATTATTAAATTGTTATTGTGATTTAGAATTCAGTCTCTTGAATTTAGATGATTTGTCAATTTCCAGAACTTAGTTACTTCCTCAGTTACCCAATTTCAGACGAACAGCACAATCACAACCATTGAGGACTTCCCTGGTGGTCCAGTGGTTGAAAACCCACCTTCCAACACAGGGGACGTGGGTTCAATCCCTGGTCTGGGAACTAAGATCCCATATGCTGTGGGACAACTGAGCCCAAGCACCACAGCCAGAGGAGCCCGTGAGCTGCAACTACTGAGCCTGCATACTGCACATACTGAGCCCACACGCTCTAGACTGTGCTTCGCAACGAGAAACCCGCGCACCAGTGAAGGCCCAGCTAGCCAAAACACACAATCACCACCACTGATCCAGTGACACCTTTTAAATCACTTGAAACAAGAGACAATATAGAAATTTCACTTTGTCTTGTACTATTTCCAACATACTAGCGATGCTGAAGCTATATTCTTCTGTCTAAATAAGTGCATTCATTCTCTCTTCAAATTCAGTAGCCTATAATTTGAGGGCATAAAATTTGGCCTCTTCATTCCTAATCAGCCCAATTTCCATCACTTCTCAACTTGATATCACTGGGTCAGTGGCTGCAATTGTGCTGGTTATCTGAAATTAATGAACCATTCTCCTCTTAATAATATTTCCATAAGGAATGTGAAAATGATATCTACAGAAACATTTTTGAATCTACAGACAACAATGACACAATACTGTATGATTTGTAACTACACATTCTACAACATAGTCTACAGTTCAATTCAGTTGCTCAGTCTTATCCAACTCTGCGATCCCATGGACTGCAGCAGGCCAAGCCTCCCTTGTCCATCACCAACGCCTGGAGTTCACTCGAACTCATGTCCATTGAGTCAGTGATGCCATCCAACCATCTCATCCTCTATTATCCCCTTCTTCTCCTGCCTTCAATCTTTCCCAGCATCAAGGTCTTTTCCTAATGAGTCAGCTCTTCGCATCAGGTGGCCAAAGTACTGGAGTTTCGGCTTCAGCATCAGTCCTTCCAATGAATATTCAGGACTGATTTCCTTTAGAATGGACTGGTTGGATCTCTCTGCAGTTCAAAGGACTCTCAAGAGTCTTCTCCAATACCACAGTTCAAAAGCATCGATTCTTCAGCACTCAGCTTTCTTTATAGTCCAACTCCCACATCCATACATGACCACCGGAAAACCATAGCCTTGACTAGACGGACCTTTGTTTGCACAGTAACGTCTCTGCTTTTTAATACACTGCAAAGAGAAACTAAATAGCCTCTTGATGAAAGTGAAAGAGGAGAGTGGAGAAGTTGGCTTAAAGCTCAACATTCAGAAAACAAAGTCACAAGCTGGAATCAAGATTGCCAGGAGAAATATCAATAACCTCAGATATGCAGATGACACCACCCTTATGGCAGAAAGTGAAGAAGAACTAAAGGACCTCTTGATGCAAGTGAAAGAGGAGAGTGAAAAAGTTGGCTTAAAGCTCAACATTCAGAAAACAAAGATCATGGCATCTAGTCCCATCACTCATGGGAAATAGATGGGGAAACAGTGGAAACAGTGTCAGACTTTATTTGGGGGGGCTCCAAAATCACTGCAGATGGTGACTGCAGCCATGAAATTAAAAGACACTTACTCCTTGGAAAGAAAGTTATGACCAACCTAGATAGCATTTTCAAAAGGAGAGACATTACTTTGCCAACAAAGGTCTGTCTAGTCAAGGCTATGGTTTTTCCAGTAGTCATGTATGGATGTGAGAGTTGGATGGTGAAGAAAGCTGAGCGCCAAAGAAATGATGCTTTTGAACTGTGGTGTTGGAGAAGACTCTTGAGAGTCCCTTGGACTGCAAGGAGATCCAACCAGTCCATCCTAAAGGAGATCAGTCCTGGCTATTCATTGGAAGGACTGATGTTGAAGCTGAAACTCCAATACTTTGGCCACCTCATACAAAGAGCTGACTCATTGGAAAAGACCCTAATGCTGGGAAGGACTGGGGGCAGGAGGAAAAGGGGACGACAGGGGATGAAATGGTTGCATGACACCACTGACTTGATGGACATGGGTTTGGATAGACTCCAGGAGTTGGTGATGGACAGGGAGGCCTGGTGTGCTGCGATTCATGGGGTCACAAAGAGTTAGACATGACTGAGTGACTGAACTGAATTTTTAATTTGGATGAAAACACAAAAGACCCTGAATAACCAAGATAATCTTGAGAGAGAAGAACAGAGCTGTAGAAATCATACTCTATGCCTTCAGACAATATTACAAAGCTACCATAATCAAAACCGTCTGACACTGACACAGAAATGGACATATAGATCAACTGAACAGAACAGACAGTCCAGCAGTAAACCAATACACTTATGGCCAATTAATCTAAGAAAAGTAGGTAAGAATACACAATGGAGAAAAAGCCTGTTCACTAAATGGTTCTGAGAAAAACTAGACAGCTACATGTAAAGAATGAAATTAGAACATTCTCCAATACCATATACAAAAATAAACTCAAATTGATTAAAGACTTAAATGTAAATCTGGATAAAACTTCTAGAGGAAAATACAGACAGAAGACTCTGACATACACTGCAGCAAGATGTTTCTGTAACAGAAATAAACAGTATCTAATTAAACCTAAAAGCTTTAGCACAACAAAGGAAAACATAAACAAAACAACAGCCTACAAAGTGGGAGAAAATATTTCTAAATGATGCTACAACAATGATTAGTTTCTAAAATATACCAACAGCTCACATAGCTTAACATCAAAAAAAACAAACAACCCAATTAAAAAAAATAGCCAGAAGACCTAAACATTTCTCCAAGAAGATATACAGATGGCCCACAGGCACATGAAAAGATGTTCAAGATCATTAATTATTAGAGAAATGCAAATCAAAACTACAGTGAGGTATCATTTCACATCAGAATGGCCATTATTAACAAGCCTACAAATAAATGCTGGAGAGAGAGTGAAGAAAAAGAAACTCTTCGACTCTGTTAGTGGGAATGAAAGTTGGTGCAACCACTGTGGAGAAGATCATGGAGGTTTCATTAAAAAAAAAAAACTAAAAATAGAGTTACCATATAATCTTGCAATCCCACTCATGGGCATATATCCAGAGAAAACTCTAATTTGAAAAGATACATGCACCCCAATGTTCACAGCAACTCATATTTACAAAGGCCAAGCCCTGGAAGCAACCTAAATGTCTATCAACAGATGAATGGATAAAGAAGATGTATAAAATAAATAACATATATATATGTATACAAGCACACAATGGACTATTACTAGCCATAAAAAAGAATGAAATAATGTCATTTTAAAACTCTAATTTGAAAAGATACATGCACCCCAATGTTCACAGCAACTCATATTTACAAAGGCCAAGCCCTGGAAGCAACCTAAATGTCTATCAACAGATGAATGGATAAAGAAGATGTATAAAATAAATAACATATATATATGTATACAAGCACACAATGGACTATTACTAGCCATAAAAAAGAATGAAATAATGTCATTTGCAGCAACATGGATGGACCTAGAGATGATCCTATTAAGTGAAGTAAATCAAAGACAAATATCATATCACATATGTGTAGAATTTTTTAAAAATACAAACTTATTTACAAAACAGACAAACTCATGGAAATAGAAAACAAATTTACGGTTATGAAAGGGGATAGCAGAGGAGGGGAGGGGAGAAATAAATTAGGACTTTGGAATTAACGTAAATACAGTAGGTCCTTGTTTATTCTATACAGAGAGAAAAGAAAGGAGGAAAGAACTCATGATAAATGATAAACCCAAGAAGTATTTAAGATATTTTGGGGGCTTCCATGGTAGCTCAGTGGTGAAGAATCTGCCGGGCAATGCAGAGGACATGGGTTCGATTCCTGGTCCAGGAAGATTCCACATGCCATGGGACAATAAGCCCGTGCACCACAACTGCTAAGCCCACAGGCCACAACTACTGAAGGCCCTGTCCCTAGAACCCATGCTTCGCAACAAGAGAAACCACTGCAATGAGAAGCCCTCGCGCACTGTAACTAGAGAAGGCCCCCGCGCAGCAATGAAGACCCAGCACAACCAACAGATAAATATTTTTTTAAATGATATTTTTGGAAGCTAGGAAAATATATTTAAAAGACTTTATAATTAGGAGTGCAATAGTGTAGCTATTAATCCATCAACAAATGTAGATTCAGGGAAGCGACAGAGTATTGCACGCACTTCAAGTGAGGCACTTGAGAGATACAAAGTATTCACATAACATTCAGTCAAATGTAAAACTATATAAATGAGGTAAGATTTAGAAAAGAATGCTATTAACTGCGAGGCATACACAAATGTAAGCAATCATTACATATTCCAAACACCAGGGAATGGCTATCCTAAAGACTCCCACCCAAAGGAAACCCTGGGATTCTCAGAGGAGATACCACACCGTTAAAAGAAGGGTAAAGAGGGCAAAACTGGGGGGGGAAATCATGCTTTACTGATTATATTTATTGTAGTAGTAAATTAAATAAATGATTCATAACAAATTATATAGCATCCAACATATGTACCAGCACTGGAAAAGGTACTGAGAATGCTACAAAAATGGAGAGAAAAAGAACTTAAATAACTCAGGAATTTATGGTCCAGTAGAAGAGACAGAACATAAATGAACAATCAGGGCATTAAATAAACTGGGGCTTTACTGGCCCAAAAGACCTAGTGGACCTAGTTTACAAGCAGTACTTTGAAGGATAAGAATAAGCTCAAATAAAAAGAGAAACCTAAAAACAAAGATGAGACAACCTGGCCCTTCTTTACCTACCCAGAATGACAAGTTTGGAGTTGCCCCGAGAATTGGGCCTTTTATGTAGTTTGAATGAGGGAGTGTTGAGTGAATCTTCAAGTCAGAACGCCTGGAACGGCATTCAGGACAATTGCTTAGGGCTGTGCAAATTGTCAGGGTAAAGAAGAATGAGGTGTTCCTGCTCTCTACTCTGAGATGCAGAGCGCACCTGCGGCTTCCGAGACCGCCTCCTCCACCCAGCCCGCCCAAGAGCCACCGCCTGCAGGGGTTGGAGCTGTCCCTATCCAACAAAAGACAACCCGGGCTAGAGATCCCTCCTGAGGCTTGTCTTTCGTCCGCCGCGTTCCCGGCCAGGTCCGACAGTCTCGACGCCCACCTGGCCCAGGTGTCGACAACTCAGGAGGGAGGTTTGGAGCCGCCCTTACCGTATAAGAAATCATACGTTCGACTGGCAGAGACGTTGCCCCAGGCCCCCGACTTCCCTCCGAACCGGGTTTGAGACACCTGCGGCTTGGCCTGGGGTTCTTCGATAGTCACTACGTGACTCATGGTGTCGGCTCTTCCCTGCCGCCAGCCAGGTCCAACTAGGGAAACCTAGCTGCGGCGTGCACAGTAGCTATGGTAACCCCGCGGGGACCAGAGAGCAAACTCCAGGCGAAGATGGGCAGCTAGTCCAGAGGAGAGGGGCGGGACTAGCGTGAGAGAGGCGGGGTCGAGTGACGACACGAAGGGGCGGGGCGAGGAGCAGAAGCGGAAGGACGGGAAAGCGCGCAGAGGGGTGGAGCGTGAGGGGTGGGGGAAGAGGAGGGAAGAAAGGAGAAAAGGTGGGGCTGGCCTAGGGAGGGGAGGGCTGGGAGAGAAGGGCGGGGCAGGGGTAGAAGGACGAAGGGCTCCGTGGAGAGCAAGGCGAGAAGGGGGAGAGAAGGGCGGGGTGGGAGAGGGACTGCCTCACTTCCCAGTTGCACTCCGGTGATAAAGTTACGAGCACTTAGCGGCCCACCCACGGTCAACGCCAGGGGGCCGCAGATTGGGGAAAAGGTTGCTGCTGAAATCCTTGCAGCCATTTACCAATCACACTCCGTAGCCTCTTTCGGAAATCCCTGGGAAATCTTAGAGCCGTATAGAATAGGTGGGGACTTTCATTTCGGACATCCCCTTTCCGCAGGGCTTGTTCGAACTAAAGAATCTGAGCGTCAGGCTTTGGCACACTATGAGCTCTGGTCCTGGATATCAGCGTTTGTGGTGGGCTGGGTAGTTGAATGTTCTTGCCCATTCTGCTGTCCCTTTCTGTGTGTATGTTAGCCGCTCAGTCGTGTTCAGCTCTTTGCGATCCCATGGCCTGTGACCCTCCAGGCTCATCTCTCCATGGGATTTTCCAGGCAGGAATACTGGAGTGGGTTGCCATTCCCTTATCCAAGGGATCTTCACCCAGAAATGGAACCTAGGTCTCCTGCATTGCAGGCAGATTCTGCATTTCAAACTGATACGGATTTTTTCACTTTAGTTATCAAATTTAAGAGAAATTGGTGGTGCCCTAGTAACCACCAGTGCTAACCAAAAATATATTGTTTGCTTAGTGTCACTATGAATGAGTACATTTTACATATCAGATTCTTTTTGTCTGTTATGATCATTATACTTTGTGATGTTTGAATTATCCCATTTGGCTAGTGACCCAGGTTAGAGTTAGCTTCTTTGTCTTTTTCATGTAATCCATAGGCACTTCAACAAGCCTCGTGCCTTCTATTCTTTTCACACATATTCTTGGTTTTATTTTACTCTACTCCTGAACTTCTTGGTTTTTTTGCCAATCAGCCATGTATTTTGCTAGTTCCAAGTCTTTGCTCAAACTGATTGCTTTGCCTAAAATGCCTTTTCGTATTTATGCCCCTCAATTAATTTAGGTATCCTTCAAGACTTAATGCTAATTTTGCCACCTTTATGTAGCCTCCCAAGTTCTGCAAGTAGACCCAAACTTCTTTATTCCAGTGCTGTTATGTAGTACCAGTGGCACTGACCACTTTGTATTAGTAATTGTAACTTTGCTCCCCTCAACTGTGAGCTCATTGAGGGCACAGGCCTTCACATGGTCGTTTTGTATCTCTGAAGTACCTAGTTCAGTTCAGTCCTCAGTCATGTCCGACTCTTTATTGCCGCATGAACTACAGCACACCAGGCCTCCCTGTCCATCACCAACACCCAAACCCATGTCCATTGAGTCGGTGATGCCATCCAACCATCTCATCCTCTGTCATCCCCTTCTTCTCCTGCCCTCAATCTTTCCCAGCATCAGGGTCTTTTCAAATGAGTCAGCTCTTCGCGTTAGGTGGCCAAAGTATTGGAGTTTCAGCTTCAACATCAGTCCTTGCAAAGAATATTCAGGACTGATCTCCTTTAGGATGGACTGGTTGGATCTCCTTACAAAATATATTCAGGACTGATCTCCTTTAGGATGGACTGGTTGAATCTCCTTGCAGTCCAAGGGACTCTCAAGAGTCTTCTGCAACACCACAGTTCAAACGTATCAATTCTTCAGCACTCAGCCTTCTTTATAATCCAACTCACACATCCATACATGACCACTGGAAAAACCATAGTCTTGACTAGACGGACCTTTATTGACAAAGTAATGTCTCTGCTTTTCAATATGCTGTCTAGGTTGCTCATAACTTTCCTTCCAAGGAGTAAGCATCTTTTAATTTCATGGCTGCAGTCACCATCTACAGTGATTTTGGAGCCCAGAAAAATAAAGTCAGCCACTCCTCTGTTTCGCCATCTATTGCCATGAAGTGATGGGACCGGATGCATGATTTTCGTTTTCTGAATGTTGAGCTTTAAGCCAACTTTTTCACTCTCCTCTTTCACTTTCATCAAGAGGCTTTTTAGTTCTTCTTCACTTTCTGCCATAAGGGTGTTGTCATCTGCATGTCTGAGGCTATTGATATTTCTCCCGGCAATCGGAGAAGGCAGTGGCACCCCACTCCAGTGCTCTTGCCTGGAAAATCCTATGGACGGAGGAGCCTGGTGGGCTGCAGTTCATGGGGTCGCTAAGAGTCGGACACGACTGAGCGACTTCACTTTCACCTTTCACTTTCATACACTTGAGAAGGAAATGGCAACCCACTCCAGTGTTCCTGCCTGGAGAATCCCAGGGACGGGGGAGCCTGGTGGGCTGCAGTCCATGGGGTCGCTAAGAGTCGGACACGGCTGAGCGACTTCACTTTCACCTTTCACTTTCATACACTGGAGAAGGAAATGGCAACCCACTTCAGTGTTCCTGCCTGGAGAATCCCAGGGACGGGGGAGCCTGGTGGGCTGCAGTCCATGGGGTCGCTAAGAGTCGGACACGGCTGAGCGACTTCACTTTCACCTTTCACTTTCATACACTGGAGAAGGAAATGGCAACCCACTTCAGTGTTCCTGCCTGGAGAATCCCAGGGACGGGGGAGCCTGGTGGGCTGCAGTCCATGGGGTCGCTAAGAGTCGGACACGGCTGAGCGACTTCACTTTCACCTTTCACTTTCATACACTGGAGAAGGAAATGGCAACCCACTTCAGTGTTCCTGCCTGGAGAATCCCAGGGACGGGGGAGCCTGGTGGGCTGCAGTCCATGGGGTCGCTAAGAGTCGGACACGGCTGAGCGACTTCACTTTCACCTTTCACTTTCATACACTGGAGAAGGAAATGGCAACCCACTTCAGTGTTCCTGCCTGGAGAATCCCAGGGACGGGGGAGCCTGGTGGGCTGCAGTCCATGGGGTCGCTAAGAGTCGGACACGGCTGAGCGACTTCACTTTCACCTTTCACTTTCATACACTGGAGAAGGAAATGGCAACCCACTTCAGTGTTCCTGCCTGGAGAATCCCAGGGACGGGGGAGCCTGGTGGGCTGCAGTCCATGGGGTCGCTAAGAGTCGGACACGGCTGAGCGACTTCACTTTCACCTTTCACTTTCATACACTGGAGAAGGAAATGGCAACCCACTTCAGTGTTCCTGCCTGGAGAATCCCAGGGACGGGGGAGCCTGGTGGGCTGCAGTCCATGGGGTCGCTAAGAGTCGGACACGACTGAGCGACTTCACTTTCACCTTTCACTTTCATACACTGGAGAAGGCAGTGGCACCCCACTCCAGTGCTCTTGCCTGGAAAATCCTATGGACGGAGGAGCCTGGTGGGCTCCCGTCTGTGGGGTCACACAGAGTCGGACACGACTGAAGTGACTTAGCAATCTTGATTCCAGCTTGTGCTTCCTCCAGCCCAGCGTTTCTCGTGATGTACTCTGCATATAAGTTAAATTAGCAGGGTGACAATATACATCCTTGACGTATTCCTTTTCCTATTTGGAACCAGTCTGTTGTTCCATGTCCATTTCTAACTGTTGCTTCCTGACCTGCATATAGGTTTCTCAAGAGATAGGTCAGGTGGTCTGGTATTCCCATCTCTTTCAGAATTTTCCACAGTTCATTGTGATCCACACAGTCAAAGGCTTTGGCATAGTCAATAAAGCAGAAATAGATGTTTTTCTGGAACTCTTGCTTTTTCAGTGATCCAGCGGATGTTGGCAATTTGATCTCTGGTTCTTCTGCCTTTTCTAAAACCAGCTTGAACATCTGGAAGTTCACAGTTCACATATTGCTGAAGCCTGGCTTGGAGAATTTTGAGCATTACTTTACTAGCATGTGAGATGAGTGCAACTGTGTGGTAGTTTGAGCATTCTTTGGCACCTAGTACATGAAAGCTTAGTCAAATGTTTCCTAAATGAATAAATCTATCCATTTATTATATAAATTTACTGGACCGTAAAGAAGGCTGAACACTGAAGAAATGATTCTTTTGAATTGTGGTGCTGGAAAAGATTCTTTTGAGAGTCCCTTGACCTGCAGATCAAACCAGGCTATCCTAAGGGAAATCAACCCTGTATACTCATTGGAAGGACTGATTCTGAAGCTGAAGCTCCAATACTTTGGGCACCTGATGCTGGGAAAGATTGAAGGCAAAAGGATAAGAGGGCAGCAGAGGATGAGATGATTGGATGGCATCACCAATTCAATGGACATAAACTTGGGCAAACTCCAGGAGATGGTGAGGAACAGGGAGGCCTGGCATGTTGCAGTCCATGGGATCACAAAGAATCAAACATGACTTAGTGACTGAATAACAACAACACTGTCTACTATGAAATAGGTATTGAAGATCTAAGATATTGGTACAACTCACTGTATGATGGGAAAAAAACATTTAAAATATGGTTTTATAATGGCATGATGATATTTTTCTATCTCTGGTTATAGGTACATTTCCCATTTTCTGTTCCTTTTTCCCAAAATACTCCTCACCCCTATCTTATCCCTATTGAGTCCTCATCATCTATGGTCTCAGCTAGAAAGATGTCCCCTCCTCAAAAAGACTTTTCATCTCTCAGATAAATTATCTGAAGAAGCCAACAGCCAGCCCCCTTGATAAACATATTGGAAGACACTAACCAGTAGAATATGTCAAATATAATGGTTTATATATTATATTAATATATTATATATTAAACATGATTTTTCTACATACACCATAGTGGTCATTCTGCTGGAGTTGCTCAACCTCTCCTTCGCTGGCTTTGGGGAAGCAGGTGGCCGTATTTGAAAACCCCAAATGGCAAGGAACTACAGGTAGCTTTTCAGAAATGAGGGTGGCCTCTGACCACAGCAAGGAAGAAATCAAATTCTTCAGTCCTACAACTGCAAGAAACTGAATACTGCCAACAACCTGAATGAGATTAAAAGGATGTTTTTTCTCCAGTAGAATCTCAGATGAGACCACAGTCTCAGCCAAAATTCTCATTGCATTTTGTGAGACCCTAATCAGAGGAGCCATTTAAGCCATTCCCAGGTGCCTAAGTGTAGAAACTGTGAAATGGCACAAGCCAACACAATTGTGGAAAGCAATTATCCTTCAATTAAAAAATAAATTTAAAAAACTCAATTAAAAAAATTCAATTACCTTTAAAAAATACATGTGTTACAACTAGGTTTGTGGTAACAATATTGCACAGCAAAAAATGACTATTCTGCAATCTTTATGAAATTAGGCTGGAGAGGGGTGCTCCTTAAACACACAACTTCATTAAAATCAAAATTATACCATGCACATACACCATGCACATTTGGGACCATACACCATGGGTCTCTTGCTTCTACTTGTCTTGCAAGGAGGTAGCTGTCTGCTTTTCCTTTGTTTGTCTAGGGAGTAACCTTGGACAATAGAGGTAGTGTCTGTCTCTGGAGCAAGGGGCAGGTTTGCTTGCTGCCTTAGAAATCAGAGATCCTGTCTCCCTTTGAGCAAATGGCAATCTTTCTCACTGCCCATTGTCAAAGATTTGAATTTCCTAAGCTTCCTTTCCTGTGTTGTAACACCTGTGATGTCACCTGGCCTTCTGTGGGAATCGGGGCTGAGAGAAGTGTTGCAAAAATGCTGATACTTGCCATTTCTGCTGTAAGTAACAAATGATCCTTCATCTTTGACTCAACAGTTTGCCGGTTTCTACCAGCATTCATGAAACTGTAGCAGACACAGTAAATCTCAGACCCTTCAGACTTCCTAAAAAGCTATTGAGAATTTATGTACAGCACGTATTTATTGTGGCAATTGGAAAGCATTTTTTCCCCAGGGGCAGAAATGTAAATACTATACAAAGTTTCCACTGAACCTATTATTACTAGCGAAACTTGAGAATTCAAGCCTTGTAATTCCTCTCTCTCAGCATATGGTGTCACTCCTTCTCTACCAACCTCAACTACCCACCCTTACTCAATAGTCTCCACACCTGGAGTTAGTTAGGCTTGAAAAATGGCTAATACCTTTATCATGGGAGAGATTTTAGAAAGTATTCCCTTAGTTGTTGCTTGTTATATCACCAGGCTGGTCATCCTAGCCACAGATGCCTTCTTAGTTTCATCTGTAACTCGTATTCCCATCGCACCATACAGTAATATATCCACTGTATTGTGAAAAAATCCATTACGGTAACTATTGCAACTCTTGCTGCCTACTAATTTAGCAATTACAGCAACAGCGAAGAATGCCAGAGGCTTAAAAGTAAAGTACTGCTGGTTAAAATTGTAACTGGGAAGTGAGAACTTGATACAAAATTCTGTCCACAGAATTTTCCAGGTGAGAACACTGGAGTGACTTGCCATCCATTTCTTTCATCAGGGGATCTTCCCGACCCAACCTGGGTCTCTTGCACTGCAAGCAGATTCTTTACCACCTGAGCCACCAGGGGAGCCCCACAGATAGGACCTCCAAGTGTCTCCCATGTTTACAGAGATGGTTGGTTGAATCCAATCTTTCATTATTGTCTCCCTGTGCTACCTACTGAGTTTAATCTCCAATTACAGGTTTCTCAAACTGCTGTGTTTTTCCTGGGGGAAGTGAATTATTAGATTTTTCCTGGGGTAGAATGGGAAACATTGGATTACAATATTTTATAATCTTACTTTTTCTTTAACTAAGGTCACCATAAATCTAAAGGCATTTATTTAGGCTGGGTGAGAAAAGTAAAGCATGATGTCAAAGTAAAAATCAACAGTTGATCTGAAATCTTACTTATTCATAGATTAAAAAGCAGAAAAAAAACAACCCACATGTGTAGGTTAGCTGTACTTTTCTGAAACGAGAGTTGAGTAGCTGAATATAAATGGCTGTATATTTCACTTTGAAAAGGAATATCCTTGGTACTCAAGGGCAGGAGAACATTCATCAGAAAGAAGTGCTTGTTGAAAGAGTTTAAGACCCACAGTGCTCAGGGAGGAAAACAAGGTCTTGTTTATGTCTTGAATGCAACAGCTTAAAGGAAGTGTGGGTGGGACAAGACCTGCCGATACTAGCTTACCATGAGAAAGTCAGTGTGGTCACTGCAAGAACCCTGTCTTCATTGAAGCACCGAAGGACAGTGGGCAAGAAAAATCTATCCTCAGTTGAAGAAAGGCTGCTTCAGCTTTTCAGCCTATAATCTGCATCTACAGCTTATCACAATTCTCTTAATTTCCTAAACCTGTGGCTATTTATTTCTCATTTCTTCTTTGTTCATTTCCTAGACACAAAAGTTCAGTAGCACAATTAAATACATAATAATAATGATTGATTTTAAAATAATATTCATCTTTCATTTAGACTGACTGGGAGGTAGATAGCACATTCAACTGTTTTTGAACCCAGGTTCACATGCTGGATGCACAACGAGGCCAAACAAACTGAAACGCTGGCGTTTGGAGCAGAGAAATGTTTATTGCAAGGGCCAAACAAAGAGAATGGGCAGCTCCTGTGGAAAAGACCTGAACTCCCCCAAGGGTTTCAGGCAAATTTGTGGGGATAGCCACAGGGTGTGTGACTTTGTTCTGATTGGTTGGTGGTGAGGTAGTGCTCCGGAAATCTTAATCAGCATTCCGGTTCCAACCAGCCCGAGGTCCATGTGCTTGTGTTCAGCCTGAAGATACCATCCTCCACCTGGGTGGGGGCCTTAGTTCTTGTAGTAGAATGTAGATCTGTATCAGGTTGTTATGTATATCTTTTTAGGAGAAACTGTTTGACTCTGTACCTCGGGAACTCAAGGTCTGAGGCTGAAGCATTTTTCCTATAAACAAGAAATGGGGGACCTAGAAAGACTTTTGTAGCTAGGAGGGCCCCAAAGGGTCCCTGCTCAGTTTCACAACTACTGTGAAGATTAAATGATGGTTGACAAACTCAACAGTTCTATATGTAAGGAAGGTAATATAGCTGAAGATTTATGTCATCATTTCAACTGATAATTCATTCTAAGTAAGCACATTCTAAAAAATCTGGGTTCTCTATTAAGAATTATCGGTGCCAATATGAGTTATTGGACAGTACTAGAAGAGAAAATCAGTTCAGACAATATTTTCTTTCTTGTTTGTTTCTCTGCTTGTTTAAGGGAGATCTTACTATGGGAAAAAGGACTTCTAGATTCTTGGCAGGGAAAAATAGATTGGGGGGAATAATTTGAGTAAAGAACATTTATGCTGTGTCTCATGTGCTAACTACTATTGGGAGGCCAAAATGCATATGACAGGATGACCACACATCTAGAAAGTCTCTGATCATGACAACATGACCGTTTTCACTTAAAAGCACGGAAGTGGCCTCACCCCTAAAATAAAACTTTACATACCACCAAAAGTATAGTGAAAGAGGATATTAAAATGATTAAATTCCATTTTTACCCCATAAAGCAGTGCTTTCTAAACTTCATAGAGTAGGATGCCGTCAGCATAGTTGTCCTTGGACCTCAACTACAAATGTTTGACTTAATTGCCCTAACTGCCTTCCAAAATGGTAGGACCAGTCTCCATTCCCAAGGATTCCTGCGTACTCACCAGTACTTGGCATCATCCAGTTGTTTAACTTCAGTCTAATGGCTGTAAAGTGACGCCTCATTGTTATTTTATTTTCCACTTTTATGACTGGTACTCTTGGAACAGCTCATGTGTGTTGACCTTGGTTTTTGCTGCTATATATTCTAGATATTCTTCTGTGTTAAATAAGCAGAAAAACAAAAAAACTGTTTGACTGTGCTTCTATATATTGTCTGTTCATATTGAAACAGGAAGGAAGGGGGAAGGGCACAGCCTTTGAAAGAATGACATAGCCCGAGGACACAAAATAAACTGGTTTGAACCAAAGAGCTCCAAGATGGTAGACAAGTGTGTGTTAGTCACTCAGTCATGTCCAACTCTTTGCAGCCCCATGGAGTGTAGCCCACCAAGCTCCTCTGTCTGTGGGATTCTCCAGGCAAGAACACCGGACTGGGTTGCCATTCCCTTCTCCAGGGGATCTTCCTGACCCAGGGATTGAACACAGGTCTCCTGCATTGCAGGTAGATTCTTTACTGTCTAAGCCACCTGGGGAAGTCCCGAAACAACCTTAGTGCTTCTGCTCCCCTTTCCATTCTTCTGCAGGTGGTTTAGTCGCTGTCGTGTCTGACTCCTGCGACCCCATGGACGTAGCCTGCCAGGCTCCTCCTTCCATGGGATTCTCCAGGCAAGAATTCTGGAATGGGCTGCAAGTACACTGACACTAGACCTTGAGCCTCACTAACACGTTCACTGGGCTTCCTGGTGGCTCAGATGATAAAGAGTCTGCCCGCAACGCAGGAGACCAGGTTCGATCCCTGTATCGGGAAGATCCTCTGGAGAAGGGAATGGCTATCCATTCCAGTATTCTTGCCTAGAGAATTCCATGGACAGAGGAGCCTGGTGGGCTACAGTCATGGGGTTGCCAAGAGTCAGACATGACTGAACGACTAACACTTTCACTTTCCTACACTCACTTTAACACAAGCAAGCTAAATGATACACCCATAAAGCACCAGGACAGTTCCAAGGCTGATCATAAAGGTCAAAAAGTGGGCGGTGACCCAATTTCTGGAAATCCCACCCCTTCTCCAAAATAGCTGGCCTACTACTCCTACTCACAGGCTATGAAATTACCCACCCCTATAAACACTGACAACCCCTTATACCCTAAGGCCACTCTCACCTTCTGAGATGACCCACACTCTGTTTATGGAGTGGATTCTCTCTAAATAAATCTACTTATCTATCACTTTGTCTTTCACCAAGCTGTGAGGAGACATTAAGAACCTGAGCTTCATGAAGTCCTGACATCAGGTGTGATCTCAATTAAAAGACTGAGTTCAAGTCCCAGTCTGAGACACAGTTTTAGTGTCTCTTCTCCATTTTCCTATTAAGGTTGTTATTTTCTTGTTGTTATTTTATGTAAGTTCCCTAAGTATTCTTGACATTACTCCCTTGTTGGACTTGATTGTTTCAGATATCTTTTACCAATTTGTCATCTACTTGTTAACTTGGTCTACAGTGTCTGTTAAAAGACACTGAGATATATTAAAATTTTTAAGAGTTTATTCGAGAAAAATTAATTCCAATCAGTAGCACCAAATAAGAAGTGGTTAGGAAAGCTTCACCAGCATAAGCTTGGGAAGATGCTTTAACAGAAAAAAGGTGAAAGAATAGTAAGGATATTAGTTATGGCCTGGCTGCAGTATAAAGCCTAGTTAACTACTTGTGATTGGTTGCCTTTCAGTTTAGCTCAGTTCAGTCACTCAGTCGTGTCCAACTCTTTGCAACCCCATGAACCGCAGCACGCCAGGCCTCCCTGTCCATCACCAATTCCCAGAGTTTACCCAAACCCATGTCCATTGTGTCAGCGATGCCATCCAACCATCTCATCCTTTGTTGTCCCCTTCTCCTCCTGCCTTCAATCTTTCTCAGCATCAGGGTCTTTTCAAATGAGTCAACTCTTCACATCAGGTGACCAAAATGTTTGAGTTTCAGCTTCAGCATCAGTCCTTCAAATGAACACCCAGGACTGATCTCCTTTAGGATGGACTGGTTGGATCTCCTTGCAGTCCAAGAGACTCTTAACAGTCTCCTCCAACACCACAGTTCAAAAGCATCAATTCTTCGGCACTCATCTGTCTTTATAGTCCAACTCTCACATCCATACATTACCACTGGAAAAACCATAAGCTTGACTAGACGGACCTTTGTTGGCAAAGTAATGTCTCTGCTTTTCAATATGCTGTCTAGGTTGCTCATAACTTTCCTTCCAAGGAGTAAGTGTCTTTTAATTTCATGGCTGCAATCACCATCTGCAGTGATTTTGGAACCCAGAAAAATAAAGTCAGTCACTGTTTCCACTGTTTCCCCATCTATTTGCCATGAAGTGATAGGACCAGATGCCATGGTCTTAGTTTTCTGAATGTTGAGCTTTAAGCCAACTTTTTCACTCTCCTCTTTCAAGAGGCTTTTTAGTTCCTCTTCACTTTTTGCCATAAGGGTGTTGTCATCTGCATAGCTGAGGCTATTGATATTTCTCCTGGCAATCTTGATTCCAGCTTGTGCTTCCTCCAGCCCGGTGTTTCTCATGATGTACTCTGCCTTTAGCATTTTAAGTTTGTAACTCTGAGCATTAATAGGCTTAAATTTTGGTTTGCCTACATAGGTTGTCATGGCATCAGAACCACATGAGTCTAACAGTCTCCTTATTGTTACAGATCCCCAATGGGTCAGTGACCTCCTCAATGGATCCTTGGCCTTGAGTTGCCAATACCAATCAAACATGGAGTTCAGTATAGCAAAGCATACACTTCATTCATTGATCAAGACATGGAGAAGAGAGAGTTCATTCTCTAAATACACCTTCTCCCCTGGGGGAAGGGGAAAGGGGTTAGGCGGTAGGGACATCATCAAGGCTCTAGGAAATGGGAGATTTTCAGTGGCAGCTGGGGCACACACAGTCTTCCACGCTTCTTTGCCCACTGCATGAATCATGCCTAGCAAAGCGCAAGTCTCCTGCCTGGGTAGAGATTTTAGCATAGTAATGAAGCAAAAAGTAACTTTTGCACTCTGCCAGGTTTCATCTACTCTGAAAGATTCCTGTGGTTATGTCAGAGCCAGTCCAGTTTGGTTGATCATTGCACGTTTCTTGAAGCACAGCTGTAAAACGTCTTTGACAAATACCAGGTGCTTTGAAATAAGACATAAATCAAGGCAAGCATCCATTAATTCTCAGGGGCAGGTATGGGTACAGTTTAATTTAACATGTCCTTTGTCAATCCTCAAGCCTTTATTTTCATGTAATCAATTTCATGAAGTTTTTTACTTCCAATTTATGCTTTTGAAATGTTGTCAAAAGGTTGTTCCCCATCTCTTGGTATAGTTTGGTCTTTCACATGTAGATGCAGTACTTACTTTTTTCTAGTTTATTTATTTCTTTCCCCATTGACTTGAACTGTGTTTATTGTAGATTCCATTTCCAAGTGATGTTGATGTTGCTAGTTCAAGAAGCACTGTATGAATAACAAGATAACTGAACAATGGGAGTGAACAGCTAGTTGAAAGAATGGTGGATGACGGTGAATTTGAGAGAATGTAAGGACTCGCCTGGTGGCTCAGGGGTAAAGAATATGCCAGCAATGCAGGAGATGTGGGTTCAGTCCCTGGGCTGGGAAGATCCCCTGGGGCAGAAAAAGAGTCAGACATGACTTAGTGACTAAACAACAACAAACATACTGTGTTATTAAACATTTCAGCCCAGAATGAAGTAAAAATCATACTTATTAGTAGTTTTTAGATGACGAAATGGGGATGGTTTTAGTATCTTTGAAAATGTACATATAGAAATTACTCCTACCCAGCACCAGTTCACAGATACACCTCAGGATTCCCTAAGCTAAATCTCTGAAATACAGAAAGAAACCTCAGTTAGGTGATCCTAAAAGCTTGATCACCCACAATAATCTATCTCTAGGCAGCTACTTAAATAATGTCTGGAAATCTTGCTTTAAAAATAAGTTCATTCTTCCTCCAACAATTCATTGCAGGGAAAAAAACAATGGCTATGTGCATTTTATTGCAAGTAACATAGGCACCAGTTTACTTAACTATCTAGGAAGATAGGTATTAATTGACTTTGAGAAATAACAAGGAAAAGGCAATTTTCAGTTTTACTAACTGGCATATTTGCCCTATGATTGGACAATTCATACTGAAATCAAATCAGTAAGAGAATGAGCTATAAATTTTGAGAATTTAAATTGAGTCAGGTGAGGTATGAGTAGTGGGGAATTTTTTTTCAAGACTTGTGGATTGGATTGTTCAAATGTCTTTTAACTGCATCAGTGAAGGGGGGTAGGAAGGACAATAAGAAGGCAAATAATGCTGCGCATAAAATACTGGGAGCTAATGTGATATTTAAGAGGAAATGGCTCACACTAGTGGTTACTCTCGTTCAGTCGTCATCATTTGTGGTGGCTGTAGGGTTGAAAGATCTGAGCTGCCTCACTACTTTCCTTCTTTGTGTTGCTGTTCAGTCACTAAGTTGTGTCTGACTCTTTGCAACCCCCTGGACTACAGCACATCAGGCTTCCCTGTCCTACACTATCTCCTGGAGTTTGTTCAAACTCATGTCCATTGAGTCAGTGATGCCATGCAACCATCTCACCCTCTGTCACCCTTATCTTTTCCTGCCCTCAACCTTTCCCAACATCAGGGTCTTTTCCAACGAGTCAGTTCTTCACATCAGGTGGCCAAAATATTGGCGTTTCAGCTTCAGTATCAGTCCTTCCAATGAATATTCAGGACTGATTTCCTTTAGGATCAACTGGTTTGATCTCCTTGCAGTCCATAGGACTCTCAAGAATCTTCTCCAGCAACACAATTCAAAAGCATCAATTCTTCGGTGCTCAGCTTTCTTTATGGTCTAACTCTCACATCCATACATGACTACTGGAAAAACCATAGCTTTGACTATATGGGCATTTGTTGGCAAACTAATGTCTCTGTGTTTTAATACATTGGCTAGGTTTGTACACAAGGGCCAAGCATCTTTTAATTTTATGTCTGCAATCACCATCCTCAGTGATTTTGAAGCCCAAGAAAGTAAAATCTGTTACTGTTTCCACTGTGTCCCCATCTATTTGCCATGAAGTGATGGGACCAGATGCCACAATCTTATTTTTTTAATGTTGAGTTGTAAGCCAGCCTTTTCACTCTCTTTCACCTTTATCAAGAAGCTCATAAGTTTCTCTTCACTTTCTGCCATTGGTGTGGTATTATATGCATATCTCAGAGAAGGCAATGGCACCCCACTCCAGTACTCTTGCCTGGAAAATCCCATGTGGAGGAGCCTGGTGGGCTGCCATCTATGGGGTCACACAGAGTCAGACACAACTGAAGCAACTTAGCAGCAGCAGCATATGCATATCTAAGGTTGTTGATATTTCCACCAGCAATCTTGATTCCAGCTTGTGAGTCATTCAGCCTGGCATTTCTCATGATGTACTCTGCATATTCCAGAAAAAACATCTACCTCTGTTTTATCGACTATGCTAAAGCCTTTGTGTGAATCATAACAAATTGTGAAAAGCTCTTAAAGAGATGAGAATGCCAGACCATCTTACCTGTCTCCTGAGAAAATTGTCTGTGGGTCAAGAAGCAACAGTTAGAACCCTGCAGGGAACTACCTACAGGTTCAAGATTGAGAAAGGAGTACCACAGTGCTGTCTGCTGCCACCCTGTTTGTTTAACCTATATGCTGAGCATATCATGAGAAAAGCCAGGCTGGATGAGTTACAATCTGGAATCAAGATAGGTGGGAGAAACATTAAAAACCTCAGACATGTGGATGATACCACTCTAACGGCAGAAAGCGAAGAGGGACTAAAGAGCCTCTTGATGAGGGTGAAGGAGGAGTGTGAAAGAGCCAGCCTAAAACTAAATATTAAAACAACTAAAATCATGGTGTCTGGACCCCTTCAGTTCAGTTCAGTTCAGTCGCTCAGTCGTGTCCGACTCTTTGCAACCCCATGAATCGCAGCACGCCAGGCCTCCCTGTCCATCACCAACTCCAGAACTACCTACAGGTTCAAGATTGAGAAAGGAGTACCACAGTGCTGTCTGCTGCCACCCTGTTTGTTTAACCTATATGCTGAGCATATCATGAGAAAAGCCAGGCTGGATGAGTTACAATCTGGAATCAAGATAGGTGGGAGAAACATTAAAAACCTCAGATATGTGGATGATACCACTCTAACGGCAGAAAGCGAAGAGGAATTAAAGAGCCTCTTGATGAGGGTGAAGGAGGAGTGTGAAAGAGCCAGCCTAAAACTAAATATTAAAACAACTAAAATCATGGTGTCTGGACCCCTTCAGTTCAGTTCAGTTCAGTCGCTCAGTCGTGTCCGACTCTTTAGCTTTTTCCATGATCCAGCGGATGTTGGTAATTTGATCTCTGGTTCCTCTGCCCTTTCTAAAACCAGCTTGAACATCTGGAAGTTCATGGTTCACCTATTGCTGAAGCCTGGCTTGGAGATTTTTGAGCATTTCTTTACTAGCATGTGAGATGAGTGCAATTGTGCGGTCGTTTGAGCATTCTTTGGCATTGCCTTTCTTTAGGATTGGAATGAAAACCGACCTTTTCCAGTCCTGTGGCCACTGCTGAGTTCTCCAAATTTGCTGGCATATTGAGTGCAGCACTTTCGCAGCATCATCTTTCGGGATTTGAAATAGCTCAACTGGAATTCCACCACTTCCACTAGCTTTGTTCGTAGTGATGCTTTCCAAGCCCACTTGACTTCACATTCCAGGATGTCTGGCTCTAGATGAGTGATCATACCATCGTGATTGTCTGGGTCGTGAAGATCTTTTTTGTACAGTTCTTCTGTGTATTCTTGTCACTTCTTAATATCTTCTGCTTCTGTTAGGTCCATACCATTTCTGTCTTTTATCAAGCCCATCTTCACATGAAATGTTCCCTTTTTATCTCCAATTTCCTTGAAGAGATCTCTAATCTTTCCCTTTCTCTTCTTTTCCTCTATTTCTTTGCATTTATCACTGAAGAAGTCTTTCTTATCTCTTCTTGCTATTTTCTGGAATTCTGCATTCAGATGTTTATATCTTTCCTTTTCTCCTTTGCTTTTCGCCTCTGTTCTTTTTGCAGCTATTTGTAAGGCCTCCCCAGACAGCCATTTTGCCTTTTTGCCTTTCTTTTCCATGGGGATGGTCTTGATCCCTGTCTCCTCTACAGTGTCATGAACCTCATTCCATAGTTCATCAGGCACTCTATCAGATCTAGGCCTTTAAATCTATTTCTCATTTCCATTGTATAATCATAAGGGATTTGATTTAGGTCATACCCGAATGGTCTAGCGGTTTTCCCTACTTTCTTCAATTTGAGTCTGAATTTGGCAATAAGGAGTTCATGATCTGAGCCACAGTCAGCTCCCAGTCATGTTTTTGCTGACTGTATAGAGGTTCTCCATCTTTGGCTGCAAAGAATATAATCAATCTGATTTCTGTGTTGACCATCTGGTGATGTCCATGTGTAGAGTCTTCTCTTGTGTTGTTGGAAGAGGGTGTTTGCTATGACCAGTGCATTTTCTTGGCAAAACTCTATTAGTCTTTGCCCTGCTTCATTCCGCATTCCAAGGCCAAATTTGCCTGTCACTCCAGGTGTTTCTTGACTTCCTACTTTTGCATTCCAGTCCCCTAGAATGAAAAGGACATCTTTTTTGGGTGTTAGTTCTAAAAGGTCTTGTAGGTCTTCATAAAACCGTTCAACTTCAGCTTCTTCAGCATTACTGGTTGGGGCAGAGACCTGGATAACTGTGATACTGAATGGTTTGCCTTGGAAGCGAACAGAGATCATTCTGTCGTTTTTGAGATTGCATCCAAGTACTGCATTTCGGACTCTTTTGTTGACCATGATGGCTACTCCATTTCTTCTGAGGGATTCCTGCCCACAGTAGTAGATATAATGGTCATCTGAGTTAAATTCACCCATTCCAGTCCATTTTAGTTTGCTGATTCCTAGAATGTCGACATTCACCGTTGCCAGCTCTTGTCTGACCACTTCCAATTTGTCTTGATTCATGGACCTGACATTCCAGGTTCCTATGCAATATTGCTCTTTACAGCATCGGATCTTGCTTCTATCACCAGTCACATGCACAACTGGGTATTGTTGTTGCTTTGGATCCATCCCTTCATTCTTTCTGGAGTTATTTCTCCACTGATCTCCAGTAGCATATTGGGCACCTAACCACCTGGGGAGATTCTCTTTTGATATCCTATCATTTTGCCTTTTCATACTGTTCATGGGGTTCTCAAGGCAAGAATAGTCTTTATCTTAAAGTCTGTTTTGACGGATGTAAGTATGGCTACTCCAGCTTTCTTTTGATATCCATTTGCATGGAATCCCCTTTTTCTTCCCCTCACTTTCACTCTGCATGTGTCTCTAGGCCAGTGGGTCTCTTATAGACAGCTTGTATAGGGCTCTTGTTTTTTTATCCATTCGGCCAGTCTATTTCATTTGGTTGGGTCATTTAATCTGCTTACATTATTCATGGTTGAAGTTGCTGATCTCTTTATTCCCAGTGCATGTTAGATACCCTTCATTTGTATTAACACTTCCTTCCTCTTCAGTTACTGGTTTTGATATCACATTTGCATGTGGATTGTTTCCTACCTTTACTATATGTTTGACTTTACCATGAACTTTCCCATTTTGTAATCTTCTTGTTTCCAGTTGTGGACTTTTCTTTTCTGCCTGGACAGATTCCTTGAGCGTTTGTTGTCAAACTGGTTTGGCAGTGTTGAGTTCTTTTACTTGTGGTTTTCTGTAAAGTTTCTGATATCTCCATCCTCAAATCTTAGGTAGGAGAATTCCTGGGTAGAGAATTCCTGGCTGTAGGTTTTTCCCTCTCATCACTTTAAATATATCATGTCCGGCTCAGTTGATAGCTTTATGGGGATTCCCTTGTGTATAATTTGTTGCTTTTAATATCTTCTCTTTATCTTTACTTTTTGTCAGTTTAATTACTATGTGTCTTGTCATGTTCCTCCTTGGGACTCTGCCCTTTTTGGTCTTGGGTGACAGTTCTCTTTCCCATTTTAGGGAAGTTTTCAGCTATTATATCTTCAAGTGTTTTCTCAGGCCCTTTCTTTCTTTGATGAGACCCCTATAATGCAAATGTTGGTGCGTCTGATGTCTCAGAGGTACGTTAGCCTGTCCTCATTTTTTAAATTCTTTTTTCTTCTTTTCTATGGCACTAATTTCCACTACACTGTCTTCCAGCTCACTGATCCATTCTTTTGTCTCATTTATTTTGCTTTTGATTTCTTCTAAGATATTTTTCATTTCAGTTATTGTATTCTTCAACACTTTATATTTTCTAACTCTTTGTTAAACACTTTTCCCTCTGTGCATCCTTTCTTTTCCTGAGTTATTGGATCATTGTTACCATCATTATTTTGAATTCTCTCTTTGGTAGACTGCCCATCTCCACTTCACTTAGTTGTTCTTCTGAGGTTTTGTTTTTCATCTGGAACATGTTCCTTTGCTGTCTCATTTTGTTTAAACTTTTTTTATTTTTATGAATGTAGTAGGTTACATTCCTTAGTCTTGGAGATCCTTTGTAGGGGATAGTTTATGTAACCCAGAAGTACATCCCTCTCTCATCATCCAAGGGCAAGGGACCAACTGGTCCCAAAATAGTTTCTGATCTGTTTGTGGACTCATGTCTTCAGGCTGTGGAATCAGTTTCCTTGTGTCTGGTGTCTGCCCTTTGGTGGGTTAAGCTGGTTTACAGGCTCATGCAGCCTTCCTGGCAGGATGAGTTGGTGTCTACCCACTCATTGGTGGAGCTAAGTCTTGGCCCTCTGTGTAGGACTGTGGCCAAGGGCTATGGGCTCAGAATGTCTTTAGGAACCTTGGGGTTGTGTGTCAGCCTACTTAGCTGTTTAGCTGGAGGCATGCCAGAACTGGAGCCTACAGGCTGTTCAGTGGGGCCAGGTCTTGGTGCTAAAGACCCAAGCAAGACGTCTGCTTCAAGGAGAGTTTATACAGATGAATGCTCTGAGATGTCTGCCACCCGCTTTTATGACCTCAGAGGGAACAGCTACTCCTTGCTTCCCTAGGAGACCTGTTAAGACCAGTAGGTAGGTCTAACCCAGGTTTCTATGAAGTCATCGCTTTTGTCCTGGGTCCTGGTGCTTGCAAGGCCTTGCATGTTCCCCCCAAGAGTCGAATATGTTTTCCCCAGTCCTGTGAAGCTCCTGTAAGCAGCCCTGCTGGGCTTGAATGCCAAATACTCTGAGGTCGGCTCCTCCTGATGCAACCCCTGGGCTGGTTAGCCTGATGTGAGGCTTAGAGCTCTGACTCCTGTGGAGAATTTGTGATATATTCTCCAGTCTGTGGGCCGCTCACCTTGGAGGTGTGAGATCTGATTATATCATGGGTATGCCCCTCCTAGTGTCTAGTTGAGGTTTCTTCTGTGTGTCTTTGGATGCAGAGTATCTCTTGTAGTAGGCACTAGTCTTTTTTTTATCCATAGTTGTTCAGCAGTGATTTTGTGATTTTGGTGTGCTTTTGAGAGGAGATGAGCTCAAGTTCCTTCTCCTCTGCCATCTTGTCTCCTTCAAGTTTAAAGTTTTAAGATACCTAAAAGATCTTGAAAATTATGTTTACATGTGTAGGGACGGCAGAGATCTGCAGTGAGATCCAGTCTTGAGCCAAGTCACAGCATCAAAAAAGTGCTCAGTCCTTGTGTAGGTCTCTTAGCTAAGAATCTGGGCAAATCTGAAGCAGACAGGAAGCACAAGAAGACTGGCACTTTCCTCAAGTCACAGAAAAGCCTAGTGGATGCAGTGACTTTACCTGCATTATTATCTTCAGTAAGTGCAGATATGTTCTTAGAAGGAGCTCCTAATATGACAGTCAAGGAAAAGATGCAAAATAGAAGAATAAATAAGCTTCTTTTACTATTTGATTTCCCTAGGCACTCCTACTCCTGTGCCTTCTGCTTCACTTCCCTAGCTTCCATTCCCCCAGTTAGTTATCTACAGCTTTAATTCTTGATCTTCGTCACTCAGCAGTCTTGTCTCAATTCTTGCAACTTCAATTTCATTCTATTCACTACAGACTCTGGTATAGCTCACTATCTAAACTCATCAGTCAACAAGATTTGGCTCATGTCTCCAATGACAAGAAGATTACCAAGAGATTTTATTGAACACCAAGCAATTCTCATCATTAAAACAGCTATTATTACAAATACTTAAATTTACATGTGTAAAAATCTCACATAGAAATTGCTAGAATATCAGACAGAAGAATCAGTTCAGTTCAGTTCAGCTGCTCAGTTGTGTCTGACTCTTGGCGACGCCATGGACTGCAGCATGCCAGGGTTCCCTGTCCATCAACAACTCCCAGACCTTGCTCAAACTCATGTCCATCGAGTCAGTGATGCCATCCAACCGTCTCATCCACTGACATCCCCTTCTCCTCCTGCCTTCAGTCTTTCCCATAGATAGAAGAATGAGTAAATTCAAAACGAGAACATTTTACTTTGAAGTATAAGGTGATTGTGATTTCTGAGATAAACACAGCAGACCCCTTTTGTTGCTACTGGAAAGATACTTCCAACCACATATGAGGATGAATGATTTGGTACTAAGCCTGAAAATAAACGTAGTGCTTGTGCTGGCTGTGAAAAGACACGAATGAAACACTGATCTAGATAAAATAACACAATTCTCTCTCTTTCAATTCCTTCACCTTTTCCCCTTCTCTTTTTCTGGGCCTATTTAATACCTTTTATATGCAAGAAATTATTGGGTTAGCCATTAGGTGATAAGAATGAAATGACAAAGTTCCTGATTTCTCAGTTTATATTCCAGTAGAAAAGACAGAAGGATAATATACGGTTACATATGACAAGGTTAAAGAAGTCAAAATGGATTAAAAACCTGATCAGTAATTACAGAGGATAGGAGACTCGTCTTTAAGTCATTCACATCTAGGAAAGCTTCATAAAGAAGTAGGACATTTGAAATAAGGACTAAGAAAACTGAAGGAGGAAAGCAATAGTCCAAGCAGCTTTAATTTACTTGTTTCTCTTTAACCTATTTTGTTTAAGACAGAATTTAATAACATAAATTGGGACAAAAATAATTAAGAAATGGAGACATTAAAAAATAAACCCAAACTATATATTATATGACCTACGGTTTGATAATGCGAGCAAAAAACTAAGTGCAAGAATGAACATAACATTTTTTCAGAAAATTATAAAACAAGTGTAACAGAAGTAAAGTGTTCATTCAAGATGATGTCAACAAGAAAATAAGGGAGAGGCTGTAGTGGGTTTGAAATAGCAAAATAAAGGATTCTCATTTAATTTTATCGACAGAGACATAGTCATAGCACTTTAGCTGAAAGCACTTGCGGCTGTTTAGCTGGCAAGACTAGAAAGGAATTTTGCCCTCGCTCCTTAATTTCAGACAAAGTCTTCTCCTAAAGTGGGAAGTTGTGTGTCCGAGAAAAACAACAGGAAGCATGCCTGAGTTCTCAACATATGATTTAAGCCTCTAAATTCAGCTTAAGTCAGTAAGTGCCCCTTTTCTGGAAGTCAGTTTGGGTTGTATTTCTTGTCTCAACCAAGTGATCCTTAATTAGTAAAAATTTAACTAAATGATACACAGTGGTTGGCAACTGGGAAGACAGTGTAAAGCTAAAGGTGAGGTTTAGTTCAAGGTTTTGAGACTAGGATATCGAAATAAGGGAGTCTCGCAATACGGTATTTTTGAGGAGGCAAATATTTTCTGTTTTATGTATGCAGAGCTTGAGATGATGGCAACAGAAACAAATTCAAGCAGAAAACTCATTAGAATGTTAGAACAGGCTTGGCGTCTGGGGGAGATAGAGCAGTTAACTAACAGATATGTGATAGGATTTCCTCCACCTATACCAGGAAGGGGGAAGTTAAACTTGTTCGAGGTGTTACACACAGTGAGTATGAAAGGTAGTGTCTGAATAAAGGCAGTTTATCGGTTTTGGATTTATTGTATGAGAAGTATTTTTCAGAGGTATGAACTTTCGGCGACAGCTGAACCTACATGAGAACACGGGTGACTTGCTGAGTTTGTGAATTTAGTCAAGCCACTGGTTTATGTTAGAAAAGCTGGCATTTAGAAAATCTTGTGAAATACTGGCTGCCATAGCAACTGTTCAGTTCAGGTCAGTTCAGTTCAGTCGCTCAGGCGTGTCCGACTCATTGCAACTCCATGAACCACAGCATGCCAGGCCTCCCTGTGCATCACCAACTCCCGGAGTCAACCCAAACCCATGTCCATTGAGTCAGTGACGCCATCCAACAATCTCATGCTCCATCTTCCCCTTCTCCTCCTGCCCTCAATCCCTCCCAGCATCAGGGTCTTTTCCAATGAGTCAGCTCTTCCCATGAGGTGGTCAAAGTATTGGAGTTTCAGCTTCAGCATCAGTTCTTCCAATGAACACCCAGGACTGATTTCCCTTAGGATGGACTGGTTGGATCTCCTTGCAGTCCAAGGGACTCTCAAGAGTATTCTTCAACACCACAGTTCAAAAGCATCAATTCTTCAGCGCTCAGCTTTCTTTATAGTCCAACTCTCACATCCATACATGACCACAAGAAAAACCATAGCCTTGACTAGATGGAGCTTTGTTGGCAAAATAATGTCTCTGCTTTTGAATATGCTATCTAGGTTGGTCATGACTTTCCTTCCAAGGAGTAAGCATCTTCAAATTTCATGGCTGCAGTCACCATCTGCAGTGATTTTGGAGCCCAGAAAAATAAAGTCAGCCACTGTTTTCATTGTTTCCCTATCTATTTGCCATGAAGTGATGGGACCAGATGCCATGATCTTAGTTTTCTGAATGTTGAGCTTCAAGCCAACCTTTTTACTCTCCTCTTTAACTTTCATCAAGAGGTTCTTTAGTTCTTCTTCACTTTCTGCATAAGGATCGTGTCATCAGTGAAGAGATACCCCATGCCCAAGGTAAGAGAAACCCAAGTAAGATGGTAGGTGTTGCAAGAGGACATCAGAGGGCAGACACACTGAAACCACACTCACAGAAAACTAGTCAATCTAATCACACTAGGACCACAGCCTTGTCTAACTCTGGCCTCAATACTTCATGGCAAATAGAAGGGAAAGGGTGAAAGTTGTGACAGGTTTCCTCTTTTTGGGCTCTAAAAATTACTGTGGGTGGTGCAGTCATGAAATCAGAGGTGACTGCTTCTTGGCAGGAAAGCTATGACAAACCTAGACAGTGCAGCAGAGACGTAATGTCTCTGCTGATAAAGGTTTGTATTGTTAAGGCTTATTTATGGTCTTCTCAGTGGTCATGTACAGTTGTGAGAGCTGGACGGTAAAGACGACAGAACACCAAAGAATTGATGCCTTCAAACTCTGGTGCTGGAGAAGACTTCTGAAAGTCCCTTGGACAGCAAGGAGATCAAATCAGTCAATCTTAAGTGAAATCAACCCTGGATATTCCTTGGAAGGACTGATGATGAAGCTGAAGCTCCAGTATTTTGGTGATCTGATGAGAATAGCTGACTCATTGGAAAAGTCCCTGATGCTGGGAAAGATTGAGGACAGAAGGAGAAGAGGGCATCAGAGGATGAGATGGCTGGATGGCATCACCTATGCAATGGACATGAACTTTGGCAAACTTTGGGAGATGGTGAGGGACAGGGAGGCCTGGTGTGCTGCAGTCCATGGGATCACAAAGAGTCAGACATGACTGGGCAACTGAACAACAACTACTCTGCATATAGGCGCTTCCCAGGTGGTGCTAATGATAAAGAACCCACCTGCCAATGTAGGAAACTTAAGAGATGCAGGTTCAATCCCTGGATGAGGATGATCCCCTGGAGGAGGGCATGGCAACCCACTCCAGTATTCTTGCCTGGAGAGTCCCCATGGACAGTGGAGCTGGCAGGCTACAGTTAATGGGGTTGCAAAGAGTTGGACATGAGTAAAGTGACTTAGCACCCATGCACACTGCATATAAGTTAAATAAGCAAGGTAACAATATAGAGCCTTAATGAGCTCCTTTCTCAATTTTGAACCAGTCTTGTTCCATATCTGGTTCTAACCTCCTGGCCTGTATAGGTATTTCCATCTCTTTCAGAATTTTCCAGTTTGTTGTAATCCACACAGTCAAAGGGTTTAGCATAGTGAATGAAACAGAAATAGATGCTTTTCTGGAATTCCTTTGCTTTTTCTATGATCCAGCGGATGTTGGCAATTTGATCTCTGGTTCGTCTGCCTTTTCTAAATCCAGCTTGTACATCTGGAAGTTCTCAGTTCAGGTACTGCTGAAGCCTAGTTTGAAGGATTTTAAGTATTACCTTGCTGCTGCTGCTGCTGCTAAGTCACTTCAGTTGTGCTTGACTCTGTGTGACCCCATAGATGGCAGCCTACCAGGCTCCTCCATCCCTGGGATTCTCCAGGCAAAAACACTGGAGTGGGTTGCCATTTCTTGCCAGCATGTGAAATAAGTGCAATTGTGTGGTAGTTTGAACATTCTTCAGCATTGTCCCTCTTTGGGATTGGAATGAAAATTGACCTTTTCCAGTCCTGTGGCCACTGCTGAGTTTTCCAAATTTGCTGGCATATAGAGTGCAGCACTTTAATGGCATCATCTTTTAGGATTTGAAATAGCTGTTGGAATTCCATCAGCTTGAGTAGCTTTGTTCATAGTAATGCTTCCTACACCCACTTGACTTCACATTCCAAGATGTCTGGCTCTAGGTGAGTGACCACACTATCATGGTTATTTGGGTCATTAAGACTCTTTTTTTGTACAGTTCTTCTGTGTATTCTTGCCACTTCTTAATCTCTTCTGCTTCTCTCAGGTTCTTGGCATTTCTGTCCTTCACTGTGCCCATTCTTGCATGAGATGTTCCCTTAGTAGCTCAAATTTTCTTGAAGAGATCTCTAAAAGAATTCCTTAGAAGAAATGGAGTAGCCTTCATAGTCTACAAAAGAATCAAAAAATGCAGTACTTGGGTGCAATCTCAAAAATTACAGAATGATCTTGGTTCATTTCCAAAGCAAATCATTCAACATCTCAGTAGTCCAAGTCTATGCCCCAACCTCTGATGCCAAAAAACCTGAAGTTGAATGGTTTTATGATGAACCACAAGACCTTCTAGAACTAACACCAAAAAATGATGTTCTTTTCATCATAGAGGATTGGAATGCAAAAGTAGGAAGTCAAGAGATACCTGGAGTAACAGGCAAGTTTGGCCTTGGAGTACAAAATGAAGCAACGCAAAGGCTAACAGAGTTTTATCAAGAGAATACACTGGTCACAGCATACACCCTCTTCCAACANATAGAGGATTGGAATGCAAAAGTAGGAAGTCAAGAGATACCTGGAGTAACAGGCAAGTTTGGCCTTGGAGTACAAAATGAAGCAACGCAAAGGCTAACAGAGTTTTATCAAGAGAATACACTGGTCACAGCATACACCCTCTTCCAACAATACAAGAGATGACTCCACACATGGGCATAACCAGATGGTCAATACTGAACCAGATGGTCAATACCGAAATCAGATTGATTATATTCTCCTCAGCTGAAGATAGAGAAGTTCTATACAGTCAGCAAAAACAAGACCTGGAGCTGACTATGGCTCAGGTTATCAGCTCCTTATTGCAAAATTCAGGCTTAAATTGAAGAAAGCAGAGAAAACCACTAGGTCATTCAGGTACCACCTAAATCAACTCCCTTACAGTTATACAGTGGAAGTGACAGATTCAAGGGATTAGGTCTGATAGACACAGTGCGTGAAGAACTATGGATGGAGATTGGTAACACAGTACAGAGGCAGTGACCAAAATCTTCTCCGAGAAAAACAAACGGTAGAAGGCAACAACGTGGTTGTCAGAAGAAGCCTTAGAAATAGCTGAGAAAAGAAGAGAAGCGAGAAGCAAAGGAGAAAAGGAAAGTATACCCAACGGAATGCAGAGTTCCAGAGAATAGGAAGGCGAGATAAGGAAGCCTTCTTAAGTGAACAACGCAAAGAAATAGAGGAAAATAATAGACTGGGAAAGACTAGAAGATCTCCTCCTTTGTGGGTCCTCCAGGTCGCTGCACTCTCGTCTCACTTCTCTGCTCCTGGACTGAAGAGACGTCCTCACATTAATACCTTCATTTTGACTCTTCTGCACTGCGCCTTAAAAAAAAAAAAAAAAACCCTCCTTTCCTCTCTCTTCCCCCAATTGTGGAAGAGAGGCAGGACTTCCTGTTCTTTTCAGAGCGACTGCCGGAAGTGAGTGCGCGCAAGTCGGCTTTGCCAAGTCTGGAGAGTTCAGGCCGTCTGTGCTAGTTGCTGTTTTTGGACACGAAAAATGCCAGGTCTGGCGGCCGCAAGCCCTGCCCCATCTGAGTCGCAGGAGAAGAAGCCGCTGAAGCCCTGCTGCGCCTGCCCGGAGACCAAGAAGGCGCGTGATGCGTGGTTAGTGCGCAGGCGGGGAGGGGGCGGCCGGAGGCTCCGCGTCTGGCGTTCAGGCCTCCTGCCCTGCCGGGGGCTGGCGTTGGTCCTCGCTTAGGCGCCTGGTGCTCTTGAAGGCTATAGAGTCCGGTAGGCTTCGCTGTTGGCTGGCTGTAGACTGAGCCTTAGCTCACCCTTGGGAAACAGATGAAGGGATTGGAAAGAGGTCAGATTGACTCGAGTTTGCTCCGTCCACTCATTCCTTCCTACAAAGGGTTTTTGAACGTGGAAATGTTATGGGTCAGGCACTGCCTTAGGTTCAAAAACGTAGAAATGGGTAAAGATGCAGCTTGGTATAAAGGAACTTAAAGTTAATGGAGCATTAAAGTTAATGATTGCTGTGCGAGGTTTGGCAGTATCAAAGAGTACAATTTCTGGTGACTTCTCCCAAAATTTAGACGTAGTAAGACACAGGGTACATTTCTTAACGCTACAGGAAACCCCCTTATCCCCACCTCTTCTAGCTAGATGATTTAAAAGTCAATCAGGCTATGACATAAATGAGATTACAGTATTCAGAATAGTACAACTAGATTACCATCAACTCGCATTCTTGTTTTTATTGTATACAGCCTCTATTGTGGAACAAATATCTGAAGGAATCTTCAGATAATGTGAGTGTTACACCTCTCCCTCCAGTCCCTTTTTGTCCTCACATAGAAAGTAAAGAGAGCAAAAGTGACATTAACACTTAAGTATATTGCAAGTAATACTGTGAAGGGAGAATCGAAGACTACAGTGAGATACTGTGCTTCCACAGTTAAAAAGAGTAGGTGCTTATTGAACCTTCAGATAGTATAACATCATGATTAAGAGCCTGGGATCCAGTTTCGGTTTGAGTCCTGGTTCACCAACCAGCTTTGTGACCTTGAGCAAATTAACATTTCTGCCTCATATCTGTAAAATGGGCCTAAGGTTTCTGCCTTCAGGATTACTGTGCTATAAGTCTTATTTGGTGCCTAGCACAGTATTTTCAGTATTTAATAAATGATCAGGGTGAGCTAGCTATTATTTTCATAAGGAGCTTGCTATCCCATGCAGACAGCCATTAAAACTAGTGAAAGATAGGTTGTATTTAGAAGGAAGGAGAACCTACCTTTTTTAAAGATAACTTCTGCAACAGTTACTTCTAACCCGTACGGCTGCTCCCCAGATATCTAGAGTCAGGACTCAGTTTTTTCATATAATTGATTTTTTTCGTGGTACTAGTCTTTACTTTGTAGTTTTACAAGTGAAAAGTTCTTTGATCATCATGAGTGGGGCTCCTCAGACCGCCCTTGGCAGCCAGATGTCTTTTGCTGTTTGTGTCGGGTGTCTTGTGGCTAGAAGTAAGTCTATTTAGAGGTATTTGAATGTAGAGCAGAATCAAAAATCTAATTCCTCTGTGATAGGCAAAAAATTAAGCTCTTCTTTCTGTACATTTAATGTTAACTTTTTTCTCGGTTTATTTCATTACAGAGCAGTATTATTCCTTGGATATTGTCTAGGGTCAATATTTAATATGCATAATTATTTCTTCTAATCAGATTCCTCTATCCCCCAAAACTAGTTATCTGTGGAACATTTTCATGAGCAAGGGAGTATCACAAGAGCCAGTAAAAACAAATTTGGTATAAAACCATTTGGTGTAATACCATTTTTCAAACTCCAGCTGTATTCTGTCAGATCCATGTTCTGCCTCACTCCTCATCTCTTAGCTTACTTACCGCTAATGTGCTTAAT
Source organism: Oreotragus oreotragus (assembly GCA_006410675.1). Classification (NCBI taxonomy): domain Eukaryota; kingdom Metazoa; phylum Chordata; class Mammalia; order Artiodactyla; family Bovidae; genus Oreotragus; species Oreotragus oreotragus. Next base: position 283,293 of record SJYX01009734.1, on the reverse strand, counting down.
GCCTACTTTATTAACAAGTGCATTTTGATTTATAGCATAATTGAGAAAGGAGAAGAGCAATGTGGACACCTAATTGAAGCCCACAAGGAGTGCATGAGAGCCCTGGGATTTAAGATATGAAATGGTGAGCATGGTACTTTCTTATTGGGAAGGTAATACATAGGCTGATTGCTTCAAATTTGTGTATTGCTTTACAGGTTTAGCAATCATTCGGCAGCATTCTTGGGGCTTCCCTCATAGTTCAGTCGGTAAAGAATCTGCCTGCAATGCAGGAGACCCAGGTTCAGTTCCTGGGTCAGGAAGCTCCTCTGGAGAAGGAAATGGCAACCCACTCTAGTATTCTCACCTGGAGAATCCCATGGACAGAGGAGCCTGGCGGACTACAGTCCATGAGATCACAAGAGTCAGACACGGCTTAGCAACTAAACCACCACTTGTCTGAAAGGTAGCTCACCTGGTTAATCTAACATGCCTAAATATAACTAGAAAAATAGCTTTTCAGTTTCTAGTGTACAGAGTAAATGATGCTAATAAATTGAGAAATATGGGACTTCCCTGGTGGTCCAGTGGTTAAGACTCCCAGCTTCCACCGCAGGGTCCCTGGGCTCCATCTCTAGTTGGTCAGGATCCTGCATGCTGCATGTTGCCACCAGAAAAAAGAAATTGAGAGGTGTTTTATGGATTTGGGAAGGGGAGAATTAAGCTTTCAAGTAAGGGCTTGACAAAAGCTTTTAGAATTATGTTAGAGATAGGAGAATCATGGCTTAGGAAGTTCAGAATATCCAGACAAAAAATTCAGTTGTCTGATTAAAAGGGAAATATTCTCTGTTTTTTGTTTCTAATCTTGTGAGTTTTTAGAAAGAGCTTTTTTTTAAAAATTAATTTATATATTATAATTAGAGGCTAATTAGTTTACGATACTGTGGTGGTTTTTGCCATTCATTGACATGAATCAGCCATGGGTGTACATGTGTCCCCCTGTCCCGAATCACCCCCTCTTCCCTCCCCATCCCATCCCTCTGGGTTATCCTAGCGCTTTGAGTGCCCTGTTTCAAGCATCAAACTTGGACTGGTCATCTGCTTCACATATGGTAATATACATGTTTCAATGCTATTCTCTCAAGTCATCCCACCCTCGCCTTCTCCCACAGAGTCCGAAAGTCTGTTCTTTATATCTGTGTCTCTTTTGCTGTCTCACAGGGCCATCGTTTCTGTCTTTCTAAAGTCCATATATATGTGTTAATATACTGTATTGGGGTTTCTCTTTCTGACTTAGGAAGAGCTTTTAAATACGGAGCAGGCAGCATATGGAAGCATTGCTTTCTGCAAAACAGAAATGGATTGTTGCTGTTTCTTTCGTACCATGCTTTACTCTAATAAAACTAAAACCTCGGTTTTTTGGGCCGTGCTGGGTCTTCGTTGGTGCATGGGCTTTTCTCTAGTTGCAGAGACGAGGGGCGCTCCCTACTTGGGGTACGCCGACCTCTTGCTGCGGAGGCTTCTCATCGCGGAGCACAGGCTCTGGGGCGCCCGGGCTTCACGTGGTCTCGCTGGTTGTACCTCGCAGGCTCTAGAGCACTGGTTCAGGAGTCACGGTGCACGGGCAGATTCACCACGCGGCCTGTGGGATCTTCCCGGATCAGGGTCGAACCCACGTCTCCTGCATTGGCAGGTGGACTCTTTACCGCTGAGCCACCTGGGGAAGCCCCTCTGGACATACCACGTGTTCAACAGAAGATTCTTGATTAAATGAATGAATAAATGAGGAAACTAAGGCCCATATGTATGAAGTGACTACCTCTAGGCAGGGTCAGACCTGTAACCTCTGTCTCTAGACAGATGCCCTCTGCCCTTACTCCCCCATAAGACCCACACCATACCACCATTTTAATAATAGCTGAGAGATAAAGCCAAAGCTACATACCAGTATAAAAGTAATAGAAAGCCTGGCTTCTTTCCCTTTCACCTGTTTCCTGCCTCTTTGAAATTTTACATGTGACCAGCCTTCCTCATTGAGCTGTGAAAAAGGGGGGATAAGGAACCAGCTGATAAGAAATATCACTATGAAGTGGAAAACAGTCTAGACTGAAAGTCCTGAGGCTTAAGTTTGGTTCTCCTCTTCTCTAGCTTAGAGTGTGTTTTACTTGAACTAAATATATGTTCATTAAGATACTAATCTGATCATATCTGAGTTTTACTTTTTTGTTTATAAAAAGAGATCCATAATATATTTTGTGATTTTTATGTATGGTATTATGAACCTGTGTANTTTGGTTCTCCTCTTCTCTAGCTTAGAGTGTGTTTTACTTGAACTAAATATATGTTCATTAAGATACTAATCTGATCATATCTGAGTTTTACTTTTTTGTTTATAAAAAGAGATCCATAATATATTTTGTGATTTTTATGTATGGTATTATGAACCTGTGTATACAAGATATACTTAAGTGACTTTTTAAAAATCTCATGGTGAATCATTTTGTAAAATAAGTAAATATGGTTGTGGGGAGCTTAAAAAGTATAACTTGATTACTTCAAACATGGAATCTCAGCATTTGTACATGATTTCCTTGTCCCTTTCTTTCTAGTCAGTTCTGTAAGCTATTGCTTAGGGTTAAGCCTGCCTTGATAAAAAGGATTATTTTTTTTTAAATGCTAATTTTAGGAGCATCAGAAGTTTCGCTTGGACTTCATGTGGATCTCAAAGGTGATACAGTTATTGCTATAAGTAGCATATATTCACAAGGACCAGAAGATATCACGGTTTTCTTTGTTATTGGGAGGGAGAATGAGAATGATTCCTATGGCTTCATTTGTGTATAAAAGAAAATGCAAAAATTCCCTCTTCTAAGTCAATTATTTTTAGAATAGTCAGAGTAGAATAATATAAAGAAGTTTCAGTAGAAGGGGATGGGACAAATTTACATCTATAGTAATGAAGATAAACAGTAGGATCACTAATAACAGAAACATATAAAGGACAGTGTACATAACTCAGACAGTGGGATGTAGAATATGCCAAAGATGACTTTAGCAGTCCTGAATCAGGGACCAAACTTGCTTGTGTCTGCACGTGCTTCTGACACTCATTCAATCCTTACTTCTGATGCTATGCTTCTGACTGAGATGCTATTACTGATTCTGATTACTGTGTATATATCCAGATGTGAAAAAGTAGTCCATGAATCTATATTCCAACTTGTGTTTGTACAAAATATATCCCTTAACTGAGACTGTAGCCATTATTAAGGTAACAGATGTTATTCCTATTTTTGCGTTTATTTTATAAAAAGAAGTTCCATTATTTCATACCAGGCTACTTTGTCTATTTCCCAGAAGTGTAAAGCTATGCCATGTTGTTTGAAAGTGGGCTGCACAATCCCTTTGAAATATTCCTTTTGTCTTGTCTGTTTTAATGGCTTTGACAAAGATCTAAGTTAAAGACTAATTTGTAGAAAAAAAGTATTCATACTACACCCCATATACAGGAAGGCCACACTTGAGGTTTACTAACTAACTATTGGAGGATCACTTAAGTGTACATACTCAGCACTTCATTCTGTAGCAAAACTGAAATTTCCAAGGAGGCAAAGTACACGTAACAACTAGTTCAGAATACAAAGTGAAAACACCCTGCGAATATTAAACTAGTGCTAACTAGATCACCAAACTATGTGCTTTACAAAAGGCCTTTCAAAGTTTATGACCTAAATGAGAAACTCTGAATTAAATTATACTTAATTGAAATTTTAGGTAACTTAATATAGGTGATAACTATGGCATTTTTGTAACATGATGATTAGAAACACGGAAGGACAGCAGTCGTTGATCTGAATTTTACCCGCAGATTCACTGTTCTCCTATTGTTTTCCAAGGCAATGCTCTGACATCGTAAGCCAGCATACAAAANCATTTTTAGCTTTACCTAAAACTTTATTTTGAATGCTAGTTACAAAGACCTTTTGTTGAAATACAGAGGTGGATATAACTCAGCAACCAGGTCAGTAACTGGGTAAAATTCAACACTACTGTCTGTGCTCTTATAAGATAAACTTAACTAAATTGTTGTCTCTTACACCATTAGACCATATTTTTCTGAGGATAGCTTCAAAGGAAAAATATTTTGCAATCTCAGATCTTCCCAGTAATGATCATGAAAGTTCCTTAATTCAAAAACCTTAGTAGCTTTTATTTTCTAAATAAGATCTTAATTGTACCTTGAATCCAGAATATTGAACTTAGTATGAAAGTAAGTACATTCATAAGAAGTGTAAGAAGTGTACCTTATAATCATCTGAGGAATGTTTTCCAAAATTCACAAGCTTGAGTCCTGATCTGCACCTGTTAACTGAAGCTCCTAGATAATTTTCAGGTGTTCCTGTCTAAGAACCACTGGGTTAAGCTGAAGAAGTAGTAGGGATAATACTAAATATAAACTGTCTAAAGATTTAATAGCAGCAAAAACAGAGACTTGAAAACTACTCCTAAGAAAAAATAGGGTGTGACCGTGGCGATTCTGGACATTTACAACTGCTTTTCTTTGGCTGCGCTAGGACTGCGCTGTGTGAGGAATGCCTCTAGTTGCGGCATGCGGGGGCTCCTCACTGGCTGGGGGCCACAGGCTTCGGTAGCTGCAGCACACAGGCTTTAGCGTGCCGGCTCGGCAGTTTTGGTGCACGGGCTTAGTTGCCCCATGGCCTGTGGAATCTTCCCACGCCAGGGATCCAACCCGTGTCCTCTGCACTTGCCAGGTGGATTCCTATCCACTGGGCCACCGGGGAAGTCCTTGACTGCTGCTTTTCCTGAAAGAGAAACTAGAGGAACCTAAAACCTGCTTAGAAACGGCGGCTGGCATCTTTCTGCCTTTCAGACCCAGGAGGCACCAAGAGAACACAGTTTGGGGGCTAAAATCTTTGAAATAAATTAAAGGACTGGCACTGAGTGGTGGTGATAACTCAGTATTTAAAGTTTGATTGAACTTAATATTTGGTTAAAATATGTTTAAAATATGCTGATTTCACACACACAAAACTCAGAGACAACTGATGTCTGAAAATATCCTGAGAGTCAAGAAAAAGGGTCATTTTTGCTATTTGAACATTTATTCATTCAATAGATATCTGTCTTCTGTCAAGGACTTGATACCCAGAGGCTTTCAGTGGGTAGCCCCCCTGATAATGAGTAGCTGATAACAAAAGAGGTAGCAATGCTACACAGACTGCTATCTCTTGAAATGATGAGTGACTTCATTTTTGCATATGTTTACATGTATTCTTCTTCTGAGCCTTTTAGAAAAGAGAGAATTTATATATTTATATTGTTGATAAGGCTTATCTTTTCTAAACCAAATGCAGGAATAGCTAGGTGAGGGAAGCACTTGAATTAGACTTGACCAGTCGGCCAGTCCAAATTACCTACTTAACTTGTTAGCATTGTTCCTGTCTTCTGGGCTGGGAGTGGGGGTGGGTACGAGCTTTTTGGAGAGACTCCTGCTATGACCAACTGTGACTATCCTCTGCTGCCCTCCCTTTTTGATCTGCCAGATTCATTTCAAAAAGTGTTACCCTTACTTTGCCCTTGGGTTTGAGTAACTTTCCACAGGAAATGCCTTGTATACAGAGCTGACCTGCCTTCCACTTCGTGGATCTTTGCCAAACATACTTGAGTCAGCAAGGAGGGGGTTGCAAGTTTCTTCTCTTGAATATCTATAAAAATAAAGCTCTTTGGGAAAGATGTTTTTGAGAAAATAAATGAACGTGTAGTTTTTACTTCAACAAAGACTTTAAACCTTGTAATGAATTAAAGTTTCTGTGATGTTTTTATATTTAAAGTTAAGCAAAACTAAAATTTTAAAGTGTGGATCTTTTATTTTGTGACTGGTTTAGAATAATTGTGGCAGTTAGTTAATAGTCCTCAGTTGAAGCATCTATTTCTAGCATCTTAATTCCTCACTCCATAGGTCTGGCATGATGTTTGAAATTTTAAACTTTCTAAAATACATTTTTTTTCTGCAGGTGATCTGTTCTGGGAGTGAATAGTTCCTGAAAAATGAAGAAGATTCAGTAACTTTGGGAGTTCCAAAATAAAAAATTATTTATAATTTATTAAAAAAAAACCCTGGTTAAAAGTCTTCAGGTGTGTTTCTTTTTGTATTCCTCACATCCTCAAGTGGTATTTATTTTTCTTTAAGAATATCTGTGGGTTTCTCATTTGTGGATTCAGACAGCCTTGGATCAAAAATATTGGGGGGTGGGGGCGGGGGAATTCCAGAAAGTTCCAAAAAATAAAATGAGTTTGTCATTTTTTTCAACTACTTACATAGTATTTACAACTATTTGTGCAACATTTACATTTTACTAGGTATTATAAATAATCTAGAGAGGTATATAGGAGGATGTGCTTAAGTTATATAGAAATACTACATCATTTTGTATAAGGGACTTGAGCAAACACAGGTTCTGGTATCCACAGGAGGGTCCTGGAACCAATTGCCCCAGATCCTGAGGGACCGACTGTAGTATAAACAAATCTTATAACAAATTTCTTATGTTCTGGTTGTCATTCTGGGAACTTTGGATATTTTTTGTCAAGAGAAAGCAGATACTGATCTTATCCAGTGAAATCGCAAAGATTAGTTTTATAGAAGTATTCAATTTATAATGGATCTGATAGTCAAACCATCTCATTCAAGGTTTTGTTTTTTATTTTTAACTTTTTTAAAGGTAAGAATTGGACAAATCTTCAGTCTTAATATTTTAAGTCATTATTGTTCTTTAGTAATTCTCTCTTTTGTGAAAGTAACTTGTTTAGATTTTGGACCACATCAGGGTGCGTTGGCTTGAAAGATCTCAACTGTTTGGCATAATTAAGTGTACATTTTTTATATTTTATAATAGACTAGGATCATAAGCTTAATGCCTAGGGGCCAAACAGTTATCTCTTATCAATTAGAAGCTGGCCCAGGTCAGAGGCTGGATTTTTACAAATAAGTCACTAATGAAATAGCTCAGTCCTACACTGTAGTGATACAGAATATATGTTTTATTCACTATGTTCTATAGTTCTAACGACTAGAACAAAGTGTGGATCACTATAGCAGCCCTGTGGTCTTAGCTGCTTTTGAGCAAATGAGGCAGTTGGTCATATTCTGTCTTTGAATTTTAAATCTTAACAACAAAAGATACTGTGAAAACTAATGGAATATGTAGGGTTCCTGTGTCATATGATTGGAAGATTGCTTCTTAAAAAGGAGCTGAACTAAATTGTTCCTAAGATCCTTTCCTAGTTAAGAGATGGCTCTGGGGCTTCCCTGGTGGTCCAGTGGCTAAGACCCCACACTTCCAATGCAGGGGATGCAGGTTCAGTCTATGTTGGGGTAACCAGAATCCCACATGCTGTACAACTGGGGGAAGAAAAAAGCGTCGCTTTGAAGTGTGACAGGCTTAAGTTCAACAGATGGCTGCATGACCTCAAGTCAGCCTCTTTGGGTCTGTTTTTCTCATCTGAAAGAAAAAATTGGGGATAGTAGTAATACAAGATTGAGTACTCATTAAAGTGGGGGTATATAAAGGATTTGGCACAGTATCTAGCATTTAATGTTACTGACATTCTCTGTATTAATATTTTTATTTTAATATTTGCTTGGATATAGAGTTTTATTTAAGTGGACATTGTGTAGATTTCAGAGCATTCTTCTAGGGTGAAGAATAGAATCTTGGACTCCTAAGGGAGATGATGTGAATCAACTTCCCACCAATATAGATAGCTGGCAGATGGTTATCCATATTCTGCTTGAATATGTCCTGGAACTACAAAAAGAAAAGAAAAGTCCTAACCTTATCTCCCAATGTTAATTTTTGCTGTTTCATTTTTTTCTTACGCTTTTAATATACTTTTTTAAACAAAAAATGTAGGTCATTTTTCTATGACTGTGCCAGGCCTTGTTGCAGCACACAGGATCTAGTTCGCTGACAAGAGATCAAACCCTGTTCCCTGCGTTGGAAGCATGGAGTCATCACCGCTGGACCACCAGGAAGGTCCTTATGCTACATATTTTTAATGCAATCATAGTATTAACTTTTCTCCATAATATATTTTATCACCCGTGAGTATAGTTCTACAATATCATTTCTATTAGCTATGTACAAATCAACTCCATGGCTTACCATAATTTAAACAATTCTCTATCTGTACATTTATTTATTAAACAAATGTTTATAGAATGCCTGTTATATGTTAGATAACATTCTAGGAAATGGGTCTCAGTATTGAACAGGATACATACCAGATGTCTAAAGTATTTCTGATTTTTAAAATGTTTGGTTTTATTGGTTTTGTGGAAACATAAGGAAGAAAGAAATCAGCTGAAATGCCACCAGTCTACAATAGACCACTTCTTGGTGACCTTGCCATTTATCTCTTTTTGCATGTATGCTTTTTTTTTTCCCCCCATTGGCTACTCCATTATAACACTACAATGGACGTTTCCAAAGGAAAGTATAAGTGTCATTTAACCAAAGATGGGCCAGAGGATTTGGATGACTCCTGCCTGACTGATCTCTAGAAAGGTGATACCCATTTGTACCTTAGTACTGAGGGTGTCTAGTCCTCTGACCTCTTAGCAAGATTAATTTTTTCAACCTTTGTCAATTTGATATGCTTACTGACTGGTAAAGGAATTAAACGACCCTTCTTGACATCTGCCATACTTAAAAGTACATCTCACAAGATTGCCCATCATTCCCTAGTGCTTAAGCCTTCTCAAAGATTATGTGTAGCATTTTGTTACTAATAATAGTAACATGTTACCACAGTAATTTGAAAAAATGAAGAACTTAGCTTCCTAGTAGGTTGTCACCATGTTCTGACATACCTCTTGGCTAAGCTCCTGCTATTCATGATACTTCCCAAATTCTCAATACAGATACATTCATGCTGTTCTCTAAAATTAGTTCCCTTTGTCTAACCTTGAAACATTTGACTTGAAGGGAGATGAGAACAGGATCATACACCTGTGCAAGGTCTGCTTTAGGATAACCATACAGGTCTGCTGTGAGGAGAAACTCTAATCCCCATTTCACAGGTGAGTACAGGCAGTCAGGTTAAAGACATTGTTCTGGTCAAATATTTGGTGACCTGGGATGTGAGTCTTTGTCAGTAGAGTTCAAGCCCAAAAACCCAATGTTCTTTCCTGTACCAGTTAACTAGTAAAAAAAATTATGTATTCATAGTCATAAATTCATTTATTCATTCAGTACATATTTAGTGAAGGCCTGTTATGTGCAAGGAACTGCCCTAAATGTTGAGTATGTGAATATGTGAATCATATGTAGCCCCTGTTGTCAACATGAGAGGATGCTTGACTCAACATTTACTGAGGATATATGAAGTACCAACTGTGTGATAAGTAATGAACAAAGATTAGTAAGACATGGACTCTGCTCTCAAAAAGCTTATATTCTGGTGGATATATGTATATAAGCCATAAAAATAAAAGGTGAATATTCAGTGCTATGATAAATATTCCAAGATGTTTTCCTAAAAAGAGTACCTGTGTGAATATACCCAGTGTTTCTTTAGCTGTGATAAACTGCTAGATGGTAGTTCTGTGTTGATGATGGTGCTTTTGACAGTTAAGTTATACAAAATCTTCATCAAGGAAAATACATAACTGGAAGTCCAGGGTTAGGGCAAACTCTAGATGCAGTGATATCAGAGGCTCAGTGATGCCATCCAAGAATCAAGTTATCAATATTTCACCTCAGTGCTCTCTTCCGGGATTGATGAAGCTAGTCATGTGCTTTCTTGTTTAAGTCCAGCAGCGGAGAAAGAAACGATTCCTAAGGCATTGAAGTACCCTGCACCCCCTACCTTTTTGATCTGATTGAGCCAAATTAGGTTTTGTGTAAGACTCCATGGACTGCAGCCTGCCAGGCTCTCCTGTCCATGGGATTTCCCAGGCAAGGAATACTGGAGTGGGTTACCATTTCCTACTCCAGGGGATCTTCCTGACCCAGGGATCAAACCCGTGTCTCTTGCATCTCCTGGCAAGGTGATTCTTTACATCTGTGCCATCTGGAGAGAGTATAATGATAATTGTCAACAGAACGCCTTATGCTGATTGGCTTAAACCAGGATCCCCTCCTTGGATCCATGTGTAGTTTAGATATCAGAACAAAACTGGAATTCTGTTATAAGGAGGAAGAGGTAAATGGTAAATACATGTTGAACAGATGACCAACTTTGCACCAAATCATCTTGTTTATTAACCACCAAATTATTCTAATGGTCAAATTGAGTTTAGAGGAGCATTTCTTCTCAGTTTACTCAAACTTTTAAGAGAAAGTTATTGATAGCACATAACAAGGCATCTGATACTCAGTTTTCATAGAATATAGGAGATGTTTAACAACTACTGGCTGAAGAGCAGTCCTTATGGAGATCTTGCATGTGTGCATGCTAAGTTACTTCAGTCATGTCCAACTCTTTGCAACCCTAGGGACTGTAGCCCACCAAGTCCTCTCCATGGGATTCTCCAGGCAAGACTACTGGAGTAGGTTGCCATGCCCTCCTCCAGGGAATCTTCCTGACCGAGGGATCGAACCCACATCTCTTATGTCTCCTGCGTTGGCAGATGGGTTCTTTACCACTAGTGCCACCTGGGAATCCCATGGAGATCTTTAGGGAGATCTGCATCTGAATGTATTCAACTGCGAGTACTAGAGTACCCAACTAGAATGGCTTAAGTAATACAGGTAATTTGTTTCCTGTTATAAAGTCTGGTGGTTGAAAGTTTCATATTTGGTACAATGCTCAGAGATACTTTGAAGAACCAAAGCTTGTTCTATTCTCCTCTCTAACCTTCTCATCCTTAGGTCTGTCCTATCTCATGGCTCTGGTAGCTTCAAGCATTACAGCATCATACAGCTGTACTCGAGCCAGAATTAAAGGTAGCAGGCGTCCTTACTGGCTCCATCAGGGAAAATACTTTTCCTCGGATGCTCCCACGCACACAGCCTCATGTCTCATTGGTCACATGCCCACTCTTAAACCAGCTGCAGTAGAGAGGAATGGGGTAGTGGGCTTGGCTTTGACCAGTCTTATGTCAGGCCCTGGCAACCCAGAAAGAAGCTCCCCCTTCTTCATATATTGTCCAGGAAAATCAGAGCCCCACAGATTGGGAGGAAAGGGGAAACGGGATAAGAAAGCAGTAGTGTTTGCCTGGGGGGAAGGCAATGGCACCCCACCCCAGTACTCTTGCCTGGAAAATCCCATGGACGGAGGAGTGTGGTGGGCTGCAGTCCATGGGGTCGCTAAGAGTCGGACACGACTGAGCGACTTCACTTTCACTTTTCACTTTCATGCATTGGAGAAGGAAATGGCAACCCACTCCAGTGTTCTTGCCTGGAGAATCCCAGGGACGGGGGAGCCTGGTGGGCTGCCGTCTATGGGGTTGCACAGAGTCGGACACGACTGAAGTGACTTAGCAGCAGTAGCAGCAGTGTTTGCCTGAGGTCAGCTCAGCAGTATGTGTCCAATGCCTAAAATCACGCCTGTGTTCTATTTTAATAACTATATTAGCAAAGCATTCATCTCAAACCCAGTGTTAAACTATGTGAGGTGAAGGACTACTTCAATTTTTTCCAATTCATAGGCTAATAAGTTTCCTGTCAAACTGTATAAAAATGTCTAAGTTATCTCAATTTCTGTCCATATCTCATCATGGACCAGTAACAGCTCTCAGACCAGCTGTGGTCTGTGACCACTCTTGGAGAGGTGGTTCAGCTGGCTCACTTCTTAATCTGGCCGCAGCTTGCTTCTCCTACCTCATGTCCTGTGTTCCCTTTGATTCACCTGTAACAAACTGTTCTCCATTACCAGAATACGCCATGTATTTTCATTTTACTTCTGGATTTGACTTCACATTCTGTTCTCCCTTCCTGGCAGGCCCTTCCCTAGCTGGGGGAACACCTACTGAGCCTTTTTTTAGACCAGCTTAAATGTCACCTTCCCTGTGCTGTTTTTCCTGAATTCTTTGCTCCACCCATCAGCGAGTGCGTCCTTGAACCCCATGCTATCTCATGGCTATGGTTGCGTCAAGCATTACATATCACACTCCTCAAGCCAGGATGAAAGGTAGCAGGCCTCCTTACTGTCTCCACAAAGGAGTATACTTTTCCCAGAAGCTCCCCAACACGTGTCCTCTTATGTCTCACTGGCCATATACCCAATAAGTGTATTTTGGGGGTTGTACTTTTTTGTGGATCAGTCTCCCTCACTAGACCAAAAGTTCCTTGAAGGAGATCATTGTCTTACTCATCTTCTATCCCCAGTTCCTGGCCCACATGCTTCGTTCTAAGTAAATGCCTATTGAAAAAACTGATGCTAACTTCTGTGTCTTTCCTCTTATTCTCCCCAAATATTTTCTACGGTGTACTTGTGGCTTTCCATGTAAGAACATACCATTTTGACACATACTTTTTTCTTTCCTCTTCTATCAAACCTAGTTTTAAAAATAAACAAGATACCACTTTCCATTGTATTCCCATCATAGGTCCCTTCCGATAGACATCACTGTCACTATCACTGCAGGAGGTGGCGTGTGGGGTTTATGCCGCCCCAGTGGAATACTCAAACCCCTGTAGCAATGAATGAGCCTACACGTGGACATATATAAACTTCCAAAAGTAGCTGGCAAGGTGGTACAGCACAGAGAAGATACAATTTAGAGTCACAATGACCTAGGCTTTAGCCTCTTTTCACATACTATTTCTATCACCTTGGGAATGTTCCTTAACCTTATTGAGTTCATTTCTTCCATTAAAAAAAAAAAAAAAGGTATCATGGGAAGACATGAGGAAATAATACCTGCTTGCTATATGTCAGTACCTTCTGCTCAAATTAACACATTTGTGAATTGACCAAGAAGCTAGGCCTAGAGCAACAGTCAGTGGGTCTCCTGTCTCTTTAAGGGGTCAGGGCCAGCCACTGGTCAGCCTGACTGAGAAAGATGACCTGCTTTGAAATTCTATCTTGGGCAGAGCCTTGGTTGCTTCTGATTTCCTTGCTCACAGCTGGCAGAGACAGCCACTTTGACAGCTCAGGGGGCTGCATGACTAAGGTGGAGAGATGAGCAGCTCTTGCTTGTTAAAGGGGGTGGCTTGGCCAGGAGGCAGGCAGGTGACAGAAAAGCAGCATATGGAAATCCCCAGCTCCACTACTCAGATGATATCACAGATCCAAATCGCTGCTGTGGGAAAGGCTGGGGGTTGGGGTGTGTGGGGCAGGGCATTGGAAGGGGAGTCCTTCTCCAGGCTCTCTCTTTTTTCCTCTACCACTGATTTCCCGCCTCAACTTTAGAAAAAAGGGAATAAGATGCACATTTGTTTGTCAGGCCATTGTAATTAATTAAGAAAAAGAACCAGCTTTTGACATGCTGTGCGTTTTCACACCTCTCTGCCTGTGAGTCCGCTGTTCTTACCAGTGGAAATCCTCTTCTCTGTCTGTCTGGCTAATTCAGTCCTGGCCCCCAAATTCCTTGTTAGCCCTCGTGTCTTTCTTTCTTGATGCCATCTTCCTCTTAGGCTGCCACCTCTCCTAAACTCAACTCACTGTACTTCCCACACTGAATCGCCATTGTTTTCTCAGGCAGCTCTTGATAAGAGTGAGAGCTCTTGGGAAACTTTGACTCTCTTCAATGCTTGGTTCATAGCAGGCGCTCAATATGCGTTGAGCTGAAAATTTCTACTCCTCAGCATATCTGACAATTCCAAACTTCTCACTAATTTTAGTTAGGTTACCAGCAATATAATAAAGGCCTCTATGGAGGGAATACTTGAATGTTTCTAGAAGGTTACCATGTGTCCCTCCACTTCCCCCATCCCTGGCTGCAGACCTCAGGGGCTATAGGAGTAATGGTAGTAAGGAAAGAGAAGCAAGGAGTCATTTGGAGGCCAGAGGGACATTTCTTAGTTTAGTGTTTGCATATTCCCAGATTTTAACTTGGTGACCCAAAGCAGACCACAGGGTCATCCAGAAGTTCCTGGACATCCTCAGACTTCCTGGGGGGAGTAGGGTTAGGAGTCATGAATCTAGTCTTGAATTTCCACTTCCTGGGCAAACTATTTGGGACACAGCTGTAAGTCTGATAGGCGAGATCAAATCCTGTCTCTGTCACTATGTGTGGGAATTTGTTACCTCTCTAAACCTCAGTTTCTTTCAGATCTAGGAGAACGACAATATTTATTTGGAATGCAATTGTGTGATGACGAAATCATGTGCGTATAGAATAACTAACCTAGATCTGGCACTTTGTAGGTGTTTAATAGGTGATGGTTATTATCATTTGTCAGTATTGGAGCGGGTGGGATGATGGTCCGAGCAATGTATCACCATTGTGTAAACTATTACTAGATCCAGATACTTGCAGAAGAAAGTCAGAATTCAAAAGTTGCTTTGTATAGCTATTTTTGTTTAATGAATGTCAAATAAATGCCTACTGATATTTCCAATATGACTTCATAAAAGCCTTCGAGGGGTTTTCCACTTCTCACTGTTAGGATTTTTTTTCTGATAATAGTCCCCTACTTTCCAACCTTGATGTGCCCTCCTACCTCAGGAGAGCCCCAAGCCCTCCCCAAAGGGGGCTCTGGACAGTGTCCTACCTGAGGTGTGACAGTAAATTCTGTGCTTGCTTTCCCTTTGTCCACCCCCTTTGCCCCCTTCCCCTGACTTGCCTCTCTTGCCCAGGCCTTATCTTGTCCTCTGGGGAGGTATGTTAAGTGCTCTGCCAGCCTGCCTGTATGCCTGGCCTGTTTTTTCTCACTGCCAGTACCTCTTGGATTCCAATTCCAAACATGGTATCCGTCTGGGGTCACCCTTTCTTCCGGTGCCAAGAGAGACGCATTCCAAATGGAGCACAAATGTGCCTCCCGTGCTGGGCGCTCTTCATTCTGTTTGGGAACAACAGAGAGCAGGATGTGGCTGCTTTATTATCCCTCACTGCTGAAGCTCTCAGCCCCATAGCCCTATCTTTTGCTCAGGACGATTTAGGTTTCCTGCCAAGAGTCAAATGTGAAGACTGTTCTAAGAAACCTGGAGCTGAGGACACTGACCAGAGCTTTGCCAGGAGGCCCAGAGCCTTGCTGAGGGAAAGAGAAAGAAAAGTTTTCGGTTCTCCACGAAGTATATGATGTTTTGCTATTCATTCCCGAAGCTGCTGGAAGCATTCCTCCCAAGAAAGGTGGAGTCGGCGGGGAGAAGCCAGAGGTGAGACGGCAGTTGGGAGTCAGGCTGACCCATTCCCTGAATTTCGCACGTGGGGACAGTCTTAGAGCCCGCAGGCTTGGAGACCCGAAGATGAGCAGCAGCAGCAGCGTGGCGGGCCGGCCCCTCGGGCACGGGCCACTGTGCGTCGCCTGGAGGCGGGACCTGGAAGGGGCTGTCTTCCACCTGGCCAGCTGCGTCCTGCTCCTGGGCTTCATGGGCGGCAGCGGGGTGTATGGGTGCTTCTACCTTTTCGGCTTCCTGGGCACAGGCTACCTGTGCTGTGTGCTATGGGGCTGGTTCGGTGCCTGCGGCCTGGACGTTGTGCTCTGGAGCGTCCTGCTGGCCATGGCCTGCGTGCTCCAGCTGGCACACCTGGTGTTCCGCCTGCGTGAGGGCACCCTCCCCGAGGAGCTGGAGCTGCTCTACAAGACGCTGTGCCTGCCCCTGCAGGTGCCCCTGCCAGCATACAAGGAAATCGTGCGCTGCTGCGAGGAGCAGGTCTTGACTCTGGCCACGGAGCAGACCTATGCCGTGGAGGGCGAGACGCCCATTGACCGCCTGTCCCTGCTGCTTTCTGGCCGGTAAGCCACTCTGTCACTACCCAGCATTTCTTCCCCACGCCCACGCTTCTCGTTTCCCAGTGCCTCCCTTTCCATTTCGTATCTCTTCCATTGAGGAAGGATGTGGCGAGTCAAACACACCAAAACAGATTTTTCTAAGCTTATACTTGCTTCCCCTTTCTTAATATTTTTTCATGAGGAAACTAGCTCATGGTTGGCAGGAAGAGTTATGAATATACTTGCTGCTGCGAGGTGTGGGGTGAATGTTTCTTGACTCTGGCTCTGAAATGACCATACCATGCCAGCACGTCATGCCTAAACTGCAGCAATATCTCTGTAAGCTTTGAAAAACTGAACATGTCAATAAGATTAGTTTCTTCCATATGCATTCAACCTTTGCTAAGTGCCAACTATGTGTAAGGAGCAGTGCCAAAATGGGAGATTTTTTGTGACCCCTGCTCCCGCCAGGACATCAGGGATATCAGGGGATATCTATACAGATTCTATGGTAAAGCCATATATGCCCAGGTATGGAACAGGAATGGGCTTCCCTGATGGCTCAGTGGTAAAGAACCTGCCTGCCAATGAAGTAGATGTAGATTTGATCCTTGGGTCGGGAAGATCCCCTGGAGAAGAAAATGGTTGCCCACTCGTATTCTTGCCTGGGGAATTCCATGGACAGAGGAGCCTGGCCACAGCTCATGCAGTTGTAAAAGAGTCAGACACACCTCAGTGACAACAACAGCAACAACAACGAGGTTACCCTTGTCCACATCTCCATTCCAGATGGCTCTCTTGAGATTCCTACAGACCAGGAGTAAAGTGCTACAAATCTGAGGGCCAGAGAGTGAGGGGAGAGTAGCGATGCCCATGTGTCTCTCTGAGGATATGGTGGAGACACCTGGCTGACACATTTTAAGGAGGCTGACAGTCAGACCTTAGCAAAATGGGCTTTGTCAGGATTAGCCTGCATGTCAATGTTGGCCATTGACTGATCTCTTCTGAACAAATACTATGTAGCTTTGTGCTGCACATTCGGTAGGAAACTGTGAATTCTTTGAAATATTGCCCTAGTGGGACTTGTATGTGGGAGCTAAGCATCTGACAGTAAGCATCTCCACCTGGTATATACTTGGACTGGCTCTGTGGAAAACAAATAGAGTATTTACAAACTGTGTCCTTAATTTCCTCTTTCCTGCTTTTTTGAGACCAGAAGAATGCAGTGATTCAAAGAAAAAAAAAAAAAAGGAAAAAAAGAAAGGGGGAAAAGAAAAAAGAAACCAGATAAGATTGCCAGTGGGGAAGAAGACTTTGACATTGATGATGACGGTACTACCACAACTACTACTACTACTAGTAATGTTGATACCATGCGTTATGGACTAATGTATAGAATCAAAGTATAATGTACACATGTTTTAATTTTGTTTGGACACTGAGGTCCTGGGTTGAATGAGCTATGAGGTTTTGTGATGTTTCATTTCATTTATGGTTGAAGTATAAATAAATGAATGTGTGTAAACAAATACACATGTAGATACAAATATATTATGACTATTGCCAAAATGTTTGCCACCTACAATTCCATGCTTAAAATAAGGACAGTTTAGGAAACATGCTCGTTCATGAGGCCCATGATATTGTTTGCATCTCCTGGGATCTCTGTTCAAAGGAGGGGATTAAGACAGGTAGGAGAAACACCCTCTGCCCTGTATGGTGCTCATTTATGGAAGCACATAATAATTATTATATGAGTCAGATATCTTTTATATGATAGATTTATCATGGACTTATAGCCCATGTTCCTGTGAAGAGGGGAGAGGGCCTTGGCCCCTCAGCATGGTTTTTTCTAGTATGCGCTGTGCTTAGTCACTCAGGTGTGTCCAGCTCTTTGCGACCCCCTGGACTGTAGCCTGCCAGGCTTCTCTATCCACGGGAATTCTCCAGGCAAGAATACTGGAGTGGGTTGCATGCCCTCCTTCAGGGAATATCCTCAACCAGGGATCAAACCTAGGTCTGCTGCATTGCAGGCAAATTCTTTGCCAGCTGAGCAACCCGTGAAGCCCTTTTCCCAGTATATGTGTGTGTGTGTGTTAGTTGCTTAGTTGCGTCCGACTCTTGGCAACCCAAAAGACTGTAGTTCACCAGGCCCCTCCATCCATGGGATTCTCCAGGCAAGAACACTGGAATGGGTTGCCATTTCCTTCTCCAAAAGGAACTATAGAAAGAAAGAAGGTGAAGTTGCTCAATCATGTCCAACTCTTTGCGACCCCATGGACTGTAGCCTACCAGGCTCCTCCATCCATGCAATTTTCCAGGCAAGAGTACTGGAGTGGGTTGCCATTTCCTAATATACCTAGCATCAAAAACTCAAGTTAAAAGTTATAAATTTCAATATTTTTCTTGCTTTTCAAGATTTGAAGTAAGAGTTTTGTTTTGATATCTTTCAACGTCATCCTGTCTCAACTTTGTAAAGTTGGAGCTGAGGAAAGGACTTCTAGTCTATAACCAGCCTCCGACTTTAAAGGAGAATCATTGTTATCTTTGGCTGGTGAGGTACCAAACACCTTGAAGCAGCAGAATAGAACCCCATGCTGAGAAGTGGGGGCTTCTGATGAAGACCTCCCCAGCTCACATGCATACCTCATCTGGAGCCCTTTGCTAAAACCTCAGATGTCCTTTTTGTTTTATTTTCATAATTCAGTCAGTCCCTTTCAAGACTCAGAAAGGCAAAGTGACTTCTTCAATGTCCATCACCCTGTTAAGCTGTGCTTACTGCTGAAGCATGAACTCCCACATGCACAGCCTCCTGAAGAGGCAGCCAGCTCTCTGAGCTGCTCATGGAGGAGGAAATTACCTGTTGTCAGGAGATCAAGGAGGAAGAAGAGACTCAAATGATAAAGGAGATAGTATACAGTGTGAATGGCTTCAGGGAGCCATGCAGGCTCGTTAGATGTTGTTGTTTTAGTCGCTAAGTCATGTGCAACTCTTTTGCAACCCCATGGATTGTAGCCTTCTCTGGAGCCTCCATGGATTGTAGGTTCCTCTGTCCATGGGATTTCCCAGGCAGGAATACTGGAGTGGGTTGCCATTTTCTTCTCCAGGAGATCTTCCCAATCCAGGGATTGAAACTGCAAAATCTAAGGAAAACAGAACAAAACACACAGGGATGGAACCCACATCTCCTGCATCGGCAGGTGGATTCTTTGCCACCTGGAAAGCCCCTCAGTAGATGTCACTCACACTGTAAGGTCTTGTCCCTCCTCGGTGGCTTCCTTGGGTGGCCAGATGCCTTGCATGGGGAGAGGATGAAGGATGGGAGGGTCTGGTGTGTGTGGCAGCAGCTTCACTCTCTCTAGTTGTCTTTCTTCCTTTGTTCGAGAAGCTTTTCCTTGAGGTTTTGGTCCCCCTTATGGTGACACAGTGAGTTCATTTGTTTGATCTTTACATCCCTCTTCCTTTCCTTTCTCCCTTCCTTCCTCCCTCCTCATTTCCAAAAATATTTATTAAGAGAGCTAGGGGTATATTTATTAGGGACTAGGGATCTCTTGTTAAAAAATGAAAAATATTTTCCTTGCACTCCTGGAATTTACAGTCTATCAACAGAGTCACTAACTCGTGACTCTAGTCACTAATTCCAAGGAGCAAGGCAAAGTGCAATGAGAGCATATAAGCAGTGGACCTAAATTTTCTGGGGGGGCCAGATGAGACTTCCTGGAGGGAGGAACGTGTAAGCTGAGGCCTGAGGAGAAGGTGCGGATTGGGAAGAGAGGCAGCTGGAGGGAACAGAATATGTGAAGCCCCTGAGGTAGGAGCACATGGCATTTCATTTTCTCTTGCATCCTTTCGTTACTCAGGGAAGTTCTGGTGGCTAGCTACACATTGTGATAGGTCTTGTAGAAGCAAGAGTGTTTCTGCTGTCAGAGAGTGTAGGCTGACTCCACATTCTTGGCTTGGTTGAGACCTACATCTCTTTCTGTTTTCCATCTTTAAGTTGTCAGATAATACATAAAGTCTCTTAATTGATAGTGGTCTTTGATAATTTGCACACATACATATAATCTAGGCATTCACTGGGAGCAAGATATGGAGTGCTAATATCCCCTTGGCCAGAACTTAATCACATGGCTCTACTCAGCTGCAAGGGCAGTAGAGAAACGTTGTCTAGCTGGGCAGTCATGAGCCCTGCTAAAAAGTTCCAGTACTATAGAGGAAGGGGAAAAGCTGATATTGGAAAACAGAATTCCATACTGGATTTCTCAGATCCTCGTCTGCATTCTGATCTGCTTCTAATATCCTATACATCCTTCAGAAACCAGCTGAAATGTCGTCTTTGAGAAGTCTGCCACTTGGAGAGAACTAAGCTCTTTCCCTCCTCTAGTCTCCTGTTTCACAATAGTATATGTTGACTTACAGCTAGTTATTTATGTGCCTGTGACTTCCACTAAATTGTGAAATCCTGAAAGGTAAGGATCAGATTATTGGGTCTTCCTTGGTGGTCCAGCAGTTGCCATGCAGTGCAGCTGAAGAGTAAAAAAGAAAAAAAAGGACCAGATCATCTCTAGGTTCCCAGACTTCCAGGAACACAGAAGGTTCTCCATACATATTTTTTTTAGACAATTAAGCTCCAGAAAAAGTGGAACAATAGCTTCTTCCAACTAGACAGGATGTACCTTAGAGAGCTTGTTGATCTGCCCCCTTTGTTCAATAAACACTTTCCCAGTACAAGTGACTTTAGAAGAGAGGTTGAAACTGAGACTCTTGAGTTTTCTAGGTAAAAGAGGAAAAAGCCCATTCTGGATCCTAGTCATTTTCCACTCTGTTAACATGTAATTTAAACCCTGGAGAAGCTTTGGGTAACCACTTCTGTCTTCCCACACAGTCTCTTCTCTCCCTTTGCCAGGGTTCGTGTGAGCCAGGATGGGCAGTTTCTGCACTACATCTTTCCTTACCAGTTCATGGACTCTCCTGAGTGGGAATCGCTGCACCCCTCTGAGGAGGGGGTGTTTCAGGTAATGGGAGCCCCAGGGCAGCACTGCCACCGGCCATCCCACTGCAACCCAGCAACATCCACGCTTCCATCTTTCCTCTTTTGTCAGGCCTTTGAACTACTGCCAATATGGTGCTAGAGGTGGGGGCACGCTCCTCCCATGGAAGAAGTTCCTGGCGGAGGAGGGGTAGGGTAGGGAGATGCTGATCCCTGGGAGGGGGGCCATGTCACTCCTAGGCCTGAAACTCTTCCAGAAGACCCCAGTGACCACAGGATAAAAGCCCTCCCTCCTTAGAGAGTGACTTAAGACCTTTAGTGACATCCTGGAGCCACATCTCCAGCCCTTTCCTTACACTTCCTGCTCACACCAGCCATGCTGAATTACTTCCCCAAACATACCACACTGTTTTACACGGCCGTGCCTTGGCCCCCATTGTCGCCTCTATCCGAAATGCACTTCCCTCATCAAGAGGAGGCTATGGCATCTCACTTCCTCTGAAGCCTGCCCAGACTGACCTCACCAGCTTCCACCCCCGCACATTGCCTGCGTGTCTCCTCTATTCCTTCTACTATGCTGACTGTGCACATGTACGATTTGGTTTTCTGTCTTTTGCATAGTAAATTCCTTGACGTAGAAATCTGGGCTTTTCCTCGCCATCTCCAAGCTCCAAAGGGCAATTCTTTGTACACAGTAGTAGGTGTTCAGTAAAGTTTCACTGAACTGCCTCGCCAATAGGCCACTGGTGTCTCAGAGTGCTCCAGAGGGCATCACATACACTGTCTAAGATCAGGGCCTGGCTGCTCGAGCCCTCCTCTCTTCTCTGGCAATCCTTCAGATTTCAGTTACCTTCTTTGTAGTTCTCACTTGCTGTATGGCTAGCACGTGACAGGCACTACCTATTTCATTGCCTTATTGATTCTCACAACAGTCCTCTGGATTGAATATTGTTATTAACCTGTTTAACAGAGGAGGCAACTAAGGCTCAGAAACCTCAAGTAATTTGCCCAAGCACTTCATCTGGAAAGTGGCAAAACCAAGTTGCCTGACACCACTATTCTGTTCTTTTTTAAAACGGGGGGTTAGCAGGAGAGTGGAGGTTACACATACACACCATTATAGGGACTCCCCTGCCCAGATAGTTGGCCAGTACTGGGTTGCCTCTGTCTCCTACCAGTTCTATCAGGAAGTTCCTCAGGCAAGCACTTATGCCAGCCCCAAAATAGACACATGCCAGGCGGTGCCACCTGGCTGGGCCTGCTTCCGCCCCACCCTGACTCTTGGCTCTGTGAGGACAGGCCCTGAGGGGCGATCCTAATCCCCCCTGCCTGGACCATCAGCCACAGGCCCCCCTCTGAACATGTGCCTCCCCCACCACACACTCACATCCTCTCCAAGCAGCTCAGCAGTCACCTTTGAGAACTCCCTCAGAGCCACAAGAACCTTCAGGAGGGCTGAGTCAGGTCCTGAGCCAGCCAGACCNCCTGGACCATCAGCCACAGGCCCCCCTCTGAACATGTGCCTCCCCCACCACACACTCACATCCTCTCCAAGCAGCTCAGCAGTCACCTTTGAGAACTCCCTCAGAGCCACAAGAACCTTCAGGAGGGCTGAGTCAGGTCCTGAGCCAGCCAGACCAGGCTCTGTTTCTGACACTGAAACCGAGAAACAGGTGGTGGATAAGCCGGGTGTCCTCCCCTTAGTTATGCTTGAAAGGAAGGGCTATGACCCCAGATGGCCTCTCAGCATCTGAGAGGGATGTAGGGACCGTCACATTTCTTCCATTTGTATTTTTAGTATGCACCTCCACTGGGAGCCTTGAGATCCACACACTTGCTCTTGGCTCTGTGAAGTCCCATTTCCTCTTTGCAAATGTCAAGTGCTGTCTCGGGTTGTAGTTCATCTTGTCCTTGCCTTCGCGTTTGCATAGTCTTTGTTGACTAATAGGGAATCCACAGTGACTGAATCATAATTCTTATTGAGTTTGCCACAAGAGATCATCATTCCATCACACCTCTCAAGAATTCAATGAAGAATTTATTGACTGTTAAACACTGCGACCCTCTCATCAGTCACCGGGAACATAACATGGGAGAGATCACATGGAAATCAGCATTATTTCTCTAATTAGCATCCTGTTTTACTGGACTCAAGGTCTCTTTACGTACATCATCTCATTTAATCCATTCAACCAGCTTCGAAGGTGAACGTTAAAGAAAAACCTGATCAAACCAGTCAATCCGTTGGTTTCTGAAGAAATTGAGGAAGGATTTTATACTGGGCATGAGAAAACAACATCTAGTTATTTTGCAACATACAAGATTAGTAGTTTTTACCTGATTCATTCACTCATTTCAGTAATATTTATTGAGCTGTTACAGTAACCTGGACACTACAGGGTTTGTTTTTGTTTGGTTTTATTTTGGGCCACATCACACGGAATGTGGGCTCTTAGTTCCCTGACCAGGAATTGAACCCATGGTTCATGAGCCCATGCCCCCTGCAGTGAAGTATGGAGTCATAGCCTCTGGATTGCTAGGGAATTCCCACTTGGGCAGTATTAAAGGTGCTCAGAGTGTATCAGTCAACAGAACAGACGAAGGTCCCTGCCTTCATGCAATTCACATTTTAGTAGGTGAGACAAAAAATTAGCCATAGAAATTATGAATAAGTAAATTATGTAATGTGTTAAAAATAATAAATTATAGTAAAAAATGGAATAGTTTAAGGGAGAGATACAATTGACCCCTGAACAACATAGGAGGTAGGGGTATTTTCACACAGTAGAAAATCCATGTATAATTTATAGTGAAAGTTGCTCAGTAGTGTTTGACTCTTTGAGACCACATGGACTATACAGTCCATGGCATTCTCCAGGCCAGAATACTGGAGTGGGTAGCCCTTCCCTTCTCCAGGAATCAAACCAGGGTCTCCTGCATTCCAAGTGGATTCTTTACCAGCTGAGCTACTAGGGAAGCCCATAATTTATAGTCCAACCTCCAAATATACAGTTCCCCCAGATCTGGGGTTCCACATCCTCAGACTTAACCAATCGGCCAATTGTGTAGCACTTCTGACATTTACTATTGAAAAAAAAAATCCCCATTTAAATGGATCCACACAGTTCAAACCTGTGTTGCTCAAGGATCAACTATAGTTGCAATTGTAATTGGGGATTTCATGGAAGTCTTTGTTGAACTGGTGATATTTGAACAAAGACCTGAGGTGATTGGCAGTGTGAGCTCTGAGAATATCTGGGGGGATAGCATATTAGACAGAGGGAAGAGCCAGTGAAAAAGCTGGGTGTGAGAGAGACTAGCATGTTTGAGGTCCAGAAAGAAGTCAATGAGTCTGGAACAGGGAGAGGGAGGGGGATGAAGAGCAGGAGAGGAAGTCAGAGAGGTGGTAAGGAGACATCATCTAGGGCCAGAGTGTATATTTCCTAAATACAGCTCAAAGGATTTCCTAACACATTGGATGCAGTATGTGAGAGAAAGAGGATCAAGAAAACTTCTAAGACTTCTGACCTGAGAAACTGGAAGGATGGAGCTGCTATCAAATGTGATAAGGAAGGCTGCAGATAGTATTGGCTTTGGGAGAAGAGAGGGAAGTCCAGTTTGGGAGGTATTAGATTTGCGTCATCTATGGACATTTAAATACAGACACTGCGTAGGCAGTTGCATACTTGAGTCTGGAATTAAGGAACAAGGTCTGAGCTTGAGACTAAGTTTGGGAGTCATTAGCCTACAGACAGTATTTAAAGCTGTTACATTGGACAAGATCACCAGTGAGTGTAGACAGAAACACAATGGAGTATTACTCAGCCATTAAAAAGAATACATTTGAATCAGTTCTAATAAGATGGATGAAACTGGAACCAATTATACAGAGTGAAGTAAGCCAGAAAGAAAAACACCAATACAGTATACTAACACATATATATGGAATTTAGAAAGATGGTAATGAGGACCCTGCATGCAAGACAGCAAAAAAGATACAGATGTGTAGAGCGGACTTATGGACTCTAAGGGAGAAGGAGAGGGAGAGGGAGAGGGAGGGATGATTTGGGAGAATAGCATTGAAATATGTATACTATCATGTAAGAAATGAATTGCCAGTCTATGTTCAATGCAGGATGCAGGATGCTTGGGGCTGGTGTATGGGGATGATCTGGAGGGAAGATGTGGGGTGGGAGGTGGGAGGGGGGTTCATGTTTGGGAGTTCGTGTAAAAAAATAAATAAATACAAAAAAAAAAAAAAGAATCCATTAACTGTGGGGTATTCTAGTGTTTAGAAGTTGAAGGGGGTAAAAAGCAGCAAAAGAAGCTGAAGGGGACTAATCAGGAGGTTATGCCAGGAGAGTGTGGCATCCTGGGAGCCAAGTGAAGAATCTCAAAGAGAAGGACTGAGTGCCGTGAAAACTGATCATCAGACTCAGCAATGCAGAAGTCAGAGGCGACCTTGCCAGGAACAGCTTGTAGACCACTGGGGCAAAGCCTTGCTGGCTGAAGAGAGAGAATACAAGGAGAGAAATTGGTAGCAGCCAAGTATAGACAACTTTTTCGTGGAGTTTTGCTGAAAAGGAGAGCAAATCAATGGAGTGATAGCTAACCAAGGAACTAGAGTGAAGAAAAAATAGTTTGATTTAAAATGTTGATTTAAGATGGAAGAAGTAACAGTGTATTTGCAAGAATGCCCACAGTCTTTTCTGTTCAGTGTTGAGGACACGTCTTGCATCCTTATTGGCTCTCATGTGTACCCACTTCATGCGCAGCACCCTGACTTCTTGTTTGGGAACTGTTAGTAAGTGCACTGAAAGTACAGGTTATGGTAGATGTGACAACTACTTGTTGAGTCAGATGAGTAACAGGTGGATTGTGAGGACCAGTATTCTCAGGAGGCAACAAGCCTGGAGAGATTAAGCAATTTATCTGATGTCACACAGCTGGTAAAGCTGGAACTTGAAACTCGTTTCTGGTCTTGATGAGGCAATTTAGGTCCTGACTTGAGTGCTGATGACTGAGGGGTTGGGGAGGGAGAGGAGGAAATGAAGGAAGGGAACCGAAGAGGGGTACTGCAGATGGGAAGGGGAGGAGGGGAGCAGAGGGGCTGTTCTGGAGGCAGTGAAATGAAAGGATTATATATGTGATCTCCGATAAAGAACCCCACCTTTAACAAGACAACCCACATAAAGCACTCAACACGATGACTGGCAATGGTCTCTCTCAGCAAATGTTAGCTGCTGTCGTCCTCATTTCCACTGTCTCCATTCGTGAATCTTAAGCTCTGCCAAGCTGCTCACTTTTAAAGTACTTAGGACAGGGTATAAAGAATTGTGTGATTCTACGCACTTTTCTTTTAGTATACTAAGAATGTTTGCATTTGAAACCTATCTTTGCCACTCACCATTATTTTAACAAGATTTTTCAAGCACCTGCTCTGTGCTGTGCAAACATTACTGACCCTGCAAGTGTGACTTAGCCATGCGTCACGGGCACATAGCCAAGTACACAGAAATTACTAGATGCCTATATACATGAAGAGTGGGGTATCCTTCCACTTTGTGTTCTTAAGAGTGCCTCTTGGGACTTTCCGGGTGGTCCAGGGGTTAAGACTCTGTGCTCTTGAGGCAGGGGGCATGGGTTCTGTCTCTGGTTAGGAAACTAAGATCCTAAGATAAACTGCAAGGCACCTCACCCCCCACCAAAAAGAGTTCCTTTTCCTCTGTGCCCCTTTTCTGAATTTAGTCATCAGATTCATTTGGTTACTTGTAGGGCCCAAGTCAAGTGCAGCTCATGGGCCTGAAGACCAGGCCAGCATTCTGTCCACTTGATGTAGCCTGGCATGCCTGATCAGAGGCTCTCTTCTCACTGAAATTATTCCCGATTCTTCTTTGTGTCCCAACTCCAATATATTATCTTTTATCCTTAAAAACTGTCATCAGCATCCTGACCTTTCTTCTGAGCACCAGGAGGCCCCTATTCTCTCCTGGGATCACAACAGGCTCAGAACCTTCTGCAGCCATTAGTGGGATCAGCCATGGAACATAGTGTATGAGAGCTGAAGAGACTGGAGGTGGACTGTGAGGTTCCAGAAGGTGATCTCAGGGCTCTTCACAAGACACCCCCCTTACTCCATCCCTCCCACCATATCAGTGCACACAATAAAAGTCATTCATTGGACCTCTTCAAGGCAGGGCCCTGGAGAGGTACTTCCACAGCTTCTTCAGGAGAAGTACAAAGTGCAGCGATTTGCCAAGTAAACTGTACATATCTCTGTACTAAGCTTGGACACATTTTTAAGTTTCAATCTTCCCTCTCTGTCCCTGACCCCTCCCAGGTGACTCTGACAGCTGAGACTGAATGTAGCTACATTTCCTGGCCCCGGAAAAATCTCCACCTCCTTCTGACCAAAGAGCGATACATCTCTCGCCTCTTCTCGGTCCTGCTGGGCTATGACATCTCAGAGAAGCTCTACGCTCTCAATGACAAGCTCTTTGCTAAGTTCGGGCTACGCTTTGACATCCGTCTCCCCAGCCTCTACCACGTCCTGGGTCCTGCTGCCCCAGATGCAGGACCAGAGTGTGAGAAGGATGACGAGGAAGTCCGTGAGCCAGCGGCACCCCCTCCTCAGGCCCTGCACACGTCTGTCCAGCAAACACCCCCTAGCTCCCCACCTCCACTGGTCACCAGCTCTCCTGCACCTCCTCCCTGGGTCAGAATGTCCAGGCCCGACAGCGGCGTCCTGGGTGAGGACTCCACCAGTCTGGTTCTGGAGGATTTTGAGGAGGTGTCGGGATCAGAATCATTCATGGATTATAAGAGTGATGGGGAGTATATGAGGTGAGGGGAGAGCTAACATGGGCACAGCCACCCGGCTCGGGATCCTGCGTAAGTACTCAAGGCAGTTGCTGCAGTCTTGCCAAAGCTGGCCTTAACTTGGTTTATAAGGGCAAAAAATCATTTCATGGAGCCTGTCCTCTCAGAGGACTCCCAGAAAGTGGCATTAACCCAACCCTGCAGATAGCAACTCACTCCTGTTGCATGAAAGGCATGAGGGTTTTTCTTAAAAAACTCATCCCTTATTAATTGTGATTGCTTTCAAAAGTGGTCTGGCTGGCTGACATTTGACCAAGCAGATAGGTTGCTAATTTTTTTTTTCAAAGTTGTGCTAATAACCAAGGTCACATTTAAGGCTGAAGGGTATTTTGTTATGGCATGCATTTTAAAGAATACTTTAAAAAGCTGGCATGGCTCAAATTCCTAATGATTCTTCTTGGCATACAGTCAGCTCCAGAAAGCAATCATTATTTAGCCTGGATTGGACAGGCACTTCTGTTAAAATCGCCTCTGTTTCAAAGAGGCTTGTGATTGGAGGCTAATGACACTGGGAGGAAAATGTGCCCACCTTGCTGTCCTCTGACCCAGTGGAGAGTGTGTTGCTCAGGCCCAGGACTGGACACTGCTGAGTGAATGTTACCACGATAGAATGACTCTCCTAGAAAAGCATAACTGTGGGAGGTAGAGTGGGCGTGAATCTGACGTAGGAGAGTGTGTGCACAGCTCGGGAGAGTGTACATAAAAGGCTGTGCTGAGCAGTTCTGGGAAATTGTTTTCATGTTCTCTCTGACTGCTCTCACAATGCTGTGACATTTTCCTCTAGGACTCCACCCAACCATGGGTGCAGGCTTGGCTTTTCCTGAGGAAAATACCACTGTCCTCAATTTGGAATACATTTCCAAGGTTGGGGAGGGGTGCTTAAGAGATTAATCATTCTTTAGGAAACACTGTTTTCCCAAGGAACTATTTCAGGTAGGAAGGCATCTAGGGTACTTTGAGGTTAAATGAGTGAATGTTTGTATGTTTTGAAAAGCAAATCGTATAAATGAAGAAAGAGGTGAGAGAGGTGAGTGCTAAAAGATTAGCTATCTGGTTTCATGGATATGGAACTAATAATCTATGGAATCAGTCCTTAGAAGCAGCATCTAGCAGCTCACTCTCTTGACCTCCTCCACTTGTGTGGTCCTCTCCCGTTGTCTGTCCCCCGCTGCACTGACAGTCGCCTCCCTACTAGCCTACGCACCAGTGTGTGTGAATTCTGTCCCGTGGGCCCCACTCTTTGTCCGCATACCTACCCACCTGCACACTCTGAACTCACACAGCTCCCTGTGTCCTCATGCTCTGCCTGCTTCTTTTTCTGGCTCTATTTGTTCTCCTCTTTCTCCCCTCCTTCCAGTTTCTGCTCTGTCCTTGGCTTCCTCAGCTGCTTCTAGGAAGAAAAAGGCCCATTTCTGCATCTACTCTGTTAACTTCTCCTCTCTATACTTTTCCTCCACATTGACCCCATTTGACCATTTATGTGTTTATCTCTCTGTGGCCTTCTTCCTGTTCCTCCACTTCCTGTCCTGCTCCATCTCTTCTTCCTAAACTGCCCTATATGCCCAACTTAATTTTTAATCCTGACTCTTCCAAGATCAGTACCTCTCCCTCTGCCTATGAAGAAAACCATTCAAGTGCTGCTGCTGCTGCTAAGTCACTTCAGTCGTGTCCGACTCTGTGTGACCCCATAGACGGCAGCCCACCAGGCTCCCCCGTCCCTGGGATTCTCCAGGCAAGAACACTGGAGTGGGTTGCCATTTCCTTCTCCAATGCATGAAAGAGAAAAGTGAAAGTGAAGTCGCTCAGTCTGTCCGACTGTTAGCGACCCCATGGACTGCAGCCCACCAGGCTCCTCCGTCCATTGGATTTTCCAGGCAAGAGTACTGGGATGGGGTGCCATTGCCTTCCCCGCCATTCAAGTGAGGATGTGAAAATTCTCTTCTTTGATGGCTACACATTTCATGCATGAGTTTTCCCAAACATTAACAGACAGGCAGTGTTTTAGACAAGAGACCTGCCCTGGGAGCCCAAAGTCCTGACTGCTATGTCTGGCTCCACTCCTATTTGCAAAGCACACAATCTCACTGAATCTTACTTTCTTCAAATGAATGTGTTGACCCAGCTGCACTCCCCCGCCAAGGCCCTCCTGGGTTTATGTGAGAAGGAAAAGGATGAACCGTTCAGAGGAGGAAAAAGAAGCAGGCAGGCAACCTTTTAATGGACACAAGCCCCTGGACACCAGTGTGTCTTCCAGCAAGAACTCGCTGCTGTGTTTCACTATGATTTCTCTTGTGACTTGGAGCTGTCCTCCTCTCTGCTGGGTAGCAGGGTCCTACTTGACTATGAGTTCTCTCCATTCTGTACCTGTGAAGAATCTCACCTACCATGTGAGAGGCATGGTAGGTGAGATGTTCACATGCAAGGTGGTCCCACCTCTGTCTCTCAGGTCCTCTACCCTAATACTATTGAAAAAAAGGCTTCTTCCCAAATTCAGCCTTTTCTGAGGTTCACAGTGAGAAAACTGCTAATATAACTCACTTTCTTTATAA